>VZSF01002718.1:1950154-2152663 GCA_013398295.1 Chionis minor | reverse complement strand
TTCCCCGCTGGCAGCTGCCCGCGCAGCGCGCCCCACAGCCGGCCCAGCTCCGCAGCCCCGGCGGGCGCCGCTCGCCCCTCCTGCCCGCCGCCGCTCCCGCTCCCCCACACGCCGGCGAAGGGGGGAGATGCTTCCCCGCCCTCCCCGAGCGCCACCGTCCCCTCCGCCTCGATGGCGGCGCCGCACAGCCGCCTGTTGGCCACCTGCGGCTTCTCCAGCCAGACGCGCACCGCCGCCCAGAAGCCGTGGGGCAGCGCCGCGCCGCCATCCCGCACGGCCGCCGTCCCCACAAGCCCCATGGCCGCCCCGCCGCTGCCGCCGCCCCGCAGGGGGAGGAGGCGGGCCCGCGTCGCAGGCTGCTCCCGTCAGTTCCTGAGGCGGGGACGGCGGCGGCCGCAGGTGGGTACGGCGTCCCTTCGCCCCAGGCCGGGGCTTTGAAGCCGCCAGCAAGGCGGCCGCCGCGCCGTGAGGCGGGCGGGAAGCGGGTCCTGTCAGCCCCCCGCGGGGAGCCGGGCCTGCCGCCCTGCGGGGCGCGGTGCGAAACGGCCGTGGTTCCGGGCTGCGGCTGGAAACTGCGGGGTGCCGTCTGCGCCCAAATGTAGGCTGGGACTTTGCTGCTTTTTTTTTTTTTTTTTTAATTGTATTTTTAGCTTTTGTTGGGGGCGGGACCGTGTCGTGGCCGCAGCGGCCGCGGTACCTCGGCGCAGGAGCGCCTTTCTGAACGCGGGGAAGGCCGACTGACTGACAGGCCCCTAGCTGCCCGACTCCTCACGGAAACAAATCTCGGTGCATTTTTTTTTTTTTGTAGTAAAAATCAGTACGTTACGCAGTGGGGGGGTTTTGTTTGTTTGTTTGTTTCCTCCGGGCGGAAGCGAGGCCCCGCCCTGAATTCCGGCAGCCCGAGTAGCGGTTGTGCAAGGAGAGCTGGAAGGGCTGTTATGGCAGTGGTTTGCTGCCCTGCCTTTAACCTCGCCGGTGCTGCCCTTCTCTGGCTGACTGCCATCGCCCGTTCTTTGTTTTATCTTCCAGCGGCTCTGCACTTGGCAAGCAATGGTATTTCTGACAGAGTGAGGGCACCACAGCGTTGTTCTTGGTGGCTAACAAGTGCCTGAGCTGTGCCATCATTCTGCAGGATAATTAACGGTAATACACTGCAAACTGAAATACTGCCGTGTGATTTGCGTGCCGTTGCTGTTGTCCAGTCGCGAGTTGGAATTGCTAGCAGGAGCGCCTCCCGCACGACCAGGTTTTCAGCAACAGGTGTTATTTTCTACTGCCACATCCACATGCAGATTTCAAAATGTCAGCGCAAGGCTGAAATGAACACCGAGGTTATTCTTCAGGGCAGTCCTTTGTTACTTTCCTACTGTAGTTGCTTGTTTTGGTTTCCTAATTAGTTTTGAAACTGCTTGCTTGGAACCAAGTTATATTAAAACATCGCGTGAAGAGAGAGAGAGAAATTGTAAGTTTTTCAAAGTGCCAGATCCTTTTTTATGAACACTGAGGTCTTCTCATTTGAGCAATCTCATTGATTTGAAATGTAAATAAAGCTAGATGCAACAACTGCAGTATTTTGATGTAAATCTCCCCCTGTTCTGAGCCAGAAGCCTTGAACTTCTGTCCGATTTACTTGTTTTCCAGGTAGAAGAGTGATGTCTGTTTATTTGGCTTCAAGCTGAAATGCTCTTTCTCAATGCCTATCCTCCAACCCTGCCCCCCTTTTCCAAATTTGTTGCTCAGTACTGGAACTGCACCTTCCTAAAACCGATTTGGAAGTTGCATGCAGAAATATTATCCTGCAGTCCTCTTCTACTGTGCCTGTACTGTCCAGAACTAGAAAGTGACCTCCATAAGAAGATTAGGTTGAAAGAAAGCAAGAAGATATATCAAGATGATGAGGAAAAAAAAGTGATGGGGAAAAGTAGCGCACCAAACTAGTAGTTTCTGTACTTCAGTATGTTCATAGTCCATACTGAGCCCTTGGCCAGCCCTGGGCCCAAATGTGCTCCCAATACCTTTGAGAATTGCTTCTTCCAGCCAGTCCCCTTGTAATGTGGCCATCTTCTGTTCCCTTGCCCGATCATTTTTGCGTCTTACAAGTGTTAACACAGATCTCTGCCGACTGCTTGAAGTGACAGAAATTGCTGGGTGTGATATGAGCAGGTAGCAGCAGAGGGCACTCCAACATCTGCTTCTGGAAGCAGCCGGGGCATAAGCCTTTACTCTTCGGGCCGGGTTCAAACACAAAATGAGATTCCCCTTCTCTCCAAAACCAGGGCGGTTGTACCTACTGATAGTCGAGTCTTGCTGGTTCTGTGAAGTTTTGCAATGCACTTGCATGACCCGTAGATATGCACAACAGAATGCCAGCAGACTTCATGAGGCCCTTCTGCTTTTGATGCCATACCCGAGAGTGAGGTCAGCTCAGCACAGAAAAAAGTGTATTCAGAAAAAAAACGTTTAGCGGGAAGAGAGACTGAAAATGCAATAAGCCACCACATAACAGAAGTGAAAATTTAAGCATTCAGGAAGAAAGAAGGAAAAGTGAAATTTAAGCGTGCTTCCAGTGTTCATACTTTGTAGTATTTTAAATTTACTCTCGAGTATGGCCATATGATGCTTAAGAGAAGTGCATACCTATGTGCTTACAATTTTCCAGAACTGCATCACCCATGTAGAAGAAAAGCCATATAGTTTTACGTGTTTTGTGGAAGTCACTACTGCAATAGTTTTATTTTACTTCATTTATGCAGGTTTAATCTGTACCGTTTACAGACCCATTGCAGACAGAGCCTCCTGCTTGTCCCATTCACCTGTTCTATTCAAGTCAGTGTTAGTGATGGACTGCATGTTGATATTTTTCTAGTTTCACTATTCTAAATGTTCACCATATCGAAGCAATGGAATAGTATACAGCACTGGAGGCATTTATGTTTGCCCTATGTAAAGCCACCTATTTGTTTCTGTGCCATACTCCTAATGGCCTGGGCAGATATACACAGATAGCGTAGTGCTCACAGAGCTAAGTGGATCTGTGGGAGCTAACCCAGACAAGATTATTAAGCAAAGGAGATAAAAATGTGCAGATTTTTACAGAAATTTGTTTCTTGCAGTTGGTGTATGTGGAATAAAGAGTTTATTACCCACTTACTCTGTCATACATTCAACCAGGTGAACATAAGGACAAAGTTCCTGCCATTTCCCTGGTGCCTTCTGTCTCGTGTTTATGCACCAACAATGGCTCATCTCTTCAGTTATATAAAAACAGGCCTTAATGTGTAACCAACATGCCGTATAGTTGAAAGTTGTTTAAATGTTAACTAGTAATGTGGAGATAATACAGGCATCTCCTGCATTTGAACAGGACTTACTGAAGCTTTGGGTGTTTCTATATTTTATTATTTTGCATTGAAGTTAGAAGTGAGCCAACAATTTTTCCCGTTATGTTATATAAGATGTGTTATTTTCTTGCCTGGGTCTGTTATTTCATCTGCACTTTTTTTCTTATGCTATATTGACCAATGGTGTCCCTGTTTCATATTTTGCATATTTTAAAAGATTTAGTTCATATTTTAATAAGAAAAAACATGTAATTCATTTACATTTGATCAAACACTTTTTTTTTTCCTTAGCTTGTACCAAGCCCATTGAATTAGAAAAATCAAAGGACAAGCTTTTAGTTGGCTCTGCACTGCTGTACTCATACATTTGAACAAGTCTATGGATTTAATTAACAAATTTTTTGATTGCTTTTCAGCATTAAAAATTAGACATCTGTGGTGCTTCAGTTTGTGATGTATCTTTTCCTGTTTGGTGCAGTTTAGCTAACAATGGCATCCACACTGAATTTGAAAGAAGCCCCTGGCAACCAAAGTTCATGGGATGCTTTGCTACCAGATTTCCCTAAAGGACCACTTTGCAAATATCGTAAGAAAGCCTCCTTCAACTGGAAGGAGATGGCAGTGTTACTAGATGGCGAAGATGTCATTCAGCTTAAGGTAAACTTAATTTCCTACAATTTCTGTGCTTGCATTAATGCTTATGTGGCATTGCAGTTAGACATATTAGCATGCATACCTCACCAAAGCTAACCCTACCATAAAAAGGAGAGTAATTGCAGCACAAGAGATGGTGTGGGAATGCATGACTTAGTTATAGAGGAGGAGACAGAACTGACTTTTTTGAAGACGGTATAGATTTACACGGATTTAAGCTAATCTTGAATGTTCACCATAATCTTGGAAGGTGGATCAGAGAAATCAAAAGTGCCTTGTTCTGCATCTGACCGATACACTGAAGAGCATAGAAAAAACGTAAGTGCTCTGTGTCTCAGGGGTTTTCAAAGCTGTATGGGCAAATAGTATTGTTCATACAGAGAGAAGGAATGATCCTGCCTTTTAAAAAAAAGCACAGGAAATCTGCAGGTTTTCTTCTTATTGTGTCGTTTTCTTCAGAGAGGAGGAAAGGACTTTAAAAACCTTTTTAAAAGATTTTGCTTAAGGCACTGCACTTTTTTTTTCTAAATTACATGAAAGACAATTAAGAAGATGTGGATATCTTGAAGATGGAGATCTGAGGTAAAAAAAAAGCCATAGTATATCATCTAATGAAAAAAAAAATCCAGATTAAGACATTAAAAGATGCACATGCCCATATTGAATGGCTGCATACGATGGTTCCATTAAATGGAGTACATCTCTGCTTTCATCTGGGAACAAGCAGTTGTGGTCGCTTAATGGCTTTACCATTATGGCATATTTCTAACTGAATGTAACCCCTGCAGTTTTACCTTTGTTTTCAGGTTGAGGGCCATTGCCCTTTAGATCCTGCCAGCAGCTTCATACAGTGAAATAATGAAGCTGCTATAAAAAGCAAGTAAGATTTACAGTACTGTTCTCTTACATTCAGAGTGAATCAGTCCCACACTTACTACTTCATGACAAAGGAGCTTTCATAAAATACAGCTGCATGAACTGTGTATATAATGACAGACCATTTAAATATATTTTTTAATTTCCTGTAGTTTTGGCTTTATAAATACACATCTTCTATCAAATGATTAAAGTTTGAGGCCTAATATTACCCTAGAAGAACGTTAAACTTGTTTTGTTAACTCTTTTAGATGAACATTCTCATGTCAGTTTTTTCCCCCTCAAGAACAGAATCTTCTCTGCTCTGGAAAGTGATCCTCTCTTTGCACATCATCCCGGAGAAGACTTGTGCCATGAGAAATACCAGGAGCTGACATTCCTGCGCTGTAAAAGGCTCTTTGAGTATGATTTCATTACTCAGCAAGAGATCATAGAGAACCCATTAAAGATATTTAATATGGTCATCTGTATAGGAATGTACGATTGGTCTCCATGTCTCCAATATTTCTTACATTGCGGTGTAAGTACAGTTCAAATTGTACAGTGGTCTATATTTTAATTTAAGTGTCTTGTAATACCATAATTCCATTGCTTTCTGCCTGTTTTATTAAAGCTATATCTTTTCCCAGTCCTTTGTTTTCAAAAATGAAATAAATTTTAACTGTTCAGAAGAATCAGAGCGCTGCGGAATTAAGTTAGTAGATCATTTTTGGTAAGCCCTGTCTCCACTGGAATCCCACCTGGAAAGTGAAGGTGGAGTGGTATAGACAGAGATACAGAAGGGTATTTTGATGCCTACAGTTCCACCTTCTTTTGTCCAGTCCTTGGCCTCCTCTCTATGGCATTAGCAGCCAAAGAATTTGGTTGTTGGGCCCTGTTTGGAGACTATGTCTTTGCTACAGATAGAGGTGTCAGAAAATTCCTTGCCTTGCCTTGGTGTGTTGATTCAGGGCAGAATCCAGAAGGAAAGGAAACCAGTGTAAAGTTCCTCACTGACATCAGCAGCTTATTAGAACTGATATTCTAGGGATGAGTTGCTCCCTAGATAAATCTCTCAGAAAGCATACTTGGCATAGCTTGTCAAATAATATTAGTTAACGAATTATTTACATGGCAGGGGTGGGTTTGGGAATTAGTTTTGTTATGTGACTATCCATCTAGAAAAACTGAAGGTAGCTTTAGAAACAGTGTCCTTATCTGATCTTGAAGCATCTACCTTCAGTTCCTCACCCATTTGCAATAAACCAAACTAGAATAGTCTTGAAGTTCTCCTTTACTCAAGGGGACATCAGTAAGGACAAGAGGAAAGCGGGCTCATTAAACATTTTTAAGAGTTTGCTGTGAAGGCTTGAACACGTTAGAGCTGTGAAAATTTCAGTCCCCTGTAAAGAGGCTTTGTTCAGATCAAATCCTAACTTATATCTTCTAGCTGTAGTCTAAGTAGTAGTTTACTGTGCAGCCTGCTT
Source organism: Chionis minor (assembly GCA_013398295.1). Lineage (NCBI taxonomy): Eukaryota > Metazoa > Chordata > Aves > Charadriiformes > Chionidae > Chionis > Chionis minor. The sequence continues at coordinate 2,146,326 of VZSF01002718.1, read as the reverse complement.
TCCCTGGTCTCTTAATGGACGTCACTTTACAAATTATTGTGTATACGCAATTTGGTGTTTCCATCACGGGGCCACTGATTTCATTCATAATTCTCTGTTTTTACAGGTATTTGCAGGTCCAATTGTGAGTGCTTCTAAGAGGTTTGCAGACTTTCTGAAACTGATTTATAGCATGGAGGTATTTTTTTTTATATAACTTGTGAGAACTGGGCACCATCAGAACTGTGGTGCTACCTGCACCCTTGTGTTATTTCTGATCTCTTTTATGTTGCTAGTTACTTCTAAATAGCGAAAGAAAAGACCAAGGAGCAGGTTGAAGCACTGAGCCGTGGCTGTCCTCACTGCTAGCTATTATGGCACTTCTTGAATGTATTTTAGGCTGTCCAAGTTGATATAGAATCATAGAATCACCTAGGCTGGACGAGACCTTTTAGATCATCAAGTCCAACCATTACCCTAGCAAAGCCAAGTCCACCACTAAACCTAAGCACCACATCTACCCATCTTTTAAATAACTTCAGGGATGGTGATTCCACCACTTCCCTGGGCAGCCTGTTCCAATGCTTGATAACCCTTTTGGTGAAGAAATTTTCCCTGCTATCTAAACCTTCCCTGGTGCAACTTGAGGCCATTTCCTCTCATTGTATCACTTGTTACTTGGGAGAAGAGACCAACCCCTACATCTCTACAGCCTCTCAGGTGCTTGTAGAGAGCGATAAGGTCTCCCCTCAGCCTCCTTTTCTCCAGGCTAAACAACCCCAGTTCCCTCAGCCACTCCTCCTAAGACTTGTGCGCCAGACCCTTCACCAGCTTCATTGCCCTTCTCTGGACGCGCTCCAGCACCTCAATGTCTTTCTTGTAGGGAAGGGCCCAAATATGTATTTGTCAGAAGAATTTTGCCTGAGGCTTCGGGGTTCTGTGGGGTTTGGGTTTGGTTTTGTTTTTTTTTTTTCCCCACTCCCAATTGCTTTTCAAAGGTTTGCTGCTGAAGAGACAGGCCAAACCAGTCTAGGGTAAGGGATTCCAGTATGCACGTTTCAATGTGGCTTCAAGCAGGCAGTGTTCCCAAATGTTGCTGAGAGCCAAGTGTATGCATACATTGATCTGAAATAAATTTATCCCCTTCAGTAATGTATGCTATTCACAATTTTGAAAATAAACAGCCTCATTCTATTTTTCTCTTAACTTTGGGAGTTTCCAGAACTGCTTGTAATGCAAGCAGACTTGCCAATTTTCACCACGCAACAGTTCTTTCAACCCAGACAGCTGAAAACTTAGTCAGTCAGTGTAATAATCTGTACCTGCCTCAATGAGTCAGCCATCAACAAAGGGAAAAAAGTACCTGTTACCCTACTGCAGGCATGATGTCCTAGCCTTAGGGTTACATTTGATTGTTTTCTTGCAATTGCAAGTTACTTTCAATAGCTATACTTGCAGTCATTTGAAAATCTTACCGTTTTAATTGCTGTAATAAAGTGGTCTTCAACTGTGCCTTATACCTTCTTATTTAGATTTTTGGATGTTTTGCTCTGACTGAACTCAGCCATGGAACTAATACCAAAGGCATACGGACTACTGCCACGTTTGATCGTAGCACTCAGGTTAGTCCCTAATGCACAGGAATAACATTTGACTGCATTCTTTGCTAACAGGGCAGAACGATTCAAGGATTTCTTTGATTAACAAGAAAGAATCAAATTCAACTCCAAATGTTAAAAAAAAAAAAAAGTCAAATACTTACAATGCAGGGAAGAGTGTTTTTGTGGAGCCCTGGTTCAAGAAAACCAAGAGAAAAACATCACACTTCATGCACTGTGAGTGCCTCAGTTCATAGAAAACTCTCTCTCCCCTTCATTTATTTCTAAGAGAAACAAATGGATTCCTGCAAAGAATACAGCTAAGGGTGGATGTGAGGATTTCAACAGATAAGCATGTTCCCACACAACTTTCCAGTATTTTCAAAAGAAAGTCTTCCACGTTAATATTTTTGACTACTGTAAATCAGTGCATTTAATACCCAAAATACTTTTAAAAAAGAGGAAATTGGCTCCATTCCATCAGAACAAAATAAAAGGAAGTGAAGTGTCTGGCTATCATATATCAATATTTACAATTAATTCAGATTGCAATTAATCCAGAGATTTCTGTTTTCTTGTACCAGTAGTTAATTTAGCTTCTGGTTGTGATATATAATAAGGATAGCGTCCTTCTCCGTTGTTGTGGCTCTTAAGGAATAGTCAGACATGCAGATTAAATTGTCTTTTGTCTTTCAGTATGAAGGCTTTATATATGATAATTAGGATTATTTCCTGAGGATCAGAAAAAGAAATATGAAAAAGAGATAAGACTATTGAAGAGACTAAAAGAAAACAACAATAAACTGTTCTTTCCATTAAGATACTGCTTACTATTCATAATTTGTTTTCTGAAATCAACACTGTTGCAGAAATAAATTCATTGTTCTAACTTTTTTTCCAGTAAATGAATAGAACTCTGTAGTTTTACATTAAGGGAGAAGAAAATAGAAGTTAGGAGAGGAGGCTGATAGAACTCTCTCTCTCTCTTTGTCTTCTACAGGCTTGGTTGCTGCCAAGTTGAATTTCAAATGTGTTATTTCATGTGCCAGGAAGGTAGTCTCATCATCTTCCCCAAAGGCTGTGGCATTTTAATGCACTGTCATGTACAGAACTGGGTGTTATTACTGTGAACAAACAACATCACTCATATCTGTATGTCATGAAGTGGCTTCAAAAGAATGAGCCATGAGAATCATAGATTGGAAACATAAGATTTTGTATTCTTCAGTAGGACAACATTCCAGTCTGCATTTTTTCACATACAAGCAATTCAGTGATCATTTACACAACATGGACTATCAGATCCCTTTGCAGAAAAAAAGCCCCACAACCTCATGAGTTTGGCAGCGTGAAAAGTTCCATTTAGATATATTGAGTTTTGTGCCAGTGGTGACTGCACTGCAGTAAAAGTGACTGAAATGGCTAAATCTTTGTTAAGATCCTGAAACTCTGAGTTCAGATTTCTCTTACATCCAGAAAGCACGTTATTTGGAAACTAAAAATCTGAATGCTGAAGCTATGTCTAAATTGCAGGATACATGTATTCTTCAGAATTCCCAATACTCATGGTCATCCTATTGTTCAAACTGGGAATTGCGCCACCTTTCGCACTGTCAACCAGGCTTCCTTTCCACACAAAACTGCATAAAAAGGAGATGGTCCCTGCGTAGGTGTCAGCCCTCACTGTCCCTCACATGGAACCTAAGATCTAGGAAATGCTTCTCAGTCCCATCGCTTCACTTTACTTTTTTCTAACTGCTTAAACAAGCAATTAAAAGGCTGAATTTAAGGCTTTACAGTGAAGTAATAAACTTTCAGCTCTAAATTTTTTCTAGCTACATGTATTCTCTCCAAAGTCGAACACAATAAGAGAGATTTCAGCTTTTGGAGTGGAGTACAGAATGAAACCCTAGAAATTCATGGATGTTTTCAAAACATTGCCATGGTTGTGAAAAAAAAAGAAAAAGAAAATAGCCGTGTGTTGGTTTTTATGATTTATATCATTTGCTTCTTTCTTTCCTGGCTACAGGAATTTATCATCAATACTCCTGACTTTGAAGCTGCAAAGTTCTGGGTTGGTAATATGGGGAAACATGCCACTCATGCAATTGTGTATGCCCAGCTCTACACTCCTGATGGACAGTGCCAAGGATTACATTCCTTTATTGTACAGGTAGGGTAGAAATGTTGCTAATCTTTTTTTCATTTTGGGGGGAGTGAGTTCAAATTAAAGACTTTATTGCTATGCTGTTATTTTTATCTGACCAGCAGATTCTTTAATTAGTGCCTTCAATATTTATTTGCAATTGTAAGAAGTGTACTGTTTTTGAATATTCACTGATTCTGTGATGGTTGTACAGCCAGTTTTATACTGTCAGTTTTGTACAAAAAATTCTGAAAAACAGAGAACAGCTGAAAAGCCTCCAGATTATCACGCTACATATATAGTTAGAACTAACCTATGCTAAGTCCTGAGAGTCTTGGGTGAGGTTTAAGATGATTCGTGTCTGCCAATGCTGCAGGCTCATCTGTGTGAAATCTGCAAGCTTCTACCACAGAGATCAGTTTATAAGATTAAAAAAATCAGAAAATATGGCAATGCAGTAGACAAGTTGTATGTAGTAACATGAACTAGTTGCAGACTGAACAGAATTTGTTACAAAATCGAGGCATATCTTGTAGCTGACTATTCCATAAAAGTTCCATCGATTCTTTCTATGTCTGTGTACACCTGAAGAAGGTTTCAGTGCTAGTATGATGAGACCCATCATCAGTGTTAAGGCATATTTAAGACAGTAATGTAATTAGAGTCATTGCCAAAGTAATTTTCATTAAGAGATCTCTGTCATGAATGAGAGGATATGTAAGTGCAAGTTATATCCAGGATTATGTGCTTGAAAAAAGCAGACAGCTTTCTTTAGCGTTAATAACAGAATACAGGTGAGGAATAATTTCACTGTTTGAAAAGTTCAACCAATAACTTTCATTGTTCCACAACTGAAATCATGTTTCCTCGCACTTCTATGCAGATTCGAGACACAAAAACTCTCCTGCCAATGCCAGGTGTGATGGTAGGTGACATAGGGAAGAAAATTGGGCTGAATGGCTTGGATAATGGGTAAGTCAATCTATTCAAAGGAGGAAACATTCTAGATTATATCACACTGTAGTGGTGCAAATACCCTCCTGTGTCAGTTCTCTCTTCTGAGGTATTCGCTAGTGGTTGCTGGTATTTCTGAAAAACCCAGGTTGAAAAATCTTGAATTTCAGTATTTTGTATCTGAATAACAATAGTTTTTCTGCTTCTCTCACTTTTTTATACTGATACTCTGTAAATATCCCCAAGCATTCTTGCAGTCATAGACTCTGCAACAATAATAATGAAAAAAACCAAAAATCCATTACGTTCTGAATAAAGAACTTAATCATCCTCTCCACCCATCTGGGTGTTAGCCCTTAATTATTTTGTCTGTCGATTTCCAGCCCACAGACAAGGTTTATTGTTAGTAAAGATGTAAGATTAATGAGACTCAGTATAGAAACTAGGTATCTTGTTTAAACCATGGGCTTTCTGGACTCATCCTGTTCACTGCAGAGGAGAAGGAGAAGGTTAGTTATTTTTTTCTGTATTCTCTGTGTACAATTGAAATAAAAAAGTACCTGGGCTCTATTTCTGAGTTGTAGATGGACTTCAGTGGGCTTACTGTCTCTCTGCTAAGCAAAGGCGTCTGATGGGAGGAGAGACAGTCAGAAAATTGAGGTAGATTTCTGCATTAAAACAGCCATTATGTAAAAATTATGATTTAAACCCCTGTATTAGTTACATAGCTCTCTGTAAAGACAGAGACCTAAAATAGTAAGGGCAGGAGGGGGAGGGATTCACTTCTTTATGCCTCAAATTTACCTCAAAGAGGTAATTTAAAATCAAGAGGTAAATTGTTAATTCAGTTTGTTACAGATATATGTCTTGCCCTGCATAAGATGTCATTGCGGTAAACAAAGTGTAGACATCCTATGGTGTCCTGCTTTTAGATGTAGTGGCTTTGACTTGCTTTCCAGAAGGTGGTAGGTCTCCTGTGGTTTGTTGTCTGTACCACCCTCCTTCTGATGTCACATATAGCCTGTAGTGGCAAAAATAGCACTTTTATGTTTATGAGCTTATTCTTATTGATGCTCTGTTGCCTGAAGACACAGACAAAATAAAGGAAAAAAGTATTGAAAATCAAATTTTGTAGAGGAAAAATGTGAGAAAAGGCCTGGAAAAGAAGGGGATTTGGGGTTTGGTGGGTATTTTGGCCTGCATCTGCATTACAAACTAGAAGCCACCAGATGGCACAGCAACAGAGGCCTAAGTAATCTAATTCAGCTTCATATTTCTGTAGGAAATGTTCAAATTCCGCTGCTTGTTCTTAGTTTGCAGCATAGTTCTATGCGCAGCTTGAGGAAGAAGAGCGTGCTTGTCACATAACATCAAACTACACATAATTTTAAAATCCATGTGTCCTTTGATCTACTAGGAAAAACCAGCAAATTTCTTAAAATATTGGCAATAACTGAATAATCTGAAATGATAATCCACATATACACTGTAAATAAGAGATACCAATGATTTCCTATCTTAATGTCAGATGGAATCCCTTATCTTAGTTATGACATCACATGTCATTTAGCGCAATCATAGGGCACTCTAATCTCTCTGTTTACTTTGCATATGCTGCTTCAGAAAAATACTATTATTTTCTTCTAACAGCAGCACCTGAGGAGCCCCAGTTGTGGATCTAGTTCTCTTAAGTATGGATTAAGACTGTTCCTGTGCTAGAAAGCTTAAGTTTAAGACAGCACCTGCAGATTAAAACAGAGGGACGAGGGAGCTCAAGGTTACCAGCAGATACCCTTCATTCAGCTGAAACTCTAGGAGCCTGCGTTCCTCATCTACCTCAGCTGTTTTCTTTGGAGAGGTCTGAGGCTAGATGCCAACATTGTTCACAAGAACTAGAGAACTGTTTTTTGCTTCACAACCTTCCTGCTCACACTGCGCTGTCACATTGCTTCTCAGAGGTACACAAAGGCCTGGATGGGACTGGAGAGGTAGTTACTTCATAGCTCTGCATTTTTCTGCAGACATGACAAGCTGTGCCACTCTAGAAAATAGACTGTTGGTTGCGTGATCTGCAAAATGCCAAGATTCACGGGGACACTGCCTTGTCAAGGTGTTCTCCTAAGCAGTTTAGTAATTTTATATCCTACCTTATACTAGAGAAAGCACAGCCTGAAATTCTTGTGCACTACAGAAGCCTGTTGTATGTGGTGTCAAGAAAACATTCAATTATGCTGTGACTACAAGTGTTAGTCTCTGCTGCATGCTTTGCCAGCTTTTTGAATGTGTATGGGAAGTCTGATAGACACTTAAATATATTTCCGTGTCATTACACTCAGGATTAATGGTCCGAGTGAAGATCAAAATCTAACATCTCTGGCAGAGATGTCAGCCTTTATTCCTGCACTTCAAGAAGTTTATGCTACTATTTTTCAATATGGGTACAGAGAGTTAAGCTCCTGAACACATATGTAGGACACGGGGAAGAAATTCCTTGGAAAATGTCACTGATTTATGCTATATAAGAGAACAGAGTAGGTGATTGTAGTTGTCCGTTCTGGCTCAGGAAAACAATCTCGTGGGTCGTTTGGCTGAAGGATGGTTTCCTGCTAATGCAGAGTGTAATGTTTTCAGTAAGAGAAAGAATTTCAGAAGTAATGTGGGAATTTTTGCAATGTAAATTCAATTGACTAGCCCTTTCCTTCTAAGTCTGTCTTTCGAAATAATTCTCATAGCTTCATAATTAGAATGTCCAAAAATCACATGGGTTTTGCAATTCTTTGTAACTTCATCTACCCTGACAAAAAAAGACAAAATCACTTTAAAATATTTTAAAATATTTTTCTTTCTGTCGTTTACAACAATCTGTGTAATCAATACATAAATGGTTAAAAATAGAACTCCATGTTTTCTTATGTAAAGTTTAGGCTGGTTTTGTGTTTTCTTACCAAAAAATAAATCAAACTGCCACCAGAGGATGCAAGTGCTTCAGTCTTTTTTTTAATCATATAAAACCGTCCACCTGTTACTAGTGCTCTGGCAGTCTTTGAAATGTGCTGTTCACTGAGGTCTCAAAATGCAAGTAGCTGAGACAAAAAACAAGCACCCAAAAAACTCTGGGTATTTGGGATCCAGGGGCTTTTCAGTAAAATGCATGGCAGGCATAAGAGGAGGGACATAAAGCAAGTGCATGGGTAAGTGCCGATGTGCATTTCTGTTTCTTCCCTTTGGCTTTGTTTATTTTTTTGTTGTTGTTGTCTACCCTGGCTAATGTAACATTGCCAAAATTACCGATTACTGCCGTCCATGTCCATAAATGATTGCCACTGAATCAGTGGTGAACCAATTTCATGTCCAGTTATAACTAGCAGCAAATTACTGCTTTCGCCACTCCAGAAGCAGAAACGATGCCCAACTGAATCTTCATGGGGAAGAGTTTGAAAATCTGTTATAATTGTGTTTCTGAAGTGGTGCTTAACACGCCTGTCTTTGTAAAACATGCTCTGAGCTCATTCAGCTCTGTCCACTGATAACGTGTACACAGTTTGTTGAGCAGACAAAGCCTCTGATGAGGGAAGACCTAGTGAAGTGAAGCTATCAAAGATAGCAAAACACTGCCAGGCAGAAAGCTATTTATTTTAATGGAATTGTTTGTAGGGGAGAAAAGGATCTTTCTGGGGGAAGAAAAATTGTTAGCTGTATCTACTTACAATGATAGACTTTGAAAAACTGAAGTTTTTTTATTAGCTATTTAACGACCTTTCCTGTACAATTAAAATGTGATGAATCTCTCCACACACATAACATGCTAAGACATTCAGCATGTTCTATAGCAATCACTGAGGCCGGATTCAGTTTTCTGGATACTGAAAACAAAACACCCAAGAGGAAATGCTTAAAGGGTTTTTATGGGGCAGAAAAGCAATAAATGGTGTAAAAGAATCCCTCCTGGAAAGAGACTGCAGGTTCTGGAAGCCCTCACTGCAATTCATTGTATATTGATGAAGATGACATATATCAGACAACTCCACACCTTTACAGATGACTTTTAAATGGTTAATTCTTTTTTTTTTTGTTACTATTTCAGTATCAGTGCCAATAATACATTAAGATTGTGCTACAGCTAGTTTAAGGGTAGAACAAATGAAAGTCTAGTCCTTCAAAAGGTTTTTGTCTCCTAGTGTTTATCCCCGTAACCTTTACTTAGATTTTGCAATGGTTGTGGTTACTTCGCTAGGAAGATGGGAGCTGTAATAAATGGTTGAAGCCTAAATAGTCTCTTGGAGCTTCATCTTACAATCTGAAGCAGTAGTTTGGTGAAGATAATTTCCATACTGAGCTTCTTTGGTTGTTTGCTTCTCTTCCCACACTGCCTTTGTGCTGGGTCAGACATTTGTGGAGCTGTATAGGGGACACAGCTGAAAAACTGGAACCACCTGAAAAGTAATCTGACCAAAAAAACCCCCAACATTTGGCTGTCTTCAGCCAGATCATTTGTCAGGTCTGGTTCACTGCAAGGCCACAGAAGAGGCTGTTCCAGTATAGGGAAAGGAACAGTGCAGGGATGTGAATAACAAAGCAAGTGTAGAAATCAGTCCTGCTTCTCAAATAAACAAGCTTATGCTTAACATTTTTATTGTCTTGCAGCCTCTGACCAGAGTCACAAACAATTACAATATTAACAAAGCAGCTGTAAAATAAAAATAAATGTAAAAAATGCCTGTAGTTGTACTTACATTATCTGAATACAATGCTATCAATCTTTCAATCCTTGCGAACAGTGCCACTTTCACAGTTAAAACGAATGCATTGCAAGACACATCTTGCATATTTGCAATTTAAGTCAAAACAGTGATTTTTGCAGTGGAATCATTGATATTTCCCTGTTTTGCCATCTGCACTTAGTTTCTACAGTCGAGGTTAGACACTATATGGGTACATACAGCGCTGTGCACATTGCTGAGATGTAGTCACATTGCTGAAGGGTGCTGCCTTATCCCCTCATTTTTGTCACTCACCTCAAAACTGTGGCCATAGCCAGTTCACACTGACAGGCACTTGATGGTGCTAATGGGGAAAGGAAGATTCAGATCTGGTCATGCATTTGTTTTATCACCCACAGAAAACAGCCTCGCGTCTGCGGTGGACCTTTTTTCTTCCTTAGCAGAGCTCTGTCAGCTCCTGACAGCTGCAGGAGCCTGCACATCCAAAAGTCCTTGCAAGGCTGGCACTTAGACTATAGGAACTTTAGGGTGAGTGGGGCTTTGAGTGTCAATTAAGTCCATTAAGATAGGATTAGGTGGCCTCTAAAATGCTATGTTCTTTTATCGTTGCTATCGAGCATTGCTGTTAGAGATCTGCATTCTTAGATTAGAGCCTTGATTGTTGAAACTAGAGCTGAAATACTGCCTTGCAGTTTTCCCCAGCTTCTCCGTAACTCTTCTCAACTCTAACCCTTTGGTGAGTTTCAGTCTGGAATATGTGGCTGTTTTCTTTCGTTCTGCAAGTTTTTTACCAAACCTCTGAAGTGCTGTTCTTCCCAAGGTTTATTGTATCCCATAAACAGCTGTGAGGTCACTTGACTCGCTGTCTTCCAATACCATTCACCTGCTTTGTGTTTCTGGCTGGAAGGATTGAAGGAACTGTCACTGCACCGTCTCTAATGTAGTCAATAACAAAAGCTGGCAGGAAAGGCATTTTAGTGAGTCTGAAATTCACCAAAGCATGTTTGAGCTATTTGTACTGTAGGTAACAGCTTATTAATTTAGTACTGGCAAAAGGAGCTCGTAGCTTTTCCAGCTGCTCCTTTTTTATCAGCATTACTGCACACCAGCTGAATTACTATTGCGTGATTTAAAGTCAGCAAGATTAACTTTGCTTGAAATGTTCCCTAAACTACTGGCCAAAGAACCCAAATAAGAATGTTGCCATTGGAACAGTGCTTCACTCTGCTCAGCTAATCTACTTAGAAATCTATGTAATACAGTTGTTTTTTACATGCTAGATGATACAAAACTGCCCATTGCTGTAGAGCCCTATGATAGATATTTAAAGTGACAGCTATCTGTCTTTCTTGCTGAGAGTTCTTAATCTCAGTCACGCTATTTGCTCTGCAGAAGAGGCCCTAAATAGGGTAGCTTTCAAACCTATGGTCTTGTCATCAGCATGTGAAATTTAGCCATTTTCCAAACTTGCTGGTACATGATATCCCCATGACTGTGTATATGGTTCCATTATTGTAAGATACTTCTTTAATTCTTTAAGGAGATTTTCCCCTAAGTGCGTTGACAGATGTGGTCCATGTCTATTCACTATGCTTAGTAGGCTAATAATCATTAGAAATGCGATCAATGAATTCATTAAATCTTACTATTTATTTTTAATATGTTCCGATATCAAGTTCAAATTGGCCAGTATGTCTAACAATTTCAACTAGCAAAGTTCTTGGAGAAGGAGCATAACAGAAGTTGGCAATGATCTCACAAGGTTGCCTAACTCCCAGATCCTGCAAGTTTCTGCTTTTATTTTCAACACTGGTACTTATAGGCACTATCTCTTATTTCTTTACGCATGGGAATTTTCTGTATGACTTTTAATTGCTAGTTCTCTCTCTCTTTTCCTTCTTAAAGTTTTTTCCATCTTATATGTGTTTGTTTTGATAGCAGCTTACAGAAAAAGAAGGAAGTAATGTATCTGTAGTGGACAGTATCAAGGAAAAAATCTAAAATTTTGAAAACTATTACGTGAATTAATTTTTATTTTAAGAAAATAGATTGTTATGTAATGATTGGAAATTTAGTATCCTGGCTCACTAGCTGTGAAAAATGCTATATGAAGGGTATACATGTGTTTTCCTAATCAAAATAATTCTAGGTAATCATTTATGTGATACAGAATTAGCTATGTTATATTTATGTAGGACAGATTAAAATAAAACTTTCTACAAGATTTTCTGCTCTTTCCAACAAAAAACTTCCTCTAGATTTAACTATTTAGGGTTGTATCACAACAGGTGAAAATGGGTAAAACTGTTTATTAGGTCATTTTGGGAGGCGTTTTGTTTGATACATGTCTGCCGCCTGTTCAATATTAGTAGGCTCGAATTTCCTGAAAGTAGGTTATTAGTATATAGATTTATTTATTAGTAGATTTGAATTTGCTCTTTAAGAACTCTAAAGTTTCAAACATATATCAATAGAAATAATTTTCTACAACTGCACAGCTTTGCTGAATGAGTTGAGCTAATCACTGCAGTGTAAAACAGGAAAGGACAATTTGCCATCTTATTGTCATTACTACCATGAATCTTACCATTCACCACACACAGGACTAAAAGTGCTCCAAATATGTATTTGCAAAGAGAAGGCCCAAGAGCTGGAGCCCTATGAATTTCTTCCTAATCTCAGCCCCAAAAATTGTTAGGTTAGCTCTTCATTTAGTCTGGCTTCTGATTACAGTTTTTATCATCCATTCAATAGGTTTTTGAAATGGTAGTTCATTGCTTTCTTCCATGCATCTTTTCCTACTTAGGATAAACATCCATGAAGCTCCCTTACTTTCAACACTCAGACTCCTCCTTAAAATTCTCATTTGCTCTAATGGCTTATTAAATAATGTCAATGCTTAGCTGCCAATGTGCTGCGACTGGCAGGTATCATATCAAGAAAGTATTCTTCAGTAGTTAGTGTATGCCTCACCATTTGTACACATTTGCAGCTTCTTGCCTTATGCTTGGATTGTAAGGTCCTTGGTAGAAGCACCTTCTTGTAGTCCTATGGATGTACAGTAACTAGGAAGAGAGTGCTAAACTAGGGACCTAAACTTTGCCACACAAGCTCTCCTGTAATTAAAGTAATGAGTAATAATAATTAAAGAGCTCAAGTTCTGTCTAACATGCATACAATTGCTTAAAAAGATTGGAGCTGCTATACAGTTTTAGTTGTGATGGATTTTATCTGGGATATAGGGAGCAGAGAATATGAATTTGATGAAAAGATCTTTTTTTGAATGAGACTTTTTGTTTTCAGTGTTATGAATAAAATATGGAACAAAGAAAGATGAAAACCAGATTTTTTGAAATGCTGAATTTGCTTCTGTTACAAAGTAATGTTGTCTTACTGAAACTGGCACTTAATGAAGCACTTTTTAGCATCGTTAAGGCCAGTAAGCAGCTGGTTCTTCACTGGGACAGCATGCTTTTCTCTGTGGCTAAGTCTGAAAATACTGTGGATCTCTAAGGCTGAATAAATTCAGTATGCAGATATGTTTCCTTGGAAACAACTTGTAATTTTAAAGCACGTGCAGCAATGCAGCCCTTATGTAATTTATTAATGTGAAAGACCTGGCTCTCATGAGCCTTATTAAATAGATCAGCCTGTATTGGCAGGAAAAAGGAATTTGCTTTGATTACAAATACAGCTTTTCAAATGCTATTAGATACTGCGATATTCGTGAGTGGAGCTGATATTACTGCTATTGTGCCAAGTTGTATTGCCCATTTGGGTGAAACAGTTCATATACTTTCTTCCTGAGGAATATGAATACTCAGGACATTCTGCCTATTCTAACAACTTCCTTCTTTACTGCTGCTAGAGTACCACAATTTAGAGAACGTTATCTTGCGCTCCCTTTTGTCATATGCCACATTCCAGGGAACAGAAATCCTAGTTTGAGTTTAAACAAAGGAAAATTCTCCATTCAGTTCCTTCTCAGGGCACTATTTCAGCTATGTCCTCATTTGTATTGCAATAACGTGAATGATCTTCACAGATCTATATTTTAGACTCATAAAAATATATAGTGTCTCTGTTCCAAAGCAGTCTCCAGACTGGGCTGACCAACACTTCAGTAAAGTATGTGGTTCAGCAGAATTGTTTGCGGCAGGGAATTATTAGGAGTCAGAATGGCCCAGTCAGGTTCTAAGCAGGAGAGGGAAGTTGTTCATCTTCCCAAGCTTTTCAGTAGCTGAAATATCAAGCTGAGTAACTTACTCATGCAGACTCAGAATTCAGTTCAGGTTTCTGGGCTGTCAGTGGAAGTGTCTGTCAAACTGCCTCTGTATAAGGTCTCTAATAAGTAACTTTACCTGTCCCTCCCCTCTAACAGAATACATTGCTCATCCTTCCATTAGTTGTTTACTACTTTACTTATGAAGCTGCTGAAACGGTCTCCTAGAGTCCATCAGGTGTTTGTTTTGTTTTTGTAAGCATCATCTTTTTTTAAAAAAACAACAAACTGAAGACATAACAAATGGTTTCCCATCTTGAATTTCCTCTGCTGCCCTAGGTCCGAAAGCCTTTGTTCTCCCAGGCATACTCTCCTAAAGTTACCTACCTGGCTTGATGGGCACTGTTTCCAGTTCACTGATATGCCTGAGATCATTGTGCAATTGTGTCTTTGTTGTGACCTTTTTTCTGTAATGTAGACACCTCAGACTATGTCGAGGTAGATTTTACATTGCTTGTCTGTTTTTTTTAAACAGATTCGCCATGTTCCACAATGTCAGGATACCTAAAGAAAACATACTGAATATAGCTGGAGACGTCACAGCTGAGGGAAAGTACTCAAGTTCAATCAAGGTATGAATCAAGGTTTTGTTTCATTAATACAGTTCATTAAATATACAAAGGTATAAGTAGGTTAAGAGATAGAGCATGGACTTCTCATGTTGGTAAATACTAGCTGCCTTGGCTTAAATAAGGCTGTTGACACTTTCACATGAGATAGTCAGAGTGCTGATTTTTAATTGGTTTTCAGAGATGCTTCAACTCACCTTACTGATTTTATTGACTTCTTGCTCTATGTGCTACCCCACTGATCCCAAAGTAGTTTAGAGAAACTACTTTGAGTCTTGCCTGAATGCCTTATCTGAATGTGTCAAGAAATAAAATTAGCCAATCATGCTACCAGAGTTGTCTTTTTCCAGGGAGGTAAATGAAATGTTAGCCTCACCATTTGGTCTGTGCCTTTTATTCACTCAGGATGTTAAAGAGCGTTTTAGTGCATCTCTGGGATCCTTGTCCACTGGCAGAATTCTGATTACAGCAGTTTCCACGACCAATTTAAAGCTTGCCTTATCTATAGCCATTCGCTTCTCAGCAGCTCGCCGTCAGTTTGGACCAACTGATGAAGAAGAAATACCTGTTCTTGAATACCAAACGCAGGTAAATACTTCGGAATTCACATCTACATATTCTATATAATGAAATTTGGATTCAGATCTACTGCAGATCAAAATAGCGACACTGAAGGTAGTGAAATTAAAGTTGTCTGTGTAATCTGAAGTGTCATTCTAGTGCAGCTGTGGGGGTTCATTGCAATTTAAAAACTCCGTACACTTCCCTGATCATGCTCAGACTTTTGAGATAAGTTCCTGGAATAGCAAAATCCCAAATATTCATGTTTCTCCGAAGTACCTAGAAACATTTGTCTTCTAAAATAGTAACCTTTTCAAAGAAAGACTGTCTTCTATGCACATGTGAAAGTACAGCAGATGTAGAAACTAGTATTTGTTAAAAAATATTGGTGCCTCTTTTGCTGCTCTACTAATACTGTCTTTTTTAGCCTTTATTCTTTAAAAGTATAGAAATCAGTAGCATTCATTGTGGTGAAGTCTCAAGCTACCACTGATTTTCAGAGGGGTATAACCATTTTTTTTCTGCAGAAACACCTTTTTCTCTGAAAAAATAGAACAAGAGTATGTAGGGTAACTCGGAAATAGAGAAAACTCAGATCTGCTGAATGAGAAAGGGTAATGTATAAAAAGTCCTGAAAACAGACCTGCCCGGTTTGTCCTTGCAAAGTGGGTGCTTTTTCCAGGTTTGCACTTTGTCTTGCAATTTTGAAAGATCTCACGGGTTTCTACAAACTGACAAAAGCTGACTTCTTTCCACCTCTCCCAAATAAGTTGGGGTCTGCTTCCCACTATTTTCGAGTGTCTCGGTTTTGCTCAGTTTTGGCTTGGCAATGTAGGCTCTGCTTGCAGAATCTCTCATTCTCCTCTTGCTCTACCACAAAAGCTTCCTGAAGCAGTTTCTCCTTTCCTTCAGAAGCTCCATCCGAGTTGCACAAAACAGCAAAGATGCCTTTTTCTCTGGTTCTCAGCCCTGTTTTCGTTTGGTTTGGGTTTTTTTTTCCACAGAATACAACCAGCACTAACACACATTTAGCAATGAGCAAGCAAGTGAAGCAGTTAACAGCCTCTTTCATGTTGGTACTGAAGAAACACATGAATCATGACTGGCCCTGGCATGCCAGACATTGTATAAATACTGAGACAAATATGTCCTTAGTTTCCAAAGCTTTAGTGAACTTTTGCAGTAGTTTAACAGAATGTTTATCACAAATTCATAAAATGCATGAACAAGAATAATATAACTGTAACATGTGTGTAGAGTAATTACACTTAATTATATTTATAGATGGTTATTGTTAAGTTTTCTTCCATAAAGCTGTTTTCCAATTTGAACAAAGTAAAACAAATGGGTTGGTTCAGTATTAGAAGATAGTTACATATATATAACTATAAAAAAATGCACATCAATTTATGATCAAATCTATTTAATTTTTATTCCAGCAATGGCGTCTTCTTCCTTATCTAGCTGCTGCATATGCCTTAGATTATTTCTCCAAATCCCTGTTTGAGAACTTCGTAGAATTTTATGCAGGCTTATTGACAAAGCAAAGGAGTCAGAGACAGGTGAGATATTTACACGTTTCTTCTTAGCTGAGTTCTTAATATAATAAACTGGAAATTGTTAAATGAAGGACCTACTTAGCAGTCCTAGGCCACCTTACAATCAAGAGTGCTAGAGCAATGTCTCAGAAATATGGGAGATACAAAATAATGATTTAAGTTGCATTCAGAAAATTACTTTTGATGGAGTGGTTAAAGTTTTTTTAATTTCTGTGGGATTTAAGGTTCCATTCCTTGCAGAATTGTTTATCATAAATACATGATGGTAATGCAAAATCAGCTTATAACTGTTGTAAATGATACCGCAGGGACCATGTATCAAAGACTTTCTGAAATGATTGAATCATAGAATGGTTTAGGTTGGAAGGGGCCTTCAAGATCATCTAGTTCCAAACCCCCTTCCGTGGGCGGGGACACCTCCCAGTAGACCAGGTTGCTCAAAGCCCCATCCAGCCTGGTCTTGAACACTTCCAGGGACAGGGCATCCACAACTTCTCTGGTCAACCTGTTTGTCTCACCACCTCACAGTAAAGAATTTCTTCATAATATCTAATCTAAATCTACCCTCTTTCAGTTTAAAACCATTACCCCTTGCCTGATCACTACAATTAAGAGTCCCTCTCCACCTTTCCTGTAGACCTCCTTCAGATACTGGAAGGCTGCTATGAGGTCTCCCTGGAGCCTTCTCTTCTCCAGGCTGAACAACCCCAACTCTCTCAGCCTGTCTTCATAGGAGGAGAGCTCTAACCCTCTGATCGTCTCCGTGGCTCTGCTCTAGACTCAGTCCAACAGGCCCATGTCCTTTTTGTGTTGGGGGCTCCAGAGCTGGGCTCAGGGCTCAGTACTCCAGCCTGACACGACTTCTCAAATATGACGAATAATGGCTTGGCAACTTCACCCACCAGTTACCTCAGGACTCACAGATTAATCTCATCAGGTCCCATGGGTTTGTGCACCTTCAGGTTCCTTAGATGGTCTCAAACCTGGTCTTCTCCTACATGGGCTGTTCCTCATTCTCCCCGTCCCTGCCTTTGCCTTCTGCGACTTGGGTGATGTGGCTAGAGTCCTTATCAGTGAAGACCAAGGCAAAAAAGTCGTTGATTCCTTCAGCCTTGTCCGTGTCCTGGGTGACCAGGTCTCTTGTTTCCTTCCTGAGAGGACCCACGTTTTCCCTAGTCTTCCTTTTGTCACTGACATACCTATAAAAGCTTTTCTTGTTGCCCTTGATATCCCTGGCCAGATTTAATTCTATTAGGGCTTTAGCTTTCCTAACCTGATCCCTGGCTGCTCGGACAATTTCTCTGTATTCCTACCTGTCCCTGCATCCACCCTCTGTAGGCTTCCTTTTTCTGTTTCAGATTGTTCTGGAGCTCCTTGTTCATTCATGCAGGCCTCCTGGCATTTTTGCCTGTCTGCCTCTTCACTGGAATGCATAGCTCATGATATACTACAATAATACTATTCTTTTTTTCTGTACAGACTGTACTGTCGATCTCTTCTCCCAAGTAACAAGTGATAGGACAAGAGCAAACGGCCTCAAGTTGCGCCAGGGGAGGTTTAGATTGGATATTAGGGAGAATTTCTTCACCAAAAGGGTTGTCAAGCATTGGGACAGGCTGCCCAGGGAAGTGGTGGAATCATCATCCCTGGAGGTATTTAAAAGACATGTAGATATGGTGCTTAGGGACATGGTTTCAGTGGTGGACTTGGCTTTGCTAGGTTAGCGGTTGGACTTGTTGATCTTAAAGGTCTTTTCCAAACTAAATGATTCTATGATTCTACATAGCCATGGCTTTAAATGGTCACAAACTTACTTTGGGTAAAAGTTGCTACTCACTTGCAACTTGTTTTTTCACAAAGGCTGATTTGGGACGTGAGATTCATGCCTTATCTGCTGCCAGCAAACCACTGTCTTCTTGGACTGCTCAGCAGGCAGCCCAGGAGTGCCGAGAAGCTTGTGGAGGACATGGTTACCTTGCCAGTAAGTTACAGACTACTGTATACACTGATCAGAGAGAGAGTGGTTATGTAGACATGTTCTTTGACTGTTGTTCCATCATGGTGTCTGAATTTTAGCAATATGTTTAGAAAGGGCTTTTTCCTCATACCCATGTTTTTAAAGTTAATTTTATACCTGTTACCACAAAAGAGAACTAAACCCGTGCAGCATCTGCATCAGCATTTGGACAGCCTGTACATGTGGTTCAGTCTAAGTTCCAAAAGTAAAGATGCAGAATTCAGAGATGAAAATTACTCTTGTAAGACGAATGCCACACTTTTCTAAAATCTTTATTAAATTTCATAATAATATTCATTTCCATAAGCTAAACAGTGAACTTTCAAGCTCATTTGTTGGTAACTATCTATACATACAGGAACAACTCTCTTGCATTTTGTTACAGAATAATTATTTCATCCCTCTTAGCTTTCATGAATACATTGCAATGTATTAAGTTGTACACTTGTTCTTATTAAGTGAATCGTCTGGGTGAAATCCGAAATGACAATGATCCAAACTGCACGTACGAGGGAGATAACAACGTCCTGCTTCAGCAAACCAGCAACTACTTAATGAGCTGGATGAGTTGCATAAGAGGTAAATTTTCATTGTGGAATCCTATGCTGGACCCAACAGAGTGTAGTTAATGGAATTAGGAGGCAATTTCATACTGAAAGCAATTGAAAGTCATTTAATCATTTTGTAGAGCATAAATAACGTGCTACAGACTCCATCATATGATGTGTTCACAGTACACAGATATTTGCTGCAAGAAATATTCTTTCTCCTCAGCCTTGCAGAAGCTAGCTAGATGTTTTGCCATCCCTAATCGGGTTTAGTAGTACCTTACTCCCTGAGAAGTGCAGTTTAGTTCAGTGGAACTACTGAAGTCATTGTAAGTCTGGGCATCCTCTGCTCCTTGTACTTTACACAGTTTGTATCACCTAAATTGGTAGCAATATCCATCAGTACATTTTGTAGTTCTCTCTAAAAGATTTTGTTTGAGTTTTATAGCCGTGAGTTTCACCAAAATCTTGCAGAACTGGAAACCTCAGCAACAGGAGTTGAATCTTATGGGGCTTACAGGCAGTGATGTCAGGTTTTTCAGCAGTTGTCCACCAGTCCTCATTTGGCTGGACTAGGCTGTAATAAAATAAATATTATGGCCTAATTGCACCTGGCCTATCAAGTATATGCATGGCTTTGTAATAGGCTTTTAGTTCCAAAGAGTCTGATTTCTTTTCTCATAAGTCATTTTTATTTTATTTGGTATTTCAGATAAAGCTCCTTTTGAATCCCCTTTTGGAACAATAAATTTTTTGCAAGACTACCATCATATTCTTAGCTGGAAATTCACAGCCGCTAGTGTTGAAGATTCCATGGACTCCTCAGGTAGCCATCTGCTGTTGTTAAATTGATTCTAGAATCTTCTAGAAGATTCTAGAATTCCTTCCCAGAGGAAAGGATCCAGATATTTGAGATTCAACCTCTGCTACTTATTAGATATTTTTCATATTACTATTTGATGGCTTTCTTTGTATTATCTGCTTTTCAATTTACTAAGAACATAGTTTGCATTTCCAAATATGCGCTGTTGTCCCCAGCCTCAATTCTGGAATGGAGGACAGTACCAAATATTTTTCTTCAAGTTTTGTTCCTCTAAAATATCATGTCTGATCTAGGCAGGGTTTGCCACTCTATTGTTGTTTTCAAGTGAAATTGCTGTAAGGGGCATTGATGGCCACTACCTTATATCACTAAAATATCTTATTTTAGAAAACCATACAAGTGATTTAGGAAAGTGTTCAAAAGACTTTAAGTGTGTCTGGTTTTGACAGTTGCTTTTGATTGCATAGAGAAAAATGAGTAATGGTGAAGGAAAATGCCCTGCAGTTTTTCTGGCTTACTCTACTGTAATCAAATCAAGTATGACATGAGATGCAATTCCCACTTTTTTATCATTGAGGGCCCAGATTGGCGTTGGAGGCAAAAATTAACAAAGAAATGAGCAGATAATGAGGTAGTGACAGGGCATTGAGCAAAAGCGAATCTGTGAGACTGGGAACATACTGGGGGAAGAAATTCCAGTCTTAATATATAAGGGGCAATCGAGTTGATTCCTAGAATTCAGTAACCACCTCAGTGCTCAAATAATTTCAAAAAAGCTGAACTTTGGATAGTGACGCAAGTACCAAGTGAGATAGTATCATAATAGCTATGGCATAAAATCTGAACAACTTCAAAATACAAAAGCTTACAAGAAAAAGACTGGTTCCAAACAACTGCTTGCTTTCTTCGTTGTATGTGCAGTTACAATCTGACTGTCTTACCTAGATGTTATTTATTGCATCTACAACAATGGGCAAAATGTCGTGTTAATGGATTGATTAATTAACACTCTCACTTTTCATCTCGGGTAACAAAAACTGAGACTGCAGTAGAATCTGTGTGTGGCTTCTTGCATTATAAATATGAATGTTAAGAATTCTGATTATCTCTTTTTCACAGTTCCTTTAGCAGCGTATAAATGGCTGGTTTGCTACCTTCTCCGAGAAAGTGACCTAAAGCTGAGCAAGGAGAAGCAGTCTGGGCGAAGTGACTTTGAGGCAAAAAATAACTGTCAGGTAATACTTACTCGTCTTTCTTATTTTATTTACTTATTTTCACAAGAGTTTGTCGGATCCTGTGAGTTTTATTTTCTTGTGTCATGAGGTTCCATTTCCTCAAGCCTAAAGCAGCGAGTCACAGAACTAATAAAATGTAATACCTGTCCGTGTGCATTGTATTGAACATGAGAGCAGGAGGACAGTTAACATCAGCAGAAGTCTTCCAGGATGTATTTCCCTTCAGAAAAGTTGCAGGCATGCGCTGGGTGATGTCTGTAATTTTGATAGCACAACTTCTGAAGACTAAATCTACTACTATTAAATCTACTGCAACATCTGATTATTACATCTCCATCTGCTCTTGTGGCCTTAAATACATACTGTAGGAAAGAATCTTGCTCTGGCAGGTAGGTAAACTAGATGACCTAAGAGGTCTTTTCCGTCTCTAATTCTATAGTGCGAAGTACTCATGAAAGATACCAGACTGACAGGATTGGAACCTGAAAAGGAAACATTGACAATCTACATATAGCAGATCCACTATCTCACCAATGAGTTTTAACAGCTAGGGATGGCATAACTCCAAATTTCAGTGTATATCCCCAAGCTCCCCAAATTCTTCTGTTACCTCCATGAGAAAAACTGGCTCGCATCCTAGGAAAGAACACTTGTCATTTGTCACTGAGGAGAGAGATCTGTTCCCTGAAGATGGCCAGTGTCATTCACCTTATCTGCAAAGCTCATTAAAAAATGTCAGGAAGGAATATTCAACTCTGCACCTAGAAAGAGCCAGTCTAGCTTCAGCAGGGGATGATCTGTGTGAAACCACTGGTAGAGTGGAGGAAATCTTTCCTGTTTTTACCCTGGAAGCAGCTTATTAGAGAAATTCTTCAGGGTCAAATTCAGAATAGGTGCCAGAAATTCAAGACTGCCTGACAGTTGGCCAGCTCGTGGGAGGCTGCTGCTGGGGCCAGTGCGTTACAGAGAATGGTTTGCTCAAAAGTATGAAGGTTTGTTTCTTTTTTATCTTCAAATGTGCTAAAATGTAAAGATACTTAGGCACAGAACTGCTTTTGAGATAGGCATTGATATACCTTAGGACATTAGGTTTTCTTTTCTCCCTACAATTTGTCTTCAGGACAGCGGGAATTTTATTTTAAATGCATGCCTCAAAAACATCTGAAAATTATTTACAAGCTGTGCTTTAAAGACATGTACCTATTTGATTTAAAAGTTTCTGGGCATGAAGAAGCACTTTTCTGTCAGCCCAGTGGCTGACTAATATATAATATTTTTTCTTCCTATGGGAGATCTGGAAGAGATTCCTAGCCTATCCCTAGGCTATTTTGTTTTGGGGCTAGCCTGATAGAAACAATACAGGAGCGCAAGCAAAGGTAAAGAAGGAAATAGAATTATAGGGGAGAAGAATGGGGAATTAATGCTTCATTTGGGATACTGAGACTTATTTCATTCTGAATAGGGAATTGACACTTATGTCTAAAGAAGTCCATCTGGTAAGGGGGAAGTCCTCCCTAAACCTGCAGAGAATAGATGTGCAGTGTTGCAGTTCACTCAGTATCTGAGCTTGGACCTAAGTATGCCACTGAACAGCTATAGAGAGAGACAGCAATCTTTGGAATGTGCCTTTTGTAAGGGCACAGTGGATTTAAATGCAAGGATGATGCAAGTATTCAAAGAAAAGAAAGAAAAACTAATCAACTAATTCTAAATGAAAAAAACCCCAACCCCTGAACAAATGGGCTAAACCCAAACACCAGTTTACAGCATTGCAACAAATTAGCCCCAACAGCAACAGTTTTATATTCACCTTCTGTTCACCAACTATATAATGTTTTCAGTCAGCAGTCTATTTCGTGGTAGGACATATGCCATGATACAGCAAAGGTGAAGTATAGAAAAGCAGAGTTTTCCTGTGTGAGTACAATCACTTAAGGTTTTATACTCCATATTAATACTAACTGGTGACCTTTGCCTTTCTGATCAGGTAGTTGGCAAGGGTTAGTTGGATAGTTCTTTCAAAACATATTACAATCTATTGCAATCCATAAACAGAATGCACTCATACTCACATGATCAGATTTTTTATTTATTATTTTAATAGACTATAATACGTTTTCAATATGTTACTGAACTACTTTGAAATTTTATTCTCCGTATAAAATTCTGCATAATATTAAAGACATGTAAACCTACCTTTATCTTATTAGAGTTGTATGTGTTTATTAATGATTCTAAAGTCAGCAAACCCGATTTTGCATAGTCTTCTCTCTGAGGTAGCTACTTGATCCCATACAGTCAGGGTGCAACTGCCAAATTACAGTTGTAACAGGCGTACAATTTGTGCTCCCTTTGGATTGGTATAAGACAGTACCCAAACTGGAACACAGTGGAAAATTTGGATCTTAAATCTAAGAGGCATTTCATGAGGCGCTTCATAAATAACCTTTGCAAAGACATTTTAGAAATGGTTTTCTTCTCGAGTCTCTTCTTATACTTTATTTAATCTCAAGCTAGATCAGCAGATCTGAATCAACAAGTCTCCAGTAACTTCACCACAGCAATGCCATTTTGCACCAGCTGAGGACTGGTTCCTTGTATGTTGTTACTCACTGTCCTTCTTTTCTGTTTCCTAAGGTGTACTACTGTCGATCATTAGCCATTGCATTTATTGAGCAAACAGTCTTACAAAGGTATCATGACTACACACATGATCCCAATTTACCAGCTACTCTGCAGCCAGTGCTTAAGAATCTGAGTGCTCTGTATGGACTCTGGTCTTTAAGTAAACATCTGGCTGTGCTCTACCAAGGTGAGATCAGCTCCCTGAATATACTGTGCATGTCACTTTATAAAAGTCCTAACTTAAAGACTAGGATTTTTTTTCCAATATTATATCTTGGCAGGGGGAGGGAATCCTAATTAGGACTTAGAGCATTTTTTAATTGCCTGTGTAATGTAAAACAATCATTCTGGACAAAATTCTCAGGAGCGGTAACCTGGAGCTACAAATTAACCCAAAAGACTCTCTTGGCTCAGAGGTGGTGGAGGACTCACAAGTTTTGATGTGGTCCAGTGCTTGGGGGAGAAGACGGGGGACAGGCAGCAAGATGTTGTAGTGTAGCTTGTTAATGCAGAAGGCTTCAAATGTCTTAGATTGATGGTTTTGCAGTCAACTCATTAACGAAAGACAGTCAATCCAATTACACAGGAGAGTATTTAGTCTCTTGAATACTGAACAGATAAACTGCTTTTTAAAAGGATTGTATCAGTGTAATCTGGTATAAACTTCTTTGTGAATGCATTTGCAGGTGGCTATGCTTCAGGTGAACAAGCTGGTAGATTTATTCAGAATGCTATTCTGGAGCTCTGCAGCAGGGTAAGCCTTCAATATTGTTGTGATTAAATAATAATATTGTATACAAATACTAAAAAAGAGATAACACAGTATGCAAAAAGAAGTATCGGTTAATCTATGCTTCAAGGAGTAAATTACCAGGATATTACATTAACAGTGTCTGAATAACTTTCTGGAAAGTTTAGTAACTCATTGACCCTGAATCTAGTCCTAGTTTATTTACCAAAAAATGAAAAACAATAGATCTTACAAAATAACACTCTATCATTTGTGCCTTTGCAGTCTTCATTGGAAAGCCAGTGAAATACTGCAATCCAGTTCTATTTATTTTGTTACTGTGTTAGCTTATTTTTCTTCTCAGCACAAAAGCTTTTCAAACTGGATCATATTCTTTGCAGGTAAGTAAAGTTTCAATGAAGATACTGGAAGTTATGTGTTTAAAGTTCTAAAATACGTATTTTTATGTGTGTAAACAGTACCATCTTGGTTAAAATGTGTTTTATAACTCCTAGGCGAAGGACGAAAACATTTGAAATACAGCCTCTTTTTGGTAATTACCCTGGGAAGAAAAAAAGCAAAACAAATCTAGGCTCCTTATTGTGGATATCTCTTAAGTTACTAATAGCTGGTACTTCATGAGAATAAGCTTTATGCTGCTTTGTAGTTCACAGACAGCCAGAGACAACCACAGAAGTTGCTAAATGTATGTCTTCTGTTTTTAAACAGTTGAAAGATGATGCAGTTGCACTGGTTGATGTCTTTGCTCCTCCTGACTTCATTCTCAACTCTCCCATTGGTAAAGCTAGTGGAGAGGTAAGAAAACCCCTTTTAAAATTTGGAAGTTTAATCATTAAGAAGGGTAATGCTGGTAAATAGCCATAACATATCCAAGGCACTGCACAGCTACAAAAAGAAAAAGAAAGATACTTGTCCAGTGGAAAGTGCCATAGTTAAATTGATGTCAGCAGAAAATGATGTTTTGGGTTTGCTGGAGATAGACTTCAATGGAAAACTCATACAGTATTGCTCTAGTTTGCTCTTGTGCACATCTGTGCTCCTGAACAAAAAAAATAAATTATACCATTTCCTAAGATTCCTTAAGGAGTAACATGTCTTTAGTATATAGCTTAATACCTTGGAGAGGTAGTAAGGTGTATTTCTTGTCTGCCTAGGACTTTTGCTGCCTTTGTTGGTATTCACATTGCACACAGCTTGTGTGATGTGTGTATAAATGGTGTAGAAATTATTGCTTTCTTTTAATTCTTCATAAAATACTTATTTTAATAAAAGAAAGCAAAATTTAAAACTTGTTCCAGTTAAAAATTATGTTAGAAATTGCACGATTCTTCAAGAATTATGTTTATCCAGTGGGAATTCTAGGATATGACAGTATCGTGTACTAACCAGCACAAGGTGCAGCATTACCCAAGGGATGTCAGTAGTCTTAATACAGACTTGAAGGATGCTGTTTTGTTGGCACCTCTCCGTGCTTTAATGAATATATAATCCATCCTTGTTAACGCTGGGAGATATTTTTTGTATAGTCTAAATTACACAAAGCAAGACTTGAATCAAGAAAATAAGAATGGCCATACTAGATCCAGTTCACATAACACTCTGTAACTGACAGTGGCCAAGGAAAACACTGCATGAAACAGGTGAAATATTGAAGTGTTGTTTCCTTGGTGTCTCACCTGTTGGCAGTTGGTGGTTTAAGAGATACTTCAAGCCATAGGTTGTATTTGTATCATTCTGTTAATAGCCACAGGTGTACCTACCTCCCATTCATTTTTCCCATCCATTTTCAAATTCGGCTGTCTTTTGGCTTCCGTGACACCAAAATTTCCACAATTTGAGTATTGTGAAAAAATACTTTCTAATCCTAATCCGTATATATTTACTATCTGTGGGAACCTTTTCGTTCTTGTGACAGGCCTTGTTTTCCTTCTGTGTGCCTTTCCTAGTTCTGCCCTTGCAGTCTTCATTGGAAAGCCAGTGAAATACTGCAATCCAGTTCTATTTATTTTGTTACTGTGTTAGCTTATTTTTCTTCTCAGCACAACAGCTTTTCGAACTGGATCATATTCTTTCTGAGGTATCATAACCAGATCTACAAGTAGGAGTCAGGATGTGGGTGCACCATGGATTTGGCTATACTAAGTCATGGTCCCCATCTGCTTTTTTTTTTTTTTTTCCTTGACATCCTTAAAGAGCTGTGTTTTATTCCAAAGTCTCAGCAAACCAAAATTCTTGCTTACTGGCTAACCCTACGCAGCAGAGCCAAGCTGTGGGATAACTATCATATAGAGACTGGTGTCACAGTACAGGAGTTTGGTTTAGTGTGGATAGACCCTGTAGAGAATCAGCAGAGCCTGGGGAGACTGCCAGGCAGTTTGACAGGACTGCTGAGTCAAGTGTGCGCAATGCTTTTCAATATTCTCTGGCTGTGTCTTCGTGTCTAAAGTTGTCCATTGTTCCCATGGTAATCAAGCCATACAGAAGGCAGCCCAGATGTTTCTAACAAGGCACCGACCTAGCAGAATGATTAACTTTGGTAGCACAGTCTCCACAAATAAAGGAGGCAGGGCTAGCTCTACGTATCCAGCCACCTCAGCAAGAGGACTACAATCATCACTGGAAACTTTGTATTTCTGTTTCTGTAGATTTTTGAGGATTAAATTAATGAAAGAGGTCATGGGAGGGAAGCCCCAAAGTTAACTCTAAGAGGAGCATCATCTGTAAGAATGTTAAGAAAATCTGTATTGTCCAAAAGTGCGTTTTCACCCATTATTGTGTCTCTAACAGAAGCTGTGAGCAGATGCTATAGGCAGGAATATAAAATACGGTGCGAGTACAGTGTGGTCTGTTCCTAGAACACTACCCCCTTTCTAGCAGTCAGCTGGGGATTTCTTATCAACAGCTGATAAAGCTGTCATGTAATGGATTTGGTTAGCTCTTAGCTCACACAAATGCAGAAGCCACAAAGGCTTATTAATATTAGGAATTAATATTAAGGATTAATATTAGGAATATAATATGTGAGACACAGAGACAGGACTCTAAACACTACTGAATTCCTTGTGTGCTAAATATTTGGTAAGGTTTTTGTAAATTCATTGAGTCATATTGAGAAAATAATTTCAGGCTGTGATATCCAACCCACATTCTGCAGAATTGAGGAAGGTTTTCTGAACTGCCTCTAAGTCTGTGGCTTTCAACTTGTCTAAATATTTTCAACTGAAATTTGAAAAAGGCTGCCAGTCCCTCATTGAAAGAAAATACTTAATAAAGCTCCTTGTCTCCTGACTGTCTATATTTAATTCTCTATTCATTGCTATCTTTGCAACTTCTAAAAAACAAAGCAAACATTTTAGTAAAAATTATGGTGTGGTAAAGAATAGATTATCCAAGCATAACAGGAGAATTTATTTAATTCAGGATAGCCTATGTTGTCCTGCAGTGGAGTGCCTTGCACCATGAGCCACATATCATAGTCAGAGCAGAAGAAATATTTCCAAATTTGTTATGGGCAACTTTAAGCGCTGAATAAGAATTCAGATTCTCTTTAAAAGAAATTTTGATGGTGTGGACATGATTTCCCCATAGAAGCTTTGACAATCTCAGCTTAAGTATGTGAAGTTATCACCACATTTATTTTGAGATTAATTAAAAATTCTTAGACAATATTAAATCAAACTTGGAATGGAATAACTAGTTAACACTAGCCCATGTAATCAAGGTTAAAATATATTTTATATTAAATAAATTGTATTTCAACTTTTATTCTAATCATCCCAAATGTATTGGGCCAAGCTATCTTTTGATGTAGAAAAAAGGCTTTTCACTTTACATCACTGACTGCTTTTATACTACATTAATATTGTATTACATTGTACTCCAACTTACTGCTGAAAATATGGCCTTCCTTTCCTCATCTTTCCATAACGTTATTTAAAGTTTTAAGCTTCAGTTAATTATGAACTGCCAAGTATTGCCAAAATGATACTTTTGCAGAATTTACTTCCCATATACTTTTTTTAACTGTTCCACATAAAATTGCAAATTGATGAAGATGATGGATTAACAATCTGCTTATGAGCGAGGAATTTCTTATGCTCAGGTTGAACAGTTCACATCTGGGGGAAAAGTTATGTTACTTTCCAGAACTGTGTTGAAATGAAGGTAAAACCAGACATGCACAAGTGCTTTCAGACACAGTCTTCAGGTTTGGACACAGCAAAGATTAGCTTAATATTATCTTGTTTCCAAATTTCTACCTTTGGTAATTCAACTAATGTCAAGTTGAAAAGAAGACATTATAAAGATTACTGGTTTCCTGCTCTTATGCCAAAGATGATCTAAATGATTTACACAGATCTCCGCTATTTACACTACTTTTGTGCTTTATCTTTGTGTTTATTCTTGCCTGTACATAATTATTCATATTTGTTAGCTAGAAATTCAATCACAATCTCGTTTCAACCAATAAGTTAGATTCTTTATCTTGAAGAAGTTTTCTTTGTTTTATTTTCTTTATGAATTAATAATTTTTGTTCTTATTTTACAGTTATATAAAAATATGTGGGCAGAGATCCTTCAAGGCAGCAAAGCTCTGAACAGACCTTCATGGTGGGCAGAATTCTGTATTAATAAACCTGTTACAGGCAGGCTGAGGTCAAGACTGTAAACCAAAGAAGTTATAAGAGGCTGGATGGGCCTGAGATGGATACCGTATTTCAAACATCAAGGAGGAAATGAGACCATATGTCAAACATTGAAAATGAAAGAGATCTTCATAGAGAAGTGCCAAGTTTTAAAATAACTTTGAAATCAAGTCCAACTTGGTCTCAGGGACTGTTGTAATAATGGCAGAAGCAAGAGCAACACATCTGCACACTATTCATATTTACTCAATTACATACAAAAAAATGAAGGTTCATTATGATCACTGCTTTGCAAAGTTTCTATAAAAGAGATGTTCCAATCAATCTTTTGACTTTACGGTCATATTGCAGAAGTTTAGTAATTAAAAAACATTTCCCGTCAGAGATTATGAAAAAGATGAACAAAAGTGCAATAATAGAATATGAAGAAAAAAGCAAAAATACATCAAGGAAGCCAACAGTGATAAGCCTGTATTAAGGGATGGGAATAATTTCTGACAGCCTGTTTGAAGTCTGTGAAGCTGTTCTGATTTAATTCATATGCCTCTGCATTAAACTACTTGATTGCTCTTTCAGTGCAGGAGAGGATTGAGATTTTAGATAATCTGTCTTTGAATTGTGTATAACCCTGTAGATAAAATTAAATGAAAACAACTCGTTCATACACCTTTTTAAAAAAAAAAACCTATGGTAATACAAACTTGTTAAGTCGTTTATACGTTTCTGGTTGGTTATAATATTTTCAGTACTGCAAAACCAGTATCAAGCCTGGGATACATTGACAATCATAGAAACTTCGTCTATGTTTTAGGTCAGAATATACCCAAATGAATTATTATAAATATGGTCCTATAAGAACATATAGCAGTGGCAGGCATTATTGAATGTATTAGGATATCTCTCTTTCAGCTATATTAACTATCAAATATTGTTATTCACAAATGGAAGAGACACTAACCAGAGCTCTGAAAATTCAGAATATTTTATGTTTTAGATGTGCTGTGAAAACCAAGCTCATTTTTGCCTTTGTTGTATCTATAAACTGAAGTACTGTTAAAACCTAATTCTTGTTGCCCTTGACTGTTGTGAGCAATCCTATCAAGCCAAAGAGATTATTTTATAAATTAAAAAAAATGAGTGTTATTTAAGGCTAATCAGGGATGAATTATGGTTTGAACTATTAAATAAATGCGATTTCAATATTTGAGTGTTGAATTCTATTTAAGCAGAATCAGACCCTTGTCCTTGTGGGGTTTTTTAATTTCATCTGTTGTTGCAGTGTCAGTATTTGAAAGATGCTTTCATTTTCTGTAGAGTCTTCTTTGATTCCATCCAGTCCGTTGAGGACACCCAGCTGCATAATAGCACAAGTACAATTTAGGGGAGGCCAGACAGAAGCTTTATTAACTATGATCCTAGTGAGAGAACATGTAGAGAACATCTCCCCTTCTGCTCCCCACCTCTCAGCCATCTGATTGCAGACACCCAACTTACATACCCTTTCAGAAGAAAGAGGTGAGGAAAAGGTGAGGAAAATCATTTAAACCTTAGCAAAGCCAGATATCCATCCCTGGAGGCAAGGACTCCTTAGGGATGTTCCTAACTGCCGCAATTCTAAGGCATCAGACAGTAAATCAGGTGACAGCATGAAGAGATGGCTCTTGATGGAGCCTTTAGTAGTGGCACACACCATGTTATCTTGGACCAGAAGTGGGGAGTTGGAAACAATCACAGGCTGTAACTTTTTAGTTGAAAGGAATGTTCTTTTATTAAAGATAACTTCTTAGCCAGACCTCTCGATCTTAGTAATTTTACCACCACGAGTTCAAGGGCAATTAAAGATGATCACCCTCAACACACTGCAGTAAAAAAACCCCAGTCAAAACACAATAAGTAAACAAACAAAACCCCCAAAATGCTGAAACTGTTTTTTATAGTCCCATTGGAAAAATGCGTATAAGCTGTCATATTAAACCTTGCCTGTATTTTTTTTTTCTGAACTTCATTTTCTTTCCCGGAGATATTCAGTGTTCCCTGTGTTTTTTCTACCTTTATGCTGTCCTCTTTTCTAATGAGGTACTGTAATTCAGGATGTGCCAAAAGAAGCTCTTTGTCTAGCTATTGAACTGTGGGAAACAATCAAAAGTTTAGCCACCCTTGCTGAAAAAAATCCAGTATAAAGTATTTATTTTCTTTGAACTGTTTTGCCTCTTGTAATAATATCCAATAGGCGGCATCATCCTGTGGGGAAAAAAAAAATACAGGTAGATACCTATCATTAGATATTATGGAATCATGGAGTTTCATGATTATCTTCACCTATTTTCTGTATCGATAGGGAACCCAGCAAGCGCCTACTGCTCGTGTTTGTGCAGACCTGAAGGAAGGAGGCAGAGCACGCTATGCCCGCTGTGCAGCGTGACCACCAGCTTCTCTGACAGTGAAAGGAGCAAATGGGGGAGGAGGTGCCCCACTACATTAAACGCAGAGGCCAGTAGCACTGATCTGTCACCCCACGTTCTGTACTGCCCCCTGATCAGCAGCGTTATTTTGCTTACATGTACGCAATTTCACCCCCACCTCTGAGCTCTTCATAAGTGATATGGTCCTTTCTGTCTCCTTAGAATCATAGAATCATAGAATCACTTGGGTTGGAAGAGACCTTCATGATCATCGAGTCCAACCATAAACCTACACTGCCAAAACCACCCCTAAACCATGTCCCTCAGCACCACGTCTACCCATCTTTTAAATTCCTCCAGGGACGGCGATTCCACCACCTCCCTGAGCAGCCTGTTCCAATGCTTGATAGCCCTTTCGGTAAAGAAGTTTTTCCTAATATCCAACTTTAACCTCCCCTGGCACAACTTGAGGCCATTTCCTCTTGTCCTATCGCTTGTTACTTGGGAGAAGAGATTGACACCACTTCTCTATAACCTCCTTTGAGGTAGTTGTAGAGAGTGATAAGGTCTCCCCTCAACCTTCTCTTCTCCAGTCACTGTAAGTCTACTTATGAGGCCTTCGTAGCCCAGAAGAAAAAACCAAAGTGTTTGGCATGTAGCGTAAGCCACCTTCATCCACAGAAAGCCCTGACAAATCAGCTGTGTCACAGCAGAACAGAACTTGAGACCCTGTGAGCCCCGAAGATACCCAAACACATGACTGGAAGAACCGACACCTCTGTAGAAATAAATCCCTAAGCTGTTCCTGCTAATCTTATTTATTATGACTATTTAGTCAACATCCAAAATCCCTGATAAAAGTTGAGTCCCGCCGTGCTGATAAGGACTGTAGAAACTGGCAGGAAAGTGTGCTATTTGTTCTGAAAAGCTTCTAACTTTTGACTAGAGCAAGCCCTGCAGAGAGTGCACTGGCAAGAATATGATGATGGGCAGGCAAAACAGGATACTCAGTGAAATGTCACTATTATGGACATTATTAGGAGCTGCCACACAGCTTGCACTAAACTTGCAGCTTCGTGGGATCCTTGGATACCCACACGAACGGACCAAAGCTGAAATAAGTAAAAAGTGAAGCAGGGGTACCATGAGCCCTTGGGGATTTACTCTTTCTACCCCCAGTTGCGAGGTGACGGTGGCTGCTCACCAACACTTGTTGCAAGCTTACAGCGCCAGCTGTTCGGCAGCTGTTGGGCTTTATCCCAAAGGCTATCTCCACTTACTCTCATGTCCACACAAAGCCATGGCAGGCTCATTCTGTGGGCCAGAGCCACCCTGCACTCAGTAATTATCAAAGCTCTAATATTTTTGGTATGAACATCTGGATAACCATTCTTTACTCTGTTACGACTATGAATTTCTCACCTGCTCATTAAGCCAGACCTACGTAATCAAATGAGCAAAATAGCCTTTTCTTCTGAAGTCAACAATACCCCAAAGGTTCTCGAGGTCGTCTACATCCAGCTTCTCAGGGCAGCAGCAGCGATTGTGTGAACTTGCAACGCTGCAGCACGGAGGGAGGAAGATGTCATGAAAGTTGGCATCCAATTCTCTGCTACATCATAGGGCAATAATTCAACAGCTACCACAAGATGTCATTATTATATGCAGTTTGTTCCTCTTTACAGGACATTAAGTAAAAGAGGCCTCTGGCAGAACAGAAAAGTCTTTTCCCTCCCAGTTCAAACGCCAAATCAAGTTGGATGTGTCATTTAAACATGGTTGGGGAGCTGGGTCAAAGGCTGTCAAATAGCTTCAGTCCAAAACAATTCAGCCATGGGAATCTGTCCTCTCCAGCTGCCACATGAAGGCAACTAAATCTGTCACCAGGAAGTTGAATCCAAGTAGTCCCGAAAGAGCCCCAGCCTACCGCTTCCCCTGTGCCCATGATGGCTTGTCTCCTGGATGGTGGCATTTTTCTTCTTTCTCACTTTGTCAAACTGCCTACTTGCCAAGGGTGTTTCAAACTGGTTTCCTCTGTGATGTGATATTTCGGCTGATGTGACTCCGTTAAAGCAAAAAAGCTCTTTTCTATCAGAAAAAACAACCTGAATTGCTCATATGCGTTAGGAGATGGAAGGCGCACACCTCTCTTCCTGACATGGCGAGATAAATAAGTGAGTATTTCACATCACCTTTTGTAGGAGTGATGGTGTCAGAAGA
This sequence comes from Chionis minor, assembly GCA_013398295.1. Taxonomy (NCBI): domain Eukaryota; kingdom Metazoa; phylum Chordata; class Aves; order Charadriiformes; family Chionidae; genus Chionis; species Chionis minor. The sequence continues at coordinate 2,112,690 of VZSF01002718.1, read as the reverse complement.
AAGGCTTAGGGAGCCAGATGGAAGTCCTACCATCTTTACAGCTTGCAGTCCTGTGGATACGGGTTTCCCAGAGGTGCTTGTTTTCTGCAGAGAGAAGTAGGCTCATACGCTGCCGTGTCTGTCCGAAAGCCTCTTTCCCACTGTAACAAATGATTTATCGTGCCTTGTGCAGGGTAGCAAGTTTCTCTTCCGTTTGCCTTTATTCATGTGTTTTCTTTACTGACTTAATGTGTTTTCAAACCTGGGTGGTGATTTAATACTTGCACATGCTATCAGCATGACCGGTCGGTCTCACGGCTGCAACCACACGGACACCACAGAGGTCTGTGTTTCCTCCTGTACCTCCACGGGCCGTAGGAATGTTTTGTTCTTCCCAATTCTCGTTAGTCTGAGATCAGAGTGGGGCTCCAGACCATCACAACTCGGTTCACTGGCCTAAGGAGCACCGTAAGCAAAGGGGAGCTCACCGCATGAGACATCCATGTGATAGTATAATCTGAGACAGACAGATCCAGCCAAGGGAAGGTCAGCTGTGATCGCAGCGGGCTGCCCACAACATTGGCAGCGGGAACAGAAGCGTAAAGCTTCACTCCGCTCCAAGCAAGGCAAGTCACAGGTTTATCAAATCCAAGCAGAGCATTTCACGTTATTTCCTTTCAGAGGCAGAAAGAGAGATGAATGCAGTTTTTTGCCGAGAGCTACAGTTCTGCTGACTACCTTGCCTTTTGTCTTTCCCAAGTTTTTGCCGTCTGGTTGCATTTGTTCAGCATTTCCACAGCATGAATCTCTCTTGAATAAATGCAGTTTCCATCCGGATTTTCTTCACTGTGTTTGTCAAAGAATAGATCAGCAAGTGTGTGGCTAGAACAATTCCCGGTGGATTTCCTGAAGCAAATTTGCACTTTTTTTTTAAACATTTTTATTTGGGAACTATGGTCAACTGAGATTTGCAGAAGACTCCAAAGACCCAGTGTCAGTAGGCAATAACCCCCTTTACCTGCCCATATCTTTTCATTCTCCTGCAGAGTGTCCTCCCAACTCATTTCACTTGTCATCTGCTCTGAACTCACAGCTTTGCTAAAAACTCATAAAATATCTAACTCGTAAAATATCCATTGCTATTCCTCCTTTTATGCGAAGAATATTTTTAAATTGAAAATCCTTTGGTAGATAAAATGCATCAATTCATAATGGCAATTCTGTCATTACACATGGCTTGTGGTGTATGTGCCACAGAGAGAGAACCAGGAGTTGGAAAACAGACCATAGAAGGCCCAACATGGAGAACTAGTCTGGTCAGACAGACAGAGACATACCTCATGCTTTCAACAGGTGATCCATGGGCCAGGACACCTTCTAAAGCATCCAGAGAAAAGCAACTCTACTGCCAATATGCCATACAGCACACAGCACACACTGGCCCTGCCACCTCCACGAGGTCTTTTGGGGCAGGCTGTACATTAGCAATGGGAAACCATCGTCTGAGAACAAAACCTCTCTTAACAGTTTAAAACATTACTTTTGTAAAATGTAAAAATCAAAGCGGGAATCTCTAGACAGACATCATTCCCTATAGCAAAAATACGAGCTGTGATGACAAAATTGTTTTTAATGAAGCAAAAACAAAGTACTCAACAAGTAGTTCTGCACTGTATTTGCATGCTTTTATCACGGGGATGTGATGAAATACTTTCCAGTCCCTTAGTAACCCAGGAGGATGTTAAGCAACACTTACTATGGTAAACAGTTTAAAGTCACCAGAGCCATAGAACTGACAACAAAAGATTGTGAAAGCTTTTATAGGAAGACTTGACTGGCCTACTCATACTCATTTCTGTTATACTCAAGAGTATCAAAGTAATTCCACCAGATTAGAGTTTGCTGAGTATCATACCAATATTTGAAAAAGACAAGAAAGTAGTGAACATGATTCTATCACAAAGTAATGGAAAATCTGAAAGAGGATCCAACTAATAACATAATTAGCATACAGTAATACAATAAATTTGATTAGAAATTTTACAGAAAATACTTTGTCAGACAAACCTGATTTAATTCTTGGAGGAGTTCCCAGGTATTCTCAGACTCTGTTTTCTGAATGTATGTGACATGAAATGTACACGTACACTTCTAAGATGCCATAGTTAGTGTTAAATTACACTGTGAGTGAAAAATCAGCATCCTACTGGTAAAACACACTTTAACTGGATTAGGAACTTCCTGACTGACAAGATCTCAGAAAGCCATCAGTGGAGAAATCATTGACCTGCCACTCCTCATTATTTTCCTCAGTGAGCTGGAAGTAACTGTAAAATCTCTTTTACTAAAATGTGGAAAATTGGTGGAATGGTAAAGGTGAAAACAGACTTGACATACAGCATAGTCTGAAACGCTTAATAAGTTTAAACCAGCCTGGTTTTGCTGATCTGAGTATGCAACAGCTCCTTCAAAGTTATGGGGGTAAAGACAGATTTTGTCAGTGTAGGTCAGACAGAGCTGAGACAAGGTGAATGCTTTCCTCTCCCCATTCACTGATGGCTTTCAACAACTGACTCTCACTAATGTATTTGGGAGAGAAGGACATCGCTTACAATTTTTTAAAAGTTACAGGAGTATCACAGAGGGAGTAAGAACACGTGTGATCCTTACAACCTTGATATGATCAGAGAATTTTTTCTTGTCCAGCCCTAGTTTCAAAAAAGCCACATCCAAAGTTAGACTCATAACAATGCCAGCCTGCCTTGAACATGGAAACTGTGTTGTGGAAAGTGAAAATTTCTATGAGCAATTCTGTCTCTGTGCTCGCAGAAACCAAGTGCCAGGCTACTGCTTCCTCAGGGCACAAACCAGCAAAGGATGCAAAAAAAAGCAACAGTATTAAATTCAAAGCTGGAGGAACGTGTGGTACAAGAGGAAACTGGACAAACTCAATGTTTAGCAAGCCAAAGAGGAGCTTAAAATATGATGCGATTACAGTATTATCGGCTTGTCCAAAAGTGGAACAAAATGTTGAATGTCAAAACAAATTTAATTTGTTTCTGATCACTAGCAAGAGATTTAAGGAAATGGTTGACTTTGAAAGAAAATGTGTGCATATACACACATTATTTGGGATGACCAAGCAGCGGTCTAGGGTTTTGTTATATTCTGTACCAAGATCCTTTAAATCTTCTTTTCAGAACAGCTGGTGCTGTTTGAGCTGCCCTCCAAAAAAGTACTTCCCTGAGTGTCATTAAATAATGATTTTTTTTTAAGCCCACACAAACACTTGGCTTTTTCCATTTACTTTATCACTGATGAGAGTTTGCAAAGTGCAGAACTGAGCACTGGCTGTATTTCACTAGTGTGAAGGATGAGCCAGGAAAAACATATCTCCTGGGGAGTATTCCCACTTGTAAATTTATTTGTGATACATATAGGGTGGAATTGGGTTTCTCTGCTTGTTTTGATCTCTTTACAAATTCTTATTAAAAGAATGTCTTCCAGCTCCACAGCAAATGCGTATCCTATTCCAGTCCAAAACTGTGGATAAGTCCCACAGCCAGAAGTGGGGGGCAATGGGAGCACAATTTTCACGAAGTATTTTTGCAGAATAACTGCCTTTCCCACCTGAGGAAGGGTACCACCATGCGATCTTTGACAAGATCATACAAGGGAAGACACGCACAAGTGCATAAGACACTGAGCAAGTGGCAGCCCAGTTCTTTGCCCAGCACATGAAAATTCATGCAGCTGAGCTACACACTGCAGCAGATGAAAAACAGGTATTTTTTTCACAGCAGTTGGTTGCACTGTGCGTTGCTCACCCAGGGCACAATCCATTGGCACTGATCCAGTCACAGTCACTCTTTGGTCTCACTGGTGGGCTCTGCTTCAGGGTGGCCCCACAACTATCACCAAATGATTTGTTGAAGGCGGCGCCGTGCCATCCTGCTGTACTCTACTTGAGCAGGAGAAATCCACTCTTAGCCTGCAGAGTCCATCATGGCTAAAACAAGAGCACATGTTCAAGGAATTTCTCTCTATATTTTTGGCTCACTTTTTGTTTTGGGTTTCATTTGGGTTTCTTGGACAGGGAAGGAGAATTCAAGAAAATGTTACCTTTCCATCCACCAGGTTGTCTGTTTCGACATGCAAAGAAATAGGCACAGCGTTACTTAGCCATGTTATGGTTTTTCCTCCTCAGACAGTGTCCATTTCTGGTGTCTCCTCATTATACTTCAGCTGTGAGAACAGTTCTATGGCAAAAGTTGGAGCATTTGCAGTTTTATTTCTGCTGCCAGGCTCCCTGTCCATTGTGGGAGGATTCCATATGCAACGAAAGGATGATTTTCCTCTGTGTTAAGAAATAGTCCTGGCACTAAACTGTTTGAGTCATCCTTCTGTTTGCTTGACTTCTCCCATAATAATACTATCCAAAACTTGATTCACCAGCTAATCTCATAAGACAGGATTTTAGATGTTTAAAGAAAAAAAAATATCTTTTCTTGGTTTTTTTTTCATTTTGACCTAAGAAAGATCAGAGTTGAAGGAGTTGTGCTGTATTTTGCTTCAGTGGAGGTTAGAGAGCAAAATCTTCTACAGAAAGGTATGTTCCTTAGACATTCAATTTACAACATGATCAGTTTTTCTCTGTTTTATTTGGGAGGAATATGGTAGCATCATCATCAGTATTGAGGTGTGTCTTACCACTTCTCAGAACCATCGTGTTACCTCTGGATTACCAGAATTATTCTCTCATATGTACCAAAATTCCCATCCAGGGGTGAAGTAATAGTTCAAAAAAACAATTAAAAGGTCCCATATGGACTCATTCATAGATGTTCCTGCCTTATAAGAATCAAGGTGACTCAAGATGTCATCTGGTCAAAAGCTGTTCCTCAAGACGAGGTTAACTATATCTGTGTTAGATCTTAAACCTGACATTTTCTTGAATACAGATTCAATTTAAAGTTGTAATTAACATACTGGAACAGGCAAGCATAGCTGTTGTTCCAGAAATCCAGTATTTTTCCTTCAAATGTTTTTGAGGATTATTGGTGGAGAGAGGAGGAAGGCTTACTGTAATGTGTGAGAGATGAAATCACAGACCACAGTCCCACCATCCTAAGTGCCATACAAAGCTCTCACAAATACATCTCCAAAACCTTGCAATTTAAATTGCATGACAAGAAATAATGCATTATGAACAAATATCAGTAAGGGAAAGCACTCTGTGCAGCAATCTCAATGTTCCAGTTGCCATTTTTAGGCAAATGTTTTATAAACATAGTGTCAGGGAAGTTTAAGGGTGAGATGTAAAAGAAGCTAATGGGAATATTCCCTGGAAATTCTCTGAGAGCTTCCTAATTTGGAAAGGAAGCTTATGAGAAAATAGGTAGCCAGCACTTGGCATCATGGAGGCTGGAGTAAATACCCTCGCAGTAAATGAAAGATTTCAAAATTATGATTAGGCTATGATGAACCGTTAGAGTAAAGACCAAGAACTTACACCTCATCTGATAGAGAAGACGGTGGAAAGACACAGAAATCAAGGGACAGTGCCAAGGTCCTGTGCTAAGAGAAAGCACAAATAATCTCTTGTATTTGGCATGGAACTGATAAGGACAGAGGTGCATTTGCCAAGGACAGAGAAAAGGTAATAATCAGTACATACTTTTATGAGTAAGTTTTACGGTATAAGAGAGAGGGAAGTCAATAGTTTTTGCAGAAAAATTAAAGGAGTTTTAAAATGTAGAGACAGCTTGGACATAAGGACCAGGCTGACTGAGAGTAAGCTTTCATCCACAGTGGAAGTCTCTCCTTAAATGGCTACTTTAAGTAATTACATCTGTGGCAATTTTTGTTCAGTTGTTTTTTGCTTCCATATGTATCTAGGCAACACCTGGAATAATATTATTCTCTAAAAACTTCTGAAATCCAGTGGTTCATTGCAACATGTTGCAACATTTTCATTTTAAAGATACAGATTTCATACACACGCACAGAGACAAAGACACGCACTTGTTTACAAAACTCTGTCTATGCTTGTGTGTTCAGGTGCAAAAATAATCAATTTTTAAGCAGGCTGAGCGAAATAGTTTTCCCTCTGGTTGTTATTTCTTTTGTCAGAACTCAGCCAGAAATGAATGTGCAAAGCTAGGTGTGTGTGTATGTTTTTTTAACAAGGAGTCATAACATTACCATAGTAATCAATTCTTTATGAAAGCATTATGAATGGCAAAGAGATAATAAGGAACTATTTGTGATACAGTATATTAATTAAAATTACAATGAAGGTTAATAAGATCATTATCTCAAGAATTACACTGCAAAATATGGGAGGGAATTCTCTTATTACATTCAAGAATTGCAGCAGAACAGCGAGCCTATTTTACATTTTAAGTTTATGAAAAAATAATTGGGTAATCTCATTTGTCTAATGAAGTTGCAGTGATATTTTTGGGTAACAAAGTCACGGAGGGGAATTACTGTTACTTTAACAAATGCATCCTACAGAAGATATTACTGGTTTAATTACCTCAAGATGTTTAGAGCTATTTCCTTTTAATTAGACATCAGAGGACCTAAGAGCAGTGGTATGCCTAAATAGCCCAGGGAAATCACTTGTTGATCTGTGGTTGCTATGAGAGTATTCGGAAATATATATTGTCTGTGGATTAACATATAGCTATGTAAACTAGAAACACTTTGAAAAGCATGAAGCTTTAAGGCAAACTGCATTTTGATGCATACACTCTCTCTAATTACTTAAGTACGTTTCAATATGTGTTATATGATTATATTGTGCTATTTCCACACTTCAAAGGCAAACTCTGCCTAAAGCCTTTCTTTACTACCCAGTATATGAATTTCCCTACACAGTGCACCTATACAAACTGCGCCACGTCTCATGCAGGTTCCAGCACTTGTGTGTGTCAAAGCAAGCAAGTCAACATTTAAACCACCAAAAAACCCCCCACAAAACCACTGAGCAGTCTATAGCAAGCGGTGGCCCCTGAGCCAAAGTTTTTCAGCCTATGAAGGGTCCAGGGTCCAGGGACTTTAAGGAGAAGTGAGCAGCACGCACACACATGCACACACACACACACACACACCCCCCCACACACACACCCACACACACACCCACACACACCTGGTGTGTAGGAAGCTGCCTCCACATCAGCAGGGGTGTGCACTGGCCAAGCCCACGCGCACGGGAACCTGGGGAGCCAGAAAAGCCAGGACAACAGCTCCACAAAAGCAGTGCTTTGTTATCCTCCAGCTGAGCCGGAACATATGGACAGGCCACATGCACGCGTCACCAGCTGGTCTGAGAGCTTGGGAAATGTCCTATTTCTTTGTCCTCAAACTTCATGGAGTACGCGAGTAAACTCATTAAATCTGTCAAAGATCACAGATACAGATTAAATCTGAGCAGCAAATTAGTGGATTTTGGAAGACTCACAAGGTGGGTAGTAAGAAGACAAGCTGTGGTTTTCCACCTAGCAGCAAGCATAAAGCATAAGGCACAGCCTGAACCCGGCACCTCTGGCCACGTGGTTTGATGACACCTGCCCATCCTCAGCGGTCCAGACAAGAAGAGCATCTGCAGAGGCTTGGGCTGAAACATCTGCACATCACTCCATGAACACAACTTGCCATATGTCACCAAATTACCAAAGCAGTCTGTGATTCAATAGGAGGACATCCGATGAAAGCAGAGGAAGAATGTATGTGAAAAACCTTTTTATCTATGCTGCAGTGTGACCAGAAGCAGATTTATAATTGCATTAAATGTTTATGCAGCAATGTAACAGCTGGCATAGCTGGTTTCTCCTCTCGCTTGTCAAATTCTGTTTTGTTTTGGGCTACTTCAACATTTGCTGTGTTTTGTTGAAATACATTTTACCATATTGCTTTACTACCTTCCCCGATTTGGCTCATGATTTAAAGATACTGTGATATGATGTTCCAAATGATCTCCCAAATACGGAAAAACTGGCATGTGTACCATTACACCTTCCTCTTTGGTGAAAGAAATGGGGATTTATAGGCAGAATTCATCCTTTTTGGGGGTCTCTGCTAAACACAGGGAGAAAGCTCTGTTTAGAGCTGTTACTTTGCAAAAGTAATGCCCTCCAAGAACATTACACCAGTGGCTCAGTACGATGAAGCAAAGTTCTGCCTTGCCTATCACCTCTCATAAAATATTCCTATCTCCAGGAAACAACATCTCAGAAACCACCATCGATCTGCTGCCAGCTGGCAGTTTTGTCTCAGTAGAAGAGCCAGAAGACAGCCACAAAGGCTGGAAAGCAAGATTTCTGAGTTGTGTGCATTTTTGGTCCGATTTGAACAATTACCATGGGTTTGTTTTTTTTTTTTTTTTTTTTTTTTAATTTCCCACAAACAAGTCCTCAGAAAATCAGTTGCAGAAACACTGCTACATGGTCTTCCAGGAAGTACATTCCAGAATCCTCCTACTCCTTTGAAAATGACCTACTGTTGTGTCACAAGATCTCATAAACTTTACTTCCGGGTAAAATGTGGACGTGAGAGGAAGTTGCTCAGCCTCTCTCTTGCCTCTTCCCTTCACCACTTGTACACACCCACCGTTCTCTAAGCTTACCTTCCTGTCCCACAGCAATGTAGAGGGTAGAGTTGCATCCATCATTGTCAGTGGACCATACTGGTGGGCCACCAGCTCACGCAGTTTGGCTTCAGTCTTTCAGCCAGGTTTCTTCTGCCATACCCTTAGTCTACCTTGTCAGACCTGCGTCCAACACTTTAAACTCCCAACACGAAGCATCTGTATACAAAGTCACATAATGATGTGGCCCTGTAGGAACCTTGCGCCTCAGATCAGGTGACATACATATCTGTGAGCCTGTCTGGTCATCGGAGGCCAAGTAGGCCAAGTCATAGTGGCTCATGTGATGGTGAAAAGAGTATGTGGGGGGTGGTAGAAGATTTGCAGTGCCGCACCGAGGGTGTCTGAGACACACTCACTTGCTTGCATGGCTCTTTGAGTTAATATATCACCCTGCTTTCCTGTACTTGAACTTCTGTCTCAGGAGAGCTCACATCTGGCCTAAATGAAAAGAAAAAGCAATAAATTCAGTCACCATAGTGTTAACCCAGCTAGACAGATGCCACAAAACCACTGGGAGCAGTGATCTGCGGCTCTTCAGCTACCAGCCCAGAGAAACGAGCATGACAGCAAGTATGAACCACTCAACATCTTGCCTTGCTTTATCATAGAATTGTTTAAGTTGGAAAAGACCTTCAAGATCATTAAGTTCAGCCATTAACCTAGCAAAGTCAAGTCCACCGCTAAACCATGTCCCTAAGTACTACATCTACTCATCTTTTAAATACCTCCAGGAATGNAAAAAGCAATAAATTCAGTCACCATAGTGTTAACCCAGCTAGACAGATGCCACAAAACCACTGGGAGCAGTGATCTGCGGCTCTTCAGCTACCAGCCCAGAGAAACGAGCATGACAGCAAGTATGAACCACTCAACATCTTGCCTTGCTTTATCATAGAATTGTTTAAGTTGGAAAAGACCTTCAAGATCATTAAGTTCAGCCATTAACCTAGCAAAGTCAAGTCCACCGCTAAACCATGTCCCTAAGTACTACATCTACTCATCTTTTAAATACCTCCAGGAATGGTGATTCCACCACTTCCCTGGGCAGCCTGTTCCAATGCTTGAAAACCCATCAAAAATTTATTTCCCATCAAAACAATTCCTCTCTTCTACATCTTCTATGATGTGACTCTCTCGTCCTCTCCCTCTCTGCCACCAGGACAAGCCCTGGATTCCCACAGCTTCCCTCTCATCCCACAGCTTCCCTCTCATCCCACAGTACTCTGTCCATTTCCCCTATTCTTCTCTACTCCACTACGTCCTAGTTCTCCTCCCTATAAACATTCACGTATTACATTCTCTCTATTCTTGTGACACTATCTGAGCACCACCATAGTTTTCAACACAGTCAAATTAGCATACTGGAAATCCTCTTTTGACTTAGTGCATTTATAGCCAGAGGCTCCTTTGCTTTCTTTCCTGGCTCTGGGGTTTTGCCAGTGGGACAGTTTACATTGACCCAGGCTTGGCATTGGTAGGGCTCCTGCTCATGTCTTGTAGAGTCAGTGGGTATAAGGTGGCCCATGCTCTTCTCAATTACTTGGCTGGTCAGCATTAAGCTGTTTGTAGCTTAACTCTTTGCTGGAAAATGTGTTTGATATAGTTCCCTCAAAAAGCCAGAGAGAATAGTAGCATCATCCTGTACACGTAAGTAAATAATAAAAGGCAACCCATGAAAAAGCTATTGCCATTTTTCTTTCTACTTCCACCTACCATGAGTAGCTAACCAAAGGACCTCCTAAATGTCCCTCTGCTAGTACTAAGCAACCTTTATCATGTTACAGATCTTCCTCATACAGGAGCTCTACAGGCACATTGAGCTGAAATTATGTACTCACGTTTGAAAATCTAAGCACTCACAAGTTAGATATCTGTACCAAACGGCAGTGGAAGCATAACCACCACAAGAGGGATTTTTTCAGCATCTTAAAGAAGCTGGTGACTTGGGCTAAGAGTGTATAAATTGATAGTTTCTATGGCAAGATGCTTTTTTATCCAAGATAAAGGTCAAGCACATCTGGAAGACATAATAGCTGCGTCCTATAGAGACTACATCAACTACCTCGCTGCCAAAATCTACTATAAACAGGCACAAAGGGCCAATCTGCTGATTTCCCCAGATGTCACTGGTTTATTTAAGAGGCTAAGTCAGTTTTCAATTATTGTTCTGTTAAGAAAAAAATGAAATCTATTGTGTAAGCTCTGTGCCAAATTACCATTGCTGCATGCTACATTTCCTTGAATTTTGAAAAGCTCATTTTCTGTTGTCCTATTTATCTCCTTGGACTATATATAATTATTGAATGGTCCCTAATATCTTTTAGCCATTTCACAAAACAAGACAAATATTTTTCCTTGAAATAATTCTAGCAAGAAATCTGCTTTAAATGGGACAACTATTTGCTGTCTCAATCTAAACTGTCCAATACACCTTTTAAGCATTCCAATATTCCTGACTTTATTTTTGAAGTGCTAAACTAACTCACTGTAATAACATTACTCAAAACCGCATGGTACAACTACGGATGTGTTATGGTTTGAGAAACCCACAACATTTTATTGTCTTTTAGACAATTATTCTGTCACCCAATGACCCCTCCCCACCCAGAATGGGTGATCAGGAAAAATCAAGGAAACCAGAGGGTTGAAATATAAACAGATTTAATAGAATAAGACTAGATATTTAACATTAATAACATTAAAGATCCAATATTGATGTGGATACTAATACACAATATACAAGGATTGTACTCAGCCAATTCTATCAGTAGGAAGCTGTGAAATCCCAGCAGTGGGCAGCAAATGTCGGACACTGTGAGCATTATGGCTTTGGGATGAAGGGAGGGGCTCAGGGATCCAGCACTGGGGCACAGGAGTTCTCTGGATTGCAAACATTAAGGGAGAGAGAGCTTTGCAGCAAACTCTCTAATTTATATTGAATGTGACGCTCATGGTATGAAATAATCCTGTTGGCCAGCTTGGGTAACGTTCTCCGGTTTCGGTCCTCCTGATCCCTGCACCTGGCTAACTTGAAAACACAAAGACCCACACACCATAGCTGGCTATAAAGTATGTATTTTCACAAATTCAGACACTGGAGTTTTCTAAAAGTGCAGTTTTCCCAAGTATTAGAAGAGAAATTAGTCCTGTGTCACTGAAACAAGGAGAGGGTGAAAAAGGTATCATATGCATGAACACAGACTTAGGAAGTGGTATATATTATGAACCGGAGAGGTGCAGGACTTCCTAATAGGAGGCAGCCTGCAGACAGATGCATCCAAGCCCTCGCTCCTCTCTGCTGCTGCAGAGCCTGTTTCAGGGCAGCACATGGCACCCAGGAGGCTGCAGTGGGCCTAAACTTTCCTGGTACCAAGACTGTATACAATGTCCACCACAAGGTGCCTACTATTTCCCTCTTTCCAGGTACTCTGTTGAGGACCATTCTCTCCATGTTGGCAAATGTATTGACTCTGTTAGTGGAAGAAACAAACAAAAAAACCCAACCAAACAAAAAAAAAAATTAAAAAAAAAAAAGAAGCTGTAGGTTGAGGATAAATTATAGATTATTCTGCAACTTTCTGGGCGTCCACAAAGAATTTTTATGTCTTTGAAATTAGTATTTAATCTGATTACAAGACAAATGCAATACCACGAGCAGTATGACATTATTTAGCATACAATATTCCTCTTTTGGCAAACAGGGAGAATAGCACAAGTTTTTCTTGAGTACTAACGTGCAATAGGCTTGAACTGGAGAGCGTACGTTATAGAAGCATGTTCAGNTCTCCATGTTGGCAAATGTATTGACTCTGTTAGTGGAAGAAACAAACAAAAAAACCCAACCAAAAAAAAAAAAAAAATTAAAAAAAAAAAAGAAGCTGTAGGTTGAGGATAAATTATAGATTATTCTGCAACTTTCTGGGCGTCCACAAAGAATTTTTATGTCTTTGAAATTAGTATTTAATCTGATCACAAGACAAATGCAATACCACAAGCAGTATGACATTATTTAGCATACAATATTCCTCTTTTGGCAAACAGGGAGAATAGCACAAGTTTTTCTTGAGTACTAATGTGCAATAGGCTTGAACTGGAGAGTGTATGTTACAGAAGCATATTCAGACAATTCATTTTTATAACTCTTGTAGTTGCTAGGAAAGTTAATTTATGAGTTTTGCTAGCTGTCCTCTGTTGGTAAGGCTGAGTCTTTAAAACAATGCTGCCAGCAAGGAGGTGGCACTAGATTTTTAAGTACCAACTCAGGGAAGGGAGGGACCATGTCTGGCTCCCTCCTTAGTTTAAGATGTCTGCAATACACTGCCCAGGGAAGTGTATTTACTCTTTGCTTCTGAATGGTTTTGGAGTCCCTGCTGTTGAAACTAGGCCCATGTGCATCCCAAGGTGACAGAAGTAGAGCTACAGCTCAACAGTAGAAAGTTAGACTTGGTCCGTGGGTCCCAACTACTTCTGTGCTCAGCAAAGCCCACAGCAAATACCCTTCCTTGACCTGCTTGGCTTCAGCCGGGCAGGAGGAGTGTGGTCAACTGCATAATTGCATCACATCTTTGGTGAGGCTATGCTTCTGACCTGGGTCTTCACCAGCTACCACAATTCAAAGTCCCATCAGCTTATATTCACCAGACTGGATATTTTTTGTGTTCAAAAGAAAATTTTGAACAGTCTCAGTCTGATATTGGTTTGTGCATTTCATTAATCACCCGTAAAGAAATGCATTGCTTGAGCACTTAAAAATTAGCAAAAGAGTATTAAATGCAGAGAAACATTAAAATGGATGGACTTGCAGCAGCCGGTTTGAATGGACAGGCAGGAGGTGAAGGACAGCATCTGACACTGGTTTGTCTTCATTCCTAGAATCAGAGCATGTAAGAAACTGCCATTGCAGATGCTTCTTTTGCACCAGCAATTTTATTTCTTTAGAGAAGCAAATAAAGGAAAAAGATATAAAGAACATGAGGAAACAAAAGCCAAATAAACTTTTACTTGTAATTTATTTCACTGATTAAATGAAGGTATAACACTTGGTGAAAAAGCTACACCACAGAGAGTTTGCTAGGGATTTACAGCATAGCCCTGTGCAGTAGCTGCCTCCACGCTTACTTGCTCATGGCCTCAACTAAGTTTTAGACTGCTGTCTTCTTAATTTAGCCCTTAGTGATTTTTTTCTTTGGCCCCAGATACAACTGATTGACTAGCAATGTTAACATATAGTGTGCAAGAACACACTGATATAAGGAACAAACTTTCTTCCACCTACCAATCAGCATCTTTCTAGTCTTTGGTTACACTTTGCTATAAAGCAGGTCAAACTGGCCATGTCCAGTATATTTATAAAAATATTTTTCTACTCTTATTCTTTTTTACAGACTAGGTAGAGTTAAACATTTGTGAAAGTGATGACTCAGCTCCTTTGTTTTCACAGAACCTCTGGAGACCACCAGAGGTGGAGGACTATTAAATGCCTGCCTTATGAGATGATTCATGAAGGGTGATTTGTTTTCCTGGGAAGCCTGTGTTGCTAGAGAGGGTAGGGTCTGGACTCTGTTCCAGGAGAAAGGGGAAGATGTTCACCAGCACACAAGGGAAGAGGATCTGATGAACCAGCACATCTGAGACAACAGCAAACCCAGACCACAACCAGGATCTTGACTGGGATCTGTCTGAGCAGCAGGTGCACGTTAGTCAGCATACACCAGGAATATTCACAAATGCAGTCCCCAGTGTGCTTCACTGGGCACAACCCCATCTCATGAAAAACTGCTGAAACTGCCAATTCTGTGACAGGAACAAGTAGGGCTTCCTCAAATATAATTCAGGCAGGGTGGGAGGAAAACCCGTCTGCAAGCTGGACGTTGGCCAAAGGGCCTTGAATACATTGGAGTGTGGAGGCACATGTAGGAGAAGTAGAAGATTTCATCTCAGATTTTTTCTCTGTGGATAGTACCCAAGTGAGGAAATCACTTACCATCTGCGATACTTCAGCAGGCTATGAGCTGAGCAAGCCTCCATTTAGACTTAGATTTAGCACAGGGGGTTGGTGTCTGAACCAGTCTCTCCTGGCCTTAGATATAGTCTGAATGGTGCACTTGAGGTGATCATCTTAAACCCCTTTATGATCACTAACTAGAAACAGGCACTTACAGGGTACAGTTCATAACAGCTCTTTCAGAGGTCTATGATGGGGTGAGATGAGCAGCAATCTCTGCTGACACTAGCAAAGGTATTCATTTCCAGACTAGAATATCTGTTAGGGGAGATACCTGTACGTCTAAATTCACATGTCCCCACATCTGCCACACTTGCACCTAACCAGCTCTGGTGAGACCCAAAACCAAGCCTGTGAATATCCACCTACAGCCTCAGCCCTTTTCAGTGGTCATGAGGGGAAGAAAGAGTATCCCATCAATGGAGTAATGGTCCCTCTGATCCTGAAGTGCCGTTACTGAGAAAAAATATGACCATGAGCCAGAGAGAGAGAAAGAAGATGAGAACAATAGCAACATTTCAGATTAGTTCATTTTTTGTGTCTCAAGAAGTGAAACTTCAGGCAACATCTGAGATTGTTTGTATGGGCGATTATTTATTTATTTAAGTCCTATATTGGATATTGGACAAATCAATTAAACTGCAAGTTCTGTAGCAAACAAGCTGTTTATTCAGAGCCTAACACAAGAGGCATGAATCAATACCACTCCTCTTTAAGCGGTGTTACAGACAAAAGTAAAAAAAGGAACCCAACCTGTACCTGCCAGTGGAAGGTACCTCTGCAGACCCCGAGGTTAAACCTCTGCTGGTAAATTAATCAAGTTCAAAAAGGCTGTCAGGCATTCCAGCCAGCTGGCACAGAGCAATCCCTGTCGGCTAGGGAGCTTGCCTCTCCTCCGAGACAGGGCAGCCGCGTGCAGTCACCACCCATGGGGAATGGCCCCAGGAACTGCTGGGGAGAGTCCCTGGCCACCCCAGCCCAGCCAATGCTCCTTCAGTTCAATGCCACAAACAGCCAGGAACAGGGGCTGGCATTCCCTAATTATTGGTAGGAATGTAACTGGTAAGTGAAAATAAACATTTAGGAAGAAAGAAATAAAAATCATACTTTCACCAACGCCTTAGACTGAAAAAAAAAAAAATATTTAAGCAGGAATTTTCAAAAATGAAGTGAACAATGGATATTGGTTTATTCTTTGAAAGTGGTGAAAAGTAGGGAAAGTCTCTCATCTATGGAAATGCTCTTAAATTCATGGGGATCATCAGAGATGGCAGAAGAGAAAGAGGACTGTCTTTAATAGCGTGCGAATGTGCCTTGGTTTCAGAGCTGGAAAAACATCCAGTATTCCAGATGGAGAGCAAATTGAAAAACATTCTTTGTTTATATTTATTTATTCAATCTCATGGTGTCCTTGGTTGCCCAGAGGAGCTACTGAGAGTGGTTTCTACTGTGCTGGTGGTTAGAGTTAGGTTACACACTCTTTTAGAAATTCAGCTGTCTGCCACTAATGAATTGTTCAGCGTAGCTTGAGGGTAATGACGCAATTAGCAAAAGTAGGCCAAAAGCGTCCCAGGTGAAAGTCTACTGATGTCAAGGGTTTTATTCTCGATGATGTGCTTGTTCCAGTGTGTGTAGAGATGATGTGTAGAAAGAAGTCTTACAAAAGAACGTACGTGGATTTCATTTGTCTTTTCTGACACTAATCCTGCATTACACTGAATAAAATATAAAATTGCAACATTTGCATTGACAGCAACAGTGCACTTCTGTGGAATGCCTCACAGCTCCAGCCCATTAATAATTATTTTGTATTTTTAACAGTGTCCTTTACAATTCTACCCACAGGCATATAAAGTAATAGTTGTTCTGTTCCTTGACTACATGATACTTTTTTGAATTTGCAAAAGTAAAAAAAATTCTGCAAGTCTTTGTTGTCCCTGGCTGGTTTTGGAACGGATTTGCTTCAGAGGAGCCCACAACTAGACCATGGCAGGCAAAAAGAAAGGTAAACTTTGCCTTCACTTCCCTCCTGAATAAGGCACTGTGTAAAACAAAGCAATAGGCTTTCCCTGCCCAAAAGGCTTTTAAAGTCCATTGCATCGACTATTTAGAGACTGTAGTGAAGTTACCAGGGCTTCATGACGGGTAGCCTAATAGATAAGAAAGGGAACACAGATCAAAACTGAAACCACAAACCAGCCATTTCACCCAGGTCATGCAGGAAGTCTGTGTCAGAGCTCCCAAACCATTCTGATTCTGGGTTACTCAATTATTTTTTCCGGACTTCACTGGAAAATTCTATCACTGTCCCCTTGGTAGAAAGCGAAGCCTTGATACACATCTTCCTGGCCAGAAAGGCTCTTCAAGCTGCACAGAGCATTTGCCTGCATTGGCATGGGAGACATCAACATCTGAGACTGTGACAAAATCCAACCAAATCATGTTCTTGGTCTAGATTTTGTCCAGAAACCACCAGCCCTGGTTCGCTGTCTTAAATAAAGAGCCATCCTTCCTCATTGCTTTCTAAACAATGACAGTAATGAGGGCAAATTTACGACAAGCAGGGTAAGTCCACTTGACACTAATCCAAAGAGTACAACGTACAGTCCTCAGTTTTATTATTCCTGAAAAAAACAGTGGTTTTGTAATGGATCTGCTTAAGTGTGACCTCTTAAATTATCTCTGCTAGTGGGCTGTAGCAACAGTTCCCCAGCTGTGCTGTTATTCATCAGTAACCATAGAAATTAAAGTGCTGCCAAATATGTGCTCTTTGTTTTTTTCGAAGGGCTGAAAGATGATGCGGTCATGTCTTTGCCCCTCCTGACTTAATTCTGAACTCACCCACTGGCAGACCTGATGGAGAGGTGAAGTCGAAACCTGCTGTCATTGGAAAGCTCCGAAACCAGCGAGCCCGGTCAACAACGCTGCTTCTGCGACTGGGCTGCTGGTGCGTTTTCAAAAAGCCTGCAGATAGAAATAGGAGGTGGTGGAAAGTCATATCCTGTTATTCTGTAATTGCAGTCCTTAATGAAAAACTTTTTTTGTTTGTTTGTGTATTTCTGTTGAGATTGAACTGAAGTACTGCTGGTATTTTTAGCCAAATGATTTGTTTTGGAAAGAAAAATGTTGTATAATGTCTCTCCTAAAGGAATGCCTTCAAGTTAATTATTGGCCCACGCTGATCTTTGAGTTTCTGTGAGTAATTCCATTTTTAGGATAGGATTCTTTGACTCTGAACTGGCATCCGGGCTTTTTCAGTAGTCAGTAGAGTGGCGCATTTCCAACAGGCAGCACTAATCATGTGTTAAGATGGGACAAATCCTCTTTCTCCCCAATCACAGAGGCAGACAATTAGCTGAGACCAGGCTCCTAACTTTTAGGCAGTTACAGTTAGGTGAGCAAACTACTTATGGTGGCTTAATGCCCATTTACTGGGCAATTTAAGCACTAAGAAACCTTGGTATTTTGTTTTGTATTTCACTGGTTGGTTGCTTTTCTGCCACACTTTTTATTGCCCATTAATAGCCAGCTATCCATGGGCAATGCCGCACCCAACGTGCTTTTTGCTTCTTGTTGGGTATGCAACGTGGCCTACGGAAAAGGAGACTGTTTCCCATTTGCACAGGAGAACTTGGAGAACATATGCAACATGCGGGGAAGTGTGGTGCAGGGATTTCTGCAGGAGCTTTTCAAGAGGGAAATCACACATGAGGACTTTCTACTTTGGCTTGGCAGCAATAAATAGGACACACACCACACTCAGGTGTCTCTGAGTGCTTCTGGCTGGGATGAGCATGGGAAGAAGTAACTTGTGTATCTCTACAATCAGAGCGAAAGTAACACCACCTTGGACTTGTTCATCAAGGTTAAACAAAAAGAACAGATTTTGCAAAAAAAGTATAGCTGCCCTCTGTCACGCTTTGGGGATTCACTAACACCCAGTTTGACCTCTTCCTTACAGGAACTTTGTCGGGGGGGGGNGGGGGGGGGGGGGGGCGGAAATCTGATTTAAAATTTTATCTTGTAATTACCAGATATTCCATGCTGAAGTGTACCAAAAATGTTGGCTCACTGAAATGCTTGGAGTGTGGAGGAAGAAAGAAAGAAAGAAAGAAAAAAAAGCACTTCATACTGGTTCAAATAAGGAAATCAGTACAAATACCACAAAGGCAAAACTGCCAACTCCAGATTCCAAATGAATTAAAAAGTCTATATTTAGCTTCTATTTAGCTCCTACTATTTCTGTTTCAATTATAAAACATTTCTTGTTAAATACACATCATCATCTCAAATGCTCCACTCGACATAATTGCTTGGAGCCCCATAATTCATCTCTATTTTTAGTTTTCTTGCAGATAAAGGAATGGCAAAGGACAGCAAGTGAATGATTCAGGCTGGTGTTTTTACAGGACCTTCACAGTTGCTGCCCTAGGAATTGCTCTGGAAGCAATCCAAACCTGGCCCAGCTCCCATCGAACAACTTCCCTTACAAAGGTAAGTCTCAGATATTAAGCAAACTTTTCACTGCTTTTGGGAAGGGTAGGAGAAAAAGGTGCATGAATCCTTGCTAGAGCAGAAGCAGTAGATTTTCTCAGCACCTGACATTAAATACTGTTTTGTGGCCATGAAGGGGAGAGCGAGGGGGGGAGGTCACACCTTGAAAGAGGGAGATGTTGAATTTAAATGCCAGGCCTGGACATTACAAGGGGTATTAGGCTGTTGGAATTTTTTATCCCAACTATTTGGATTTTCATGAAAGATTTGCAGTTCCCTAATTGCACATTAGAAACAAAAGTGTTTCCATTTTCTAATAAACTCTAAACTTCTTTCCAGAATCCCTTCAAAATGCTCAGCATATGGTGCATGTGGCCTACAGTCTGTCACCAAGGATTTTGAATTTACCTGTAGCCTGGACTCAGGAAGTGAAACAGGGAGGGGAAAAACAGAAATAAGGTTCGGTCCCAGTCATGGTAAATAGCAGGGGGCTGAAAAACAGGTATTTTTATTTTATTTTATCTCTGTAATTAGAAAAATCAAATTTTAGCAACTTGCACAAAAAAAATAATCAAATTGATGGAAAATCCAGATGGACAGTGTAGATGTGGGCCCGGGCTGTCAGCTTTCACTCAGGCTCATGCCAAAGTGTGAAGGTGTTCAGGTCTCAGGAACCCCATTCAACATTCTCAGGGAAACGTCTTTGCTTTACCGCTCTGCCACGTGCATGGTGCTTTTCCAAGCTCAAGGGAAGTTAGACTCATCAAACTTGAACTTAGCCAGCGTCAATTTGGCTGCACCAGATTTGTCTTAGTTGCTTGGTATAATTAGACAGGCTCTCATAAGATGAAGTTCAGAAAAAGGAAAATTTAAACTGGAATACATTTCCTACCAGTAAAATGAAGTGGAATGTGAAGCAGTCCCATAAGGAAGGAGGCTGATTCTTGTGTCCAAAGTCTTTCAAAGCTGGACCACACAAAATCCTGGGTACTTCTCCCAGGAGCAGTCATGCTTGGGTGGGAAGACGGAAGGGATGAGGTAATATTATATAGATATCAAACCCCTCTTTGAGGTACAAGGAGGGAGGTATATATTCCCAATACAGAAAAAAAGGCAGGCAGATAGGTTAAAGTCTAGTTCCAAAAAAGTCAGCTATAATTGACTAATAATCTAAACTCATAAGTGTGGTAGGGAAAACGTTCATTCAGCTACTGTTAATCCTACAAACAGCTAAGTTTTACTGGTAGCTCACTTTCTCTGCAATTTCAGCCTTAATTTAGCTACTCCATTAAATATGGGCTTAAATCTCCTCTTAGAGCTACAGACAGAAGCAGACACAGCATTGTCATATATCCAAACGGAGTCCGAAACATTAAACTACCTGAGTGTACTGGAGCATGTATACACAAGCTGTCTAGGAGGTAGAAGATCAATGTAAATGTCTTCATGTTTATGTGAGAGTAACAGCAGTTTCTTCATGCATGTAAGAATAGTTTGAAACTTAAAATACAGACAAAAATTTATCACAAGTGTGATTTTTTTTTTATTAAATATTTTTTCCAGAAGGTTATCCCATTTGATTAGAAGGATTTTAGAAACTGGAATCGGCTTAAAATAGCTGTACATTAAACAGCTACTCTCTCAAACAAAATTAATGATTAAAATACAAAGCTCTATATACCACTATGTCACATACAGGCCATGTTAACAAAAATGGTTCAGTGCTTCTATACAAGACAATATTTAAATTTAGAACTATTTTTAAAACAAATTGAAAATTAAGAGAAGGTGACAATGTAGGAAAACATTTTGCACAGCAATACTTTTTCAGCAACGTACCTCTTAAAAAAAGCAAGAAAACAAGAAGAGTCTCCCAGGAAATATCAAAGACCTTTTTAATAAAAGCAACTAACAAGGAAAAAAAAAATGAATGAGGGAAAACAAAACCAACAACTTCCTTGTGACCACAAGCTTTGACTGAATGCTGAATTTACACTTGCAAAGACATTTGTTTTGTGAACTATAAAATTTACTCTAGACTGTTCTGAATTGCCTGTGCCTAGCACATTTGTTTTATCAGTGTTCAAATGGCATCTGATGTTGCTAATCCCTTGGAAGATATTTGTTTTGTAGAGCTCGTCCAAGTCCACACACCCAGTGATGTCTAGTAGGCTCCTTCTCCTCCTAGGACAGACTGATTTTTCATCTGTTACAGCAAGTTCCTGAAAACATACAGTGAACTGGAAATCATCCTAACTCAACTGTGCTTCTTGGAATGACACGTACTGACTAGCTACATTAGGAAGGACTGAAAAATGTATAACCTAATTTTATGATAGGTTGTCCCAAATGGCTTTGGAACAATTCTCTAATGATTTTTATTCTCCTCAAACTGATATTGCACATTCGTTCCATCTCAGTGTGAAATCTGAGCAATATAATAGAAGCCCAGGCATTGCACATACGGACTTACTAAGAGGCTACAGAAAAGACCAGAAAAAAGACCAGAAAAACAACAGAGAAGCATCCGCAGTCTTCAATGAACTTTGGGTCAGACCTTGAAAAGTACTGCCTTTGCTCTTCTCCAACAGCCCACAAATTAAAAGAAATTAGTTAGCTTTTTTAACATGTTCATTTCTGAGCACAGAAGTAAAGTCACTTGCTATATTAAGGGTAAAATTCCCACTGCTTTAGAAGACATATTTCTTTATCAATAAATGCATTCATAGTCAACTTCCCTTAACCATTAGTGGACCATTTGAGTTGCAAATAATGCTATGGATGGACAGGCAACTAGCTTGATCAGCACAGATTCTTCTGAGATGTCTCGGTATCACATCCCTCCACTGTGTATCTTTACTAGTTTGGACACAAAACTGTTGCTTCTGGTCCTAAGGTAACTCCATATATAAGTAGAGAAGTACCACTCGGTTTATAACCAGATGTTACTCACCAACAGTCCAAGTGTGAGCTAGCCAGTCCACATCCAGGTTGGTTTTTTGTTTTGTTTTGTTTTGTTTAATCTGAATGTCCTAGGCTTTCATTACCCTGCAGCTGAATATCTGGCTGCAACTGAAACAGAACAGAAGTTTCTTGGCTGAAGTTTGATGTTGTTGTCATCTTTCCCCTAAAGAACTAAAACATTAAGGATTCATCAAAGCATGGCAATGCTTGTGTTACCCAAAATCAGATCACAAACAACACATTTCTAAGTGTTCATGTCAGACTAGCAACGTCAAACACTTGGCATGCTTGACACAACCAGCTTTTGAAAGACACTGCAAAAAAATCGAATGTTTTCAATGCCTCTATTGGAAGCATGACATTTCTATAAACATGCTTGCTTAAGGACTGTTCCCCAAATGCAGAGGAGAATGGAGAGATTTATAATTTGTTCACAAAAAATGGTCAAATCTCTAAACATTAAGGTTGGTGCCATTTTGGTGTATTCTGAAGAGACAAAGAACTTGGGCTTGCCTAGACAAAAGGCTATCTTGCTTTAACTGCGCCTGGTAATAGTATAAACATAGTTGCGTTTACATACATATGCTTACACTTGTATAACTGATTTTGGCCAGGGAAGGAATTATACTGATAAAAAACTTTTTATTAATATACATTCATAACTGTGTCCAAAACAGCATTATGCCAGCATATATACACTGGAAAAATAATAACACTCTTAAACAACTCCAGCTACATGATTATAAGCACCACCTGTCTCCTCAAATAGCTTTTTATCCCTCTTATAAGCATTTACTTTAAGGATGAAACATGTCAAAGGAGATTGCGCTCTATCTTTCCTGCAGAAAACAACTAGGGTCTGGTGCATTTAATGTCTTGAAATAACATTAAGTGATGCAAAAAACCTGAAAGTTGGTTTTGGTATGTGACATATTCATAAATCAGCTTTCCATTGCATCAAATCATCCATTATTTTTAATAATGAAGTTGATGTTGCAGCCTTTACCTAAGTAAAACATTCACTTAATATCACTGAATATTTCAAACGAGTATTCAAGGCAGGAGCTGGTCTGTTACATTGCATAAGCTGTTCTTAGAAGCTGAGGAAAGTCTCAGTCAAATTTAAGTCAGCAAGAGACTTCCTAGAGGACGCCGGATGTGTCGGCAGCTATTCTGCAGGGCAGGTGCCACGAGGTGCATGCGCCCTGGAGAATTCCCAGGGGCAGAGCAGTCAGAAAGGTCCGTCTCTCTCTTCCTTGCTCCATCTCAGAAGTATCTTTATGTGTGATGATTCCAAAATTATTTTTTACTGGTTGTAAGAACTATTTAAAATTGAAAAAAAAATCAAGCATGTACATATAGTTTAAACCTTCAGTTACCATTGTTTGGAGGGTTATTTTCTAAGGGCTTTTGGCAAATTAGGAAATTCCTGCTGCAGCTGTGAGCACTTCTATTTGAACATCTGAAATTCCACAGCTATCAGCACATTAGCTCAAGCCTTGGTGACTCGTAAATCTTTTTCAGCCTCTTATTTCATGAGGTCTAGTTCAAGTATTAGATGGAAATTACATTTCGCAGAGACCATATTTGAATGGCATTACCTAAAGAGAAGTAAATGCATTTTAATGGTAGTCCCAGTAGATATTAGTAAGTGTCCAGAAAAGCAAAGATCCAGTCTGAGCTAGAGAGCAGGTCTTTAAGGGGGGGGGGGAGACAAAAAAAAAAAAAAAAGACATTTTTATCATTAGTAATGACATGAAACATCAGGGATATGGGATACCTGAAGATCTGAGATGACAACACATTGTCTAAAAATGCAAACTTGAAGGTAGGCTCTGACACAGCACCTACCTTGCCAATAGCTGGTGACAAGCAGATCCACCCACCCAAAGAATGCTGTTTCAATTCCCACTTCTCCACTTTCCACACACCCTGCAGAGAGTGGAAGGGCTGCTTGCAGCATTTTGAAGCTATCAAGTGCTATCTAAGTCTGCATAAGAGCTTTCTAAACATCCATCCTGGGCTGACTTACGATACAGGTAATAGCATACCTAGTTAAGAAACAAGAAAACTGTTTCTGTGATTTGCCCATTGGGGTTTTTTTGGCAATTGTCACCCAGACTTCCATTTCCCCTGATCATTAAAATCCATGGCCTGCTTGTGCCTGCTCAGAGGTTTAATGTTTTTCTGCATCACAACCTATTGCATGGGTGCTTTAACCCAGTCTAGCATAGCCCCTTGACTGGTGGCTGGGGACTCCTGCTCAGTCCCACAGATCTGAAGCTTCCCAAACTTCAGAGAACCTAGATTGGATCTTCTGCTCTGTATTCCATCATTGGCCTATGGATTTTTGACACATTCCTGAAAATGTAGGGGGTTGATTCCCTTTCTTAGGACCCAGGATAAGCTTTGCCTAGAGTTATCCCCCAGCTAAGACCAGCACTTTTCTCACAAATAGCTTAAACGAAGATGCAGAGCCCTCTCACTGCCAAGTATCCAGACAACTGGGGCACTTGTCTAGGTAGGGGAGCTAGGTTTGCATTGCCTACACACTGGGCATGGTGCATTACCAATGCTAACAGAGAGACTTCACCACTTTCCTCCACAACCCAGTGATTATTCAACACCTTGTGCACAGTGAAATAATCCATCAAGAAATCTCAAGAGCATCCCGAGTCAGTCTGTCCACCTACAGCCCAATGGTTTGAATCCTCTCCTGACAGAATGGTGGGCACTTAGATATACACTTGCTCTTCTACAGAAGGTGTTCACCAAAGAATGAGGCAAGATACAGACAGGAGAGGCTTCATTGTCCTACATAAGAATGTACAGATGGATCCCAGCAAAAATGTCTGGATCAGACTAGACTGCCTTAATCACTCCTCTGTCAGAGATTAAAAAGAGATTTCACCTCCTCCTCCAAGCTTTGCTCCAGGCAGAACTGGAATATGTCCTGAGACCATGCTCCAGAGGACAGGGACCTCATGAGGAAGACTGACAAAACATTTGGAGCCTGGGAACCCTGAGAGGACTTAAGCTACTGGTCTGCAATTAGGATTTTGAAAGAAATCAGTATTTCCAACACCAGAAACCTAGACATCTAAAATATGCCCTGATGGGAATTAAGTGTCTTTCAAAGGTATGAAAAAGTTCCAAAGATCTATGTTTTGGATTTAAGTTCCTCGAGCTCCTTTGCAGACCTTGGGCTTTCCTTTTTATCTCTGACACTGATGTTATTCACGGCTTGTGTATTTTTACAGGGCAAGTGACACAATAGTCTACTACATCCAGTCAATAAAAATCCAAATGGAGCTGCAAAAGCAAAAGCCTTTTTTGGAAGCCCTAAACAAGTATTCTGTGTTGTTTAATGGACTACCTGCAGTGAAGGGAATTGCTTTGGGGCAGGTGGAAACAGGGTCCAGAGCTCCAGAATATATTCAAAACAGATTGTTTCCAGACAATGGCAAGGTTTTCAGGATTAATGACACAGGTGATGTAGTGCAAGTAGGTAGCCTTCAGAGATATCAATCCTCCACTCCTGCTTCCTGGAAGTCAGCTCTGCAGCTCTGGAGTTTTTAGTGGCTGGGACTATTCTTTTCAGTGAATTTCCAGGCAGATACTGCTATCAGCACATTATGTTTTTCAGAATCACCAATATAAAATCAGATATGTGACACAGGCTGTTTAATTGCAAAATGGTAGACCTTCGAAGTCTCCAACCAGTAACTGATGTACCACCAGTAACTTATGTACTTATGTCAACACCAGCAACATGTGCTCTAGCACTGACAATGCAGAAAAGTCCAGCACATCAGTTACATCAGAAGACAATATCCTTCTGTCTGTCTTCTACATTAAAGATTTTTACAGCATGTCTACTGAGGAAGGTTCTCCATGGAAATGTCAGCAAAGATTTTGGCAGTTGTAGTTGGTTTGTCATCCCTTAATGCAGTGGGCAGAGCACTCTCATAGCCCGTGAAACACCTATTTCAAATTGTTTTCTTAGCCTATCAAATACACGTGTCCCAGGAATGGGATCTAAACATTGAACTGCTGGAGGATGACTTCATACACCCTTAAAGACAGCCAACTTTCCCTCGAGTTGTAAAAGATTCACTAGGCCAAGAGATAATCCTTCTTTTTTCAGTTGAAAAAATTCCTCTGTGAGAGTGGACTTGGGTTCCAGTCCTTGCTGTAAGACCTGTTTAAATATCTTGTCCAATTACTATGGATACTGTAGAAATAGGATGCTCGATTCCTAAATGCATTAAAATTGGAAAAGCATCTTCGCATTTTTCAGGGAAAGTACCAAACCACTAAATTAAAGTGTTGATTTTATTACTTCTTCTGTCTCATTCGTTTTTTCTTGGGTGACCCTTAAGTGTGATAAAAATTTACGACAATATCATTGATAGACACTCTTCTTCCATCTTTAGAGGGCCACGTTCATATTTCACTTCACTTTTAATTTGCCCATAAGAACACACTCCACAGCTTGCTCTCATTGTTTTATAAAACTAATCAAATCAACAACAACAAAAAGTACAATTCTGATGTTATTGGGCTTCCATCTTTCTTCTTGCAAAATATTTCAGAGTCTGAAGAAATTCAGTATTAAGCAATAATTTTAATATTCAGCTTACAGTTACACTGAGTTCATCCTCCTTACTCATGCCCCTTGGGCTATCACTCCCGTTGCTGTTTTCATCTTTAAATAAATACGTTTAGCAGGTTTTCTTTTCTCTCCTAGTCATCATTTGGCCAAACTTGATTCTTTTTTTTTTTAACTTTCAATATACAATTTGTGGAACTAACCCTTTGACTTCTTATTCAATACTGTTACTCTTCAAATTCAACATACATTTCTTTCTTATTGTTGCAATTAAATTATTTAATACCTCTCTGAGCTTTACATGTGAAGAACTAAAACAGTCGACTGTAACTATTTAATGTTAAAAGCTGATTTTTACTTCTTGATCTCTGTTAAAACTTCTTTATTGACACTAAGATTTCAAAACATCTTTCTCTCGCTGTATATCTCAGTTCAAAGCAAATCCAATGGGGAACATAATTTAACCTTTTTCCAGATTTAATCATATTTATTCAACTTGAAAGTACTTCAGTCATTTAACTACTGCACTCCTCTGGACTTTTTCCAAATCCATAGAGAGGTGTTTCTAGACAGTACATCCTTCCCCTTAGCCTTGTCATTTCTTTTTGAGGTACCTTTTCTCTTCATTTTTTTTTCAGGAGAATTTAGAAAACTAAAATGGTCTAAATAAGTAATAGATAGCTGAAGCTAGGCAAGATGTCTTCTCTACCTTCCATGGATTTTGGCAACTGCTTTGACTTCAGTGTTCTTTAGTTTCCATTAACATAATAAATAATAGCTTTTAGTAAAGCTGGGCCTAGCACCAATTCTTGCAATACTCCTTATGTTCATCTTCCTTTCCAAATTGGTACATTGCCATTATCATTAACCTTGATTTATGGTTTCTTGTCTGCTTGCCAGACTACTTGAAAGTATAGTTATCCAAGTCATTTTTAATTCATTTCTGAAATAAGACTCCATGCCATGCTATTATAAAGTCCAGATTCAGCAAATACTCTGAATTCCTATTGTATATTAATCCTGCCACTCCAATTTACCAGACATGTCATTTTGAGGAGAACACAAAGCCTAAAGAGTGTTGAGAACTGGCATACCCAGCACGGCAAGAACAGGGGAAATAGGTCTGACTTGTTGAAGAGATGACTCTAGATTTCAGTAATACTCACAGGCCTTTTATGTACAGCAGTAGAGATCTTTTATTTTATCATTATGCCAAGGAGCCAGCATGAAATTGCATTTATTAATTTTCTCAAGAATTCATAAGCCTGGGCTCCATTCATTCACATTATTAGAAACATGGTTCATTTCTATAGGTATTTGTCTTCTAAATACCTTTAGGAAGGCTGGCATTCTGAGGGGAAATTAGTTTAGCATGGTCATCCTTGATTTATTCAATACAGTCCTATTGTACTTTAAGGACTAACTCCTCTTTTTCAAAAGTTTCTTTTAAAATAGGGTCTGTTCTCAAAGGCTCACTCTGTAATAATCAGTGAGAGAGGTGGTCAAGCTTCTCCACATTGAAAATTCATCTCTGCTTGATTTCTTTCCACCTTCATCTTTCCTAATAAGAAGCACGGAGGCAATTAAAAATCTGATTCATACGCGTAGGATCTCTGAATCTAAATAAGGAAAAGTCACCTCTCTGCAGTGGGACAAACAACCCCACAGAAGAGCATCTAAAGTGCAATGCAGTGGCTGGAGAGTTCTCGCATTTTCTAGCTCTGACTCTGCGGCACGCAGAGTACACCCACACCAGCAGCAAGAGGTAAAGAAGAGCAACTG
This sequence comes from Chionis minor, assembly GCA_013398295.1. Classification (NCBI taxonomy): domain Eukaryota; kingdom Metazoa; phylum Chordata; class Aves; order Charadriiformes; family Chionidae; genus Chionis; species Chionis minor. The sequence goes on along the minus strand of VZSF01002718.1, from coordinate 2,084,199 downwards.
CCTCAGTTGCTAACCCTTAGTCGTCATCTCACCCCAGGGCATCTCGAGCCCAAAATCTCATCAGACACTCTTTGATCCAACAAACTGATACTTCCGCTGCAACCTTATAGCTGGTGTTCACAGCTGTCTCTGTGCAGTGAGATAACAGAAGTAGTGTAGGAGCCTTAGGCAGGCAAAATAAATTCTTATAAAGCAACCAGAAATATTATGCAAGGACATAAGGTGGAAAGGGAAAAGGAACATAAGAGAAGAAAAGACATCAGGAACTCAAGAGAGGGTTGGGGTTTAGCTAAAGTTGGTAGAAAAAACAACTTTATATGGCTCCTTTAGGCCTGGGGCAATGAGAGGTGGGAAGGTGTCTTTGTTGATAGTAAAGTATCAAGAGGAAGTCATGGTAGCTATGAGAGCTGGGTTACAATATGGGCATTTCAAGATATTTAATTCTTTTTGTTCTGNTTTTTTTTTTTTTGAGAGAGAGTTCTAGATTTGAAGAAATAGGCAGACAGAAAGAAAGAGAGGGAGGGAATAAGGAGGTGAGGGAGAAAGAAAGAGAAGCCCATCCTTTCATCAGTTTGTCCACCAGCTTTGTCTGCCAACAAAAGCTCATTCTGACCCCTAACTTTTCATTCTATTCTCCATTTGCTTGCACACCACGGTTTCAACATAAACTTTGGAAACATTAGTGGACCTATTTGTCCATAACAACTATGCTCTTTCTTCTCTGTTTTCATCCCTTTAACAGCTGCTTTCCAGCAACTGAGAGAGAATTTAGGTCTGCTAGATGTTAATTATTACACTGCTCTCTTACTCCCACCTCCATATGTACACCCTGATCCTGCTCTCCCTTATCATAAAAACATCATGGAAACTATGCTGCACGGATAGAGTTGCAGTAAAAATGGTTCTACACACAGAAGTCCTGAATACTTGTTATTGCTCAATACTCTCTAGGGGAAACTTGACTTCGATGGGAGTTGGTCCATATAATGACTGAGCAGAGATTTCAGGGCATGAACTGCAGAGCACAGGAACTCCCACAGAAATTTTATTTAGCAGATCAAGGTAGTGAAGCTTGGCCAATAGGCTGTTGTGGGAATACTGACACCACAACTCAAAAGCGTTGTCTTCTGCCTCTGTTAATGATACACTGCAAGATCAGAACCTACATTTATATGTCTGCTTAAGGCTGTAAAGCTTTTTATGACATTTCATGTTTGATAAAAATATGTTTGTTATTGTTTTAACATTACTTTTAGCATGATCCAATTTAAATACCTAATAGTAAATTTAAGATATCCTATAGGTGGAGTTGGTAGCACTGCCTACTATTAAACTTTCCTAACACTTCCACTTACAAGAGTCCATATTCAACAGTTTATAACTTTGCCAGACCTGAACCACTTGGGCTGAAATTTTACAAGTTACTCAGAAAATTTAGCCTTAGGCTGAATTTTACTGGCAAGTATCAGCCAAAATTGTGCAAGTGTTCAACTTTTTCCAAGAACAAAACTGAGGAAATTAAACATTTTTTGCAATGTTAAAAGTATACAGACATTTTCTTGGAGAAGCTAGAAGCCTACGCTACAGCACAGAAACAGTGACAATACCTCATTCTTACAGGGAGCATGCTTTCACTGTTTTCCACCAAATCTAGACAAAGTTTTACAAGTTCTACAAAATCCCAGATTAAATGGGCTCAGTAGAAACAGCTTCTATTTTAAAAGCTAAACAGCGCCAATTCTGTCCTCACTGAACAGCCTTAAGCTTCTTACATCTCCTGTAGTCCTGGGCTTTCAGAATGAGAAATAGGGTATCTATCTCTTCCAAATTCCACCCTTCTTGGGGCACAGACATTTTAGTACAGAAAACTAGGCAATGCAAATGCTGATGAAATATGAACTTGGATGTGAGGAAGCAGAGGAGAAATGGTCTACTTCAGAATAGGAGAGGGGACAAAGACAGATCAGCGAAGGGAATGATGCTCTGAAAATGAGTGAACGAAGATTTAAACCCTTGCTGGAGCATAGGAACTGGGACTGGCCAAATTACACGGAATAAGAAGCCCAGGAGAATCAATGCAGTCATAGGAACATGATGGAGAAGGTGAGACACAGAGTGACAAGTTGGGAGTCATAACATACTTTTTTTAGCCTGTAACGGATACCCAGCTTCCTAAGCCTCATCATTTGCTGTTGCCAGATAGTAGCTGTGAAATCCATTGGTGATCTATGAGTGTTTCTCTCCTTCACAGCTGGTCTCTATAAATTATGTCAATTTACTTCTGCTATAAATTCTTTAACTGCTTGACAGCACCCTACTGACTTCAGCAATGACTTATGATGAAATACCTTTATTTCTTTTACAAGAAAAGAAATAGGAAATCAGGCCTAGTCAGAAATGGGTACCATAGTTTAAGATGGCACTGCCCTCTATGCCAAAAAGTTGATTGTTGTTCCTCTGGTGGATTTAACTGGCCCCATGGCTGCATCGTCACCAGATGAAGTGCCTAAAAATGTCTTCTTTACATCAGTTTGAATTCTGCTGACTTTTTGCTGAAAGATGCTCAGACCTGACTGATATTGCACTGAATCAAAGAGCATTCACACAATCTGGTCATCTAAATCATAATGACATTAGCCCAGTAATCTCCAGCTAGAGCATGGCCTAAAACACAGTGAATAATGAAATAATTTGAATAGTACATTGTTCAAAACTCAGAAGTCAGTGGAAAAATAATACACAGGTCTCTTAATTCTTTTGGTATCATGATGATGTAGTGGGCCTGTGGAAAATGCTGCATGATATCAATGGCAGAAAAATGCTTGTGCTCAGAGAATTATTTTCTAAGATTTCAGGGCCTGATTTCGGTCTCTAAATTTACCTGTGACATTTTAAAAGATTCTGCATGTGCCGACATATATAATTGCCTAAAATATGAATGGTTCCTTATTTTTTTCATCAAGACAGATTTCCTTATCTGTCTCCCTGGTACAAGAAATTTTATTCTGGGTAACAGAATTTACGCTGCACAGAGTTCAGTTCAGTGTTCAGTTATTTATTTGTGAAACCAAAATAGAAAATTACAAACTATTCTGGATACTTTTTCCAAGTTTTTTTATACTAAATTAAAAAAGCAGAGATTTCTGACTTTTTGGTTGGAAAACCTAAGGTGTTATTTCATCTATTGCTGAGCTTAAGAAGAGTCCACCATTGTTTTTTCCACTGTTTGGCTTGGCCTCTAACTTTGTACAGTTTTACTTTGAGTCCAACAGTGCCAGCAAAGCCTTCCTTTTCATTCAGCATCAAACACGGGAAAGTCAGCTCCATGGAATTAAATTCTTCCTCTTGTCTAGAGCAGAAAGTTTGAAGCTTATCTTGAGCTGAAGCGGCTTACATTTTGTCTTTGCTCACCGAGGCTTCATACTGCAAGGATTACCAGAAAGGCTTCAATGTCTTGCTAGGATTCTGATCAAGCACTGTTGGTTTGGGGTTTTCTTAGAAAAGCCTTTTCACCTTACTGAAATGGAGGAAATCTGAGAACAACTACCAGAGGAGGAAACCATCCACAAACTCAAGAACCCGTGGGCTGCTTGTTAAAGCAGTACTACGCATTTGAGGAGCAGTGGCTCTGTAGTAAAGCTGTAGGCTAGACTGAGGTGATCTGGATTCAGTTCTTGGTTTAAACAGTGTAGATTTAAGCAAGACAGTAGATTAAGCTACAGCCCGTGAGGAATTTAGACCATAAAGACAGGATTTTGGTGGAATAAAGGTATCAACGACCAAATGTCTCAGGCTAGATGCCTCCTGCCCTGTGCCCATCTGGGTTACGGGAACAAACCAGTCCTCCGGTTGTGCCCAAAGAGGTCCAAGAAGTTTATTTAGAGAGATTCCTAATCTCAAGAAAATCCTAATCCTGAAACGGTGAGAATGCTGTTTGTATATGTAGTACAAGCTTTCTTCTCATAATCTGTCCAAAGAATTTTCAGAACAAATTTTAGCTGTGCTAGAACGGACCAAAAACCCAAGACTGCCCACTCCACACTAGCCACAAGTTGCATATCCCTTCTGACTTTGTTCCCTGCTGGACCTTGGATTACTTTTGGCACAGTGGAGAGCTCCAGTTCTCCGCAGCACAGCCAAGGAGGCCAGGCACTGGTATCTAGAATGAACAGCATGGTCGAATGCCCCACATTCAGTGACTGTCTGGACCAGCTCTTTCTCTGATAAGTGCTTAAAGCATAAGATTACTATAAAAAACAAGGGTACCACTTTTGTCTTCAGGACTCCTCTATTTAAAGAAAAGTATGAGCATTATTATTTCAAAAAAACAGATGTAAATGTCTAGCAACAGAAGACCCTAAGCTCTAAGGCGGATGGATACACCATTCTATAGGCTTGAATCCAGGGTCTATGCTCTGGAGAGGGATAGTATTCATAACGTATAAAAACCCCATTCTTAGTTTTTCCTATCAGTTAGCATTAATCTTCTCCTTGCTTATTACATGTGTTATGTATTTTCCAAGATGTCTAATTTTCCCCTGCTGTTCAAAGGGAGCCTGTGTACTTAACACACTTTTTTTTTTGCACTCAGAGGGTCAACAAACTAAAAATACTCGTGTCTAAATGCATCAAAGTCCTCTTAGGAAACCAAGTCAGAGACCTATGGGATAGGTTCATATCACCAAATTTCTTGTCTGTGTATGTAAAAAAATCTGTTATCTCAGTTTACTTGGCCTATCAAAAACATCCACAGCCAACAGACTTACCCTCAAAACAGAAAAAAAAATTATTTGTGTGACAAGCAAAATATTTACAAAGCATACTACAGAATCTAAACACCAATTTTTTTGGACACAGAAAGGGAAGCATAAAGGCCCTCTGTAGCAAAGTCACAGCAAACCACTAGCTGGAGACTTGCCACTTTGCAATTCCGATTAAACACTTTTCCATCCAATCACTGAAGCCGTCCAGCATATTCTGCTGAAGTCTGTACAACTGATTTGCTAACACAAGTGGATGAACTAGCTTAATCCATAATCGCTTCTCCTTAATGTGAATGGGACTACAGAGACAAATACTATTATCTGGATTCATCCACATTTTCCAGTTACTGTCCTAAGTGTTACATGTCACCACAAGAATGAAATTTCTATTTCAGATTCCCTCAGTCACATCAGTTATCGCAGATTCATAGAAATGTCAAGCGGAGAGGACCTCTGGAGGTCATCTTGTCCAGCCTCCCACTGAAAGCAGGATGATCACCAATGCTGGATCAAGTCACCTGTAATTTTGTCCAGCCTGATCTTGAAAACCTCCAAGAATGAAGACTCTACAACTGTGCAACCATGAGCCAATCAAACTTAAGAAGCCAAGAAACTTAAGGCTGAAAGGAGGGCACCATCCCAAAGGGAGAATGAGCTCTGGTTGGGTAATCTAGCATTTTGTCTTCAAGGATACTCTGCAGATGCTTAGGGGGGATATGTTAAAACAGGGAGGATGTAGACTGATCCTCTTACAGCAACCAGATAAATTAATGAAAGGGAAGTCTTTTTAGATTTATTATTGCACACAAAAATGCAGATACAATCTGAAGCTCAAATTCCTCAAATCACAGGGGAATATTTTGCTGAGAAAATAATACAAGGACTACATGTCATTGATTACTTGCCCTGTTCGTACTCTCTTTGTTTATAAGATGTTACTGGCTACTAAAACATACAGGATACTTGGTTAAAAAGACCTTCATTCTTTCTGTACCCTCTAAGGCTCATCGTCTTGGGTTCTTGTTCCAAAAAACCAATAGATTAACTGCCACCCCCACATCTGTTTGGATCACAGTCTTTAATCTCATACTATCAAGAAAGCTAACTGTTCCAAAGTCTGAGGTCTTAATCATATGGATCAAGACAGAAAAGGAGGCATTTAAGGGCATTACATATCTTCTCACTGTCATCAGCTTCAAGCAACTACACTGTAGGTTGTTTTGGGTTGTCTTTAAATCTCTCTGTGCCTCTGCTTCACATCTTCAGTAATAACAATGCTTAGGCATGTTTCAAGAATATATGCCTAATATATAGTTAAAACACTCATATGTCATGTTAATAGATGTCACTAATCAGTATCCAGATAAAAATTAAACTTGCGTCATCACACATTTGAGGTATACATGTTGAAAAAAATTGCCCAGATCAATTTACACAATAAAAAATTATAAAACAAAAATAAGACTCCTAATTTAACAATATCTTTGAAATGGCAAAATAATAATGATTTAATCTCCAAGACTTTGAAAGGCAAGTAACACCACTTTGATACTGAATATACTTAGCATTCATGTAAAATTATGAAGACTTCAAGTTTCAGCAGATTCTCTTCCATCATTTTCATCTTTCTGTACTTGTATTGTTTATACACCCTTTGGTTTCTCTGTCCCTGACTCAGACGTGCATCATCTCTATTTCNGGGGGAAGGCGGGACTAGACTCTCTAATGCATGGAATGTAGGTCATGAAAAGCTGAGGGCACTCAAGATGTTTTTGAACCAGAAAACAGGCTTTACTGGAATGGGAAAATAAGAAATTAGACAGCTTCATGTGACTTAATTTTAGATGCTTCACTGAAACAGCACAGCTGCTCCGCTGGTAACGTCTTCTCTGGAGACAATGAGCTGAGTTTTCTTACAATGACTTAGTGTTGGTAGGCAACCTGCGCAAAATTCAGCAACTAGATAGAATTTGTTCTTTTTTTTCTCTGCAGAAATACTGAGGACTCCTCCATCCTCTCCTCCAGTTCGGCCTGCGCATGCTCGAAAGCTCCTAGGTACATACTAAAGCTTAGACACTACCTCACCACCTACAGCCCCATCCAAGGCAATCAGTAAAGAGCACTTTACATTACTGACAAAGGAATTTGGGACAGTTGGAAAGTGTTTCACAAGTTTTTTCCATTCCAGTTCTTCTTTCTGGGCGGTCCTTACCAGAGCCTGCTCTGGGTTTTGGCTCTTCTCTACCCAAAGCTGGCCAGAATAATTTCAGTTATATAACATTTGCCAGACGCTCCTCTATTCTTCAGATTGTTCCTTTTCACCACATTACCCCAGCTTTCTAATTACCCTAACAGCATTTCCTCCCCTACCTACTTTATCAAATTCTCTCCTTGGCTGTCATTATCTCTGTGGAAATCTCTACGTAATATTTAAAATTATTTTATATCCCAAACTCTTACTTTTGGACTCCAAAGTTGAAGCCTAATACTGCTATCTCCCTGATCATACCTGAATGGGTACCCAACAACAAGTTACAAGATTCATATCTCAGCCGTCGACACCTATTTCAGGAAGATCTCATTTCCCATAGTCAATGGAGAATAACGCTTTTTCTAACTTAGGTACAGGTACTAAATTTTTAAGGAACTAAAAGGAGTAATGACTTGCAAGGTATAAATATAATGCTGTTGGTCCTTGTTATTGGTCCTTTTGATGTTCTGCTCCCCTCCCTCTGCCCTTATCAAGTGGCGTGTGACGAGCATCCCTTTGGCTGCCAGCTGTCAATGCCAGTTCAGGTGTTAGTCATAGCCTGGGCACAGTCCTGAACCCACATCTCACAAGTGGTCACTCATTTACTGAGGTTAGGCTTGTACATCTAATTTCTAACGGTAGCCAGGTGGTTACTGAGGATTTTGAAGATTACTGAACCTAGTGATTTCCAAGCCAATGTTTATAGAAATGGGAGGCACAGGATGTTTAACGTCTGTCTGCTACACTTCAAGTGCAGTTACCAGAAACCATGCATGCAATCCTCTGTCATTATTTAATAGCTCATGTGAGAACAACAGGGCGATTTCCTTTTCAACAGTTGTGGCCCAAAACCCACAAGATGACATAACTTCAATCACCTACTGACAGCTTACAAGAGAATAAGTTAAAAAGGTCTTTGGCAGTTTGGAAGTTCCTGATTGCAGAAGCCTAATCTTAAATGAAGCAGCACAAAACATCAGGAAATAAGAGACATTCTTTCAGAGTTACAGACAAATGCATATTGCATGTAATCTCTCAGTAAAAATGCCTACTAGAAATCCTCGTTTGTCTGCAAATGTAATAATATCCAGGAGAGAAAGCAATGTCGCAGATAAATGATGCAGGATGATCTCTGCACTGACGCACGCATTTGAAAATACATGATGCTACTCCACTGGATTTTAAATAATAAGGGGAAATAATTCAGAAGAATAAATTTCAAAGTGCCAATTCAGATGCACATGTGTTTTGACAGACCTAATTAGCCATTATAAGGACTCAAAAGGAACAGTTGCAAAGGGTAGATCAGATTAGAATGTTATTAAAAAGAAGAAAACAAATTTGCATATAAAAATCCCACCTGAAAATAGCATATCCAAGGCTTAGACATTTCATATTTTCCTCTAGTATTCAAAGTAGAAGACAAAAGGATGTACTAAACAGACATTCAGCCCGAAGGAAAAAATTCAGATGGACTCACTGGTTGAATATAACATAACTCCAGATATGAGTGAGGCTGTCAGGATAAGTTTTCCCAGGTAATTAATCCACAGAGAAGAAAAGTCACAGGTAAAGCAATTAGGAATGACTACACCAAACTGAAGAGACAAGTTAAATCAGATGTTTCAATTGCTGACAGGGCTGTATTTCATGTGTGCTTTATCACTCGGTTTACTATCAAAGAATCTAGTAAATGGAACAATTAAGGCCAACACAGAATGAAAGACAAAACTTGATTACAAAAATCCTTTAAATCCAATTCAGCTAAGGGACAATATTTAAAACTCTCAGACTGTTAACTTCTATCCCAGTTGTTCAGTTAGAGTCTGAACTGTAACCTTTGAAAATTAACAGACTCCCACAGGAATGCAGAATTTCAAAATATAGTGCTGTTGCATGTCTTTTTCCACTCATCTACCTGATATAAAACTAGCATATTAGTCAGATTGCATAGGATCCTGACTCTTAAAACTCTGGATATGTTATTAAATGCAGACAATAAGAAGTAGCAAGCACATAGGGAAAATTCTACACTTCAAGCCATGATTTTTCTTTTCAATAATATTTTTGCAGCTCTGCTCTTTATAACAGACTGAGATTCCTCAAGTTCAGTCTGTCCCCTCAGTAATTCTCTGGTGACACAGTCTGCAAACATGCTAAGTAGCAAAGCCCTCAAATATACATACCAGTAACCTTTATACTTTAAACCCTTTGAAAACCAAGCCTCTTTCAGCTTTTCCCTTGACAAGAGCTAGTGTGACAGACACACCAGCTGCTCAGACGTGAAAAAGGGCTTTTTGAAGCAAAACCCATGAGCACACCAAACATTCAAAATGAGACCATAGCAGATCACGCTGCCTGAAAATTAGGGATAAGTCAGAGCTGTGACACCTATAGCAGTATTTGCATTATACAGGCAATATTAGTAATGGGCAGCATCTTGATGTAAACAATAAATCAGCCATCTCTCTGAATTAGCTCACTATCAGGTTAAAGAAAATAAGTGCCTGCAAGACCAGAAAGTTCTCAAAGTGATCAGAGGTTTGCAATTAAAGCCATTTCAAGCCAGATTTCGCCACACTAAATGCTTGCGGTAGATAACTTGCACATCTGCTAATGGCGTATGTCATTCCTTGGCTGTTTCAGTTTATAGTACACTCTCCTATGAAGAAAACAATCACAGATTTTTAAAACTTTCTCTCTAGAAACTTTTCCCTTTACAGTGGCTTAATTTCTGAAGAAATCTGCTTTGCACTGGAGAGGAAGGCCGGCGGGATGTCAGTATGTCTGTGACTCTAGAAAAGGCAGATAACAGTCCCTGAAAGGTCTTGCCTGGTCAGTATTGTAGTTGCTCTCCATTTTTGCATGTTTCCTCCATAATAAGGCTGAAAGGCACTGAGATTTCTCCCTGGCTGCTTGCTGTATCTGTGCTATGGAATGAATACAGTCACTAGAGCAGCAAGATTGGCCACGGCTCTCATGCTGATACTAATGAGGTTACTGGTATAATTTCCATACCCCCTCTAAGCTGATGCTATAAATAACAATCAATGCAGCCTTACATGGCTAAGTCTTGATAAAGTTTCTGATGGTGCCAAAATATCCTATTTCTCTGCGTGCCAGATGCTTTCAATAAAGTGACTTCCATCTTATGGAACAGTGTTTGCATTACCCTACTCCCCCTGAGCTGCTTACAGTTGGGTCAATTTTTTTCCCCTGTCTTAGCCTTTTGCCTCTGTATAAGAAATAGGGCCATTATTCTCTGGAGCCACCCACAAAGAAGAAAAGATGTGTATGGACAACCTCTTTCTGAGAGCATTTCACATTGATTTAAGACTTTGTTCCATTCAGGGCTCACTTCCACTGCTTTTAGAGAAAGCTCTCTAAAAATGACCAATAACTAAGCAAAAATAATAATAAAAAAAAAATGGGTAAAAGGAAAAGAACTCTAAAGCTGACAATAACACAGGGACTTTGTGTCCAGGTGACCTGCTGTGAAGTACCTGCTCCCAGAGCTGAGTCCAGAACTCTGTGTTAGGTCCCGATCACCTGAGGGGCACCCACTAAAACTGTCTTCTGGTAATATTCATTAAGACCCAAGAACCAAGCCTAGGTCACTTTGCTAAGTAAGTTAAGGTCATGCTCATTGCTATGCCCTTGTTCAGAAATGACAATTCTTAAATCCTTTTTCTCACAGATGCACAGTTTTTGCCATTTTCCCCCACAGTGACTAAGTTAAGCCAGTTGACTAGGGGATGAGAGATGTTAGCTTGAATCCCTTAACCAATGAATGGAATCAAAGCCTGATTCTACATTCCCTGGGTAAGTGGCAGAGTCACAAGTATGCTGTGTTGAACGGCTATATTCCCTCCTGAACATGTTTTTGTTGTTTGTTGTTTTTAAGAAAGAGGAAACCACCACAAGGAGACAGAAAATACCGTATCATAGCACTGTTTCAAGGACACCTACAAAAGTGAGCTGTGAAGCAGAGACTCTGACATCCTACATAGATTTTGGCTTAACTATGATACTTAGTCTCATCACAACTGTATTGACATAGGATAAATGCAGAGATGCAGCTGTAGGCATGCACACCTTTGGGATTTAGATGTTTCTCAGCATCAATGGCACTTGAGGAGAGACATTTCAATATTGCAGTACTAGACCTCAGTACCTAACCTCAGTTAAGATTTATTTGAGATGGCTTCTCAGACCCTAGTCCTCATAATCTAATCCAATCAGGTCATTGTTTTTTCCCGTTGGGGTAGGAATCACACAGCACTCACAGGACACTGAGTAAGAAATTCCATTTTTTCCCATTCTTGCTTCCAGTGCAATTAGCTAATGTATTTATTGTAATTCATGAAAGGGATCTGTTGAGAGCTTAAAGGTCAACTGGTCTGAATGGAACTAAATCCATCTTCTGTGTGGAAAGGAAGAAATAAAAGACATGGAAAAACCAAACCAACCAACCAAAAAAAAAAAACCACCCCAACTTTCCATAATGTTTGTGTTCCATTCAGGGCTCACTTCCACTGCTTTTAGAGAAAGCTCTCTAAAAATGACCAATAACTAAGTAAAAATAATTAAAAAAAAAAAAAAAAAGGTGGAAGAAAAAAGAACTCTAAAGCTGACAATAACACAGGGACTTTGTGTCCAGGTGACCTGTGGTGAAGTACCTGGTCCCAGTAAGTACAAAAGTGAAGCAATTGCTGTCCTTTCTTGCTCTTAATGACTAGCACATTCCTGACTGCAGCATATCTGCTGCATGGGGTGGACTGACTAATACTGCCCGTACCCCACATGGGGATTAGGTCTTCAACAGAAGATCAAGGAAGCTGAGATGAAGATAAGGGTTTACACGCAAGCTGATCCCAGAACTGCTGCTACAAGTAGGACTGATCCCAGAACTGCTCCATGACTACTTACTTTCACTGACTGCTACCTCTGTGGCTCCACTGTTGCACTCTGGTCTGTGTTAGAAAATTTCACAGATGAAGTCTTTTACTATTGATGAGGGAGAAGCAGGAAAAAAAAAAGTTATTCCCACACTCTTGCTTGTGCGTTAAGCCATGTGCCAGGCACGCAAAAAATCTCAGACTAAATTCTCAAAGCTTTTTGGCAAATATATCAAGCCACAAACCCAGGCTAAGTCAGAGTGAGTGTGTGTCAATGCACTTATTTAGAGTTCAGTAGTAGCTGGGCTCTGACTGTAACCTTTGGGCTACACACGCACAGAGTGAAGTCAGTTGTCTCTCTGAAGAGGTTCCAGCCCGCAGTAGGAAAAGAGACTCAATTCACTTCTGTACATGCAACAGTTAGATGTCTAGTTTTCAAAAGGGGAATTTGAATTCATTTATGCCCCAGAAAGGAAAATCCTAATAATAGCCTTATCAGAACTATGTCTGCTTTATTTAGAACTGGAAAGTAGGGTTGTAAAGGTTATTTTCTGAGATCTGATAACTCTTTACTAAAGGATAGAATTTTATTACATGCTATTGAGGATCAGATTAAAGCTATTCCATGGGAGTCTTCCTAATCTTCCATTATTGGTCATTTTACCTTCTACATCACCATAAATGGATTTAGAAAAGTAACTGGAAAAAAAGCTGATCTAATTGCAGAAGTAAGTGCAGCCTCAAGATTCAAGGCAACAATAAGATGCTATGGGTTATTTTTTCAGTTTTCAGCCAAAGATGTAAGAAGCCTCATTTAAAAAAGCATTCTTACAAAAGGCCACCACTAACTGGGAGATTCTCTCAGAGGAACAAAACATCTGTTGTAAAGAAACAGTTGCCACAATTTGTGGAGTTAAAAAGATATATCTATATCATATTGAAATCCTGTTTGAACAGTATGATGCTGTTGCAAGAGATGTCACGAGAATAATATGTACCAGAAAATGTGTCTCCAGGCTACAAGAGACTAAAGGCAATTGCTGAAGTTGAATCTTGTCATCGGTCTATCCACCTCCACAGCAATCATTGTGAAACTGGCTTTAGTGTTGATTCAAATTTTATCATGCTTCAGCATCAGTATTGAAAATACAATTTTGTTAGTTTTGTAGTTATACATCTAGGGCAGACCGAGAGGCTATCATCTATTTAGTCGAAAAGCCTTCATCATTTAGAGTATGTCAGTGGCAAAATACTGTAGCCCAACTCTTCAGTGACAACTTGGGTACAATTCTGGCTCATCACATACTTTAACAAAGCTCAAGGTCACAATCCCCTTACTCCAAAATGGTCAATATCTGAGCTAAGTATATTGAAAATTCAGGATACAACTAAGGTGTTCTGGAATTCATCCTGATGAGGGTTAAACTCCTCTGATTTGAAGGCAACATTTTCTTAGAGGTTAAACTTAATTGTGTTTTATTTAGCTAAAAACTACAGAGCATTACATAATCATGTTACTTTTACTGTCTGTGTGCATTGTGACTGCCTGATTGCATTTTTATTTATTACCACATTAAGGGCAAGACAGGACAGGACAGGACAGGACAGGACAGGACAGGACAGGACAGGATAGGATAGGATAGGATAGGATAGGATAGGATAGGACTAGACTGTCCTCCATGTGTTTTGCTGTATCTGCAATTTGATTTTTGCAATGTTTCAAAGGGATCTGAACACTTTTAGCTCGTTTCTTCAGAAGGAGTCAACATAGTAATTTATACAGATCCTAAAACTGGCTGTATATTTTCCAGCTGGCCACTTGGCTCAAATCCAGATCACTCCTTCTCATAAAATTATAGCTGTTTCATGACAAATGCAAAAGGACTTTGTTGCTCTTAGTCCAGTTCTCAGCAGCTTGTAATTGTAATCACAAAGACTAGTACCTTGTCTGTATTTGCAACAAAGATGGAAGTAATTGACTGGTGTGGTGTCTGGATTTACTCTTTGCCTTCTTATTGTTTCTCACCACTGAAAATAGGTTTCATCAATATTTATCAGATGATGCTTTCTTTCCACAAAATAAAAGTTTATTTTGAGGAAATTACTATTTTTCATGCTGTAATGAAGATTTCTTACTTAGCTTCATTTCATGATAAGATAATGAATAAATCTTGCCCCACTGCGCCCCCTGCTCTGATTTACGATACTGTAATAACAAGGTAGGAACTCTCATTAAAAAGTTAAAATTTATCAGATTTTCCTGTTCATAAATCCTCCCTTTCTTTGCCTGACATTTCCCCAAGCTTGTCTGCTGCAACTATTTGGAAAAGACAGTTTGGCAAAAAGCAGCGGGTAGGAGTGGAAAGACAGGGATCATGGAGCTAGAGGATATTTAATTTGATGACCTAACCTAAGTGGTGAAGCACACAACATACAGCTCTACTATAATCCCTAATGGGTCTTCTGAATGCTTTAGTAGCGGAAAGCCTGGATGCTTTCTTGCATCTTGAGGAATCAAAGAAAATGGAATAAATCTTGTCTTCTATTTTCCTCCTCAAAACTGGCTTGCTCAGAAGTTTTGTCAGTATCAAAATAGCTGTCTGATGAGTTTATACTGTATAATGTCCACAAATTACTTGGCTTATATGAAAGTCACCTGCTGCTATATGATTCCATGCGTGAAAATAGAGAATACCAGCCAGTCTATGCATATTCTGTTTTTTAACAGATTTATGAGGAGGCTGACAGGTGACTTGTAGTTAGCCACTTCCAGCACACCTCAAAACCCTCAGCTGGTTTTCATAGCACAAATACACCAGCCTCTCCCAGATGTTTCAGACCTTCCAGAATCAAATGCATTGTTAACGTGCAAAGATATTTATGGGGATTTTTACTGTTCCTGGTTATTCAAATGTGGAGTTCTTTGCAGCTGGCTGATAATGAAGGCTGTTTTCCAAAAAAAGGACCTCTTCAGACAAATGTCTGCTGTCATTATGCAGATAAGATCTGTCAACACAGGCACAATTTTTGCACAATAAAGCATTACTCCACAGCAGAGTCAGTCAGACCTGTTAGTTATTGACCACAGCTGACTTCTACCTGGTTGAATGCAGTTTGGGAGGCACATGACCTCTCGAGCAGTGGATACAGCTAGATGAGTAACACCGTAGACTTCAAGAACCTGCCCTTACTTGCTACCTGGTTTGGGGTTTTTTTCTGTCTTGGATGGCAACACATCAAATTAATGAACCTATATGTCTAAGTATCCATGCAAATATCTTTCATAAGTTACTTCATATCATATAATGAAGAGAGCAGCAGGTCACATTTTACAAAGTGTTTCCCATCGGAAGTAAATTTCATTGGGATATTTTTCCTCCAAATCCTGTAAATATGAAGAGAATCCTTGCCCTCTAATGCCCAGTTTTGATTCAAGCACTGGACACTTCATCTCAAAAATTTACAAGAGTGGGAGATTTTTTGTCAAGGCTGAATTAATCTTGACATATTAGCTTTGAGTTTTTCCTGTGATACAAAGTATGGCATTAGTTTACAGAGGTTAAAAAGAAACATTCTAAGGGATACTTTAATTTTATTTTTACTATTCCTTCTTTAAATCATAAGAACCTCAATATCCTACTAAATTTTCTAGTTGAGACTTGACATAAAAAGAAAATGTACATAAAAGAAGAAAAAAACCACAACAAAACCCAACCTCAAAATGGATGCTTTCTGCTAAAGGGGAAACACAGAGTATGAATTTGAGCCAGGAAAGCAAAACATGTCGGAGAATGGATGGTGACTTTTCAACATTTAAAAAAAAATCATCAAAATTCAAACTGTCAGCTGAAAGTTCGTCCAAATTAAATGTTAGGATGCTTAGAGACATCACCCTGAGTAATGGGGCAGGTTGCCTTTTCCCTGCTGAGACACTGAATTCAGACATCTGTAAAAAGCACGTAGTCAGCCATGAACTAAGGTTTTAGTGAAAAGACTGAACGTGAGAGAGGAGGCAATGTCCATTTAGACATCTGTCTTCTTACAGACCACACAGGCTCATGGAACCTCATTTTTTTTAATCACATAGAGACAGTGTTTGCAATTTGATAGTAGAAACTTATTTGCCTGAGATTTCAAAGTGCTTCATGTTAGGAATTGCTACCAGTAACATCTAATGCAGGCAGGAACCGAAGAAGAGGAGGAGTTGAACAACTAGTCCAGAACCAATCATAGTCTGGAAGAGATTTTAACTGCAAATCCCCTACTTCAAATAAGCTGCACAAAACATTTTATCTGTATTACAGTCAGAGCTTATTTAGCACAGCTACATCCTCCCTCACCCTCTTACTGGCATAGAATCTAGAATCATAGAATAACCTAGGTTGGAAGAGACCTTTCAGATCATCAAGTCCAACCATGTGACTCTCAATCCTGTGCTCTGCACAAAATGCAATCAAAATCATCCTTTTACCATTTCCAATTTCAGTTCATTTTATCAGCTGCAAAGTTACTAGCCTGGCTTAAAAATTCCATCAAAATCTACCCTTTGGTGCTTATATATTTATTCATCAATTAGAAGCCCTTAAAAATTTCAAAGATCATCCATTCTCACTTGGAGCTATTCATGGAGCATCAATATAGTTCTAAAGTTAACGTGAACTATTAGTTTAGACAGCTTTTGAAACAGCTGTAAGTTATCTGAGCCTCCTGATAAAATAAGAAAAAGCAAAAAAAAAGAAAAAAAAAAAGAAAAAAAAGGGGAAAAAAAAGCCTAGCTGTAGATACAACTGTCTATACTTCATGCTGAGCTACTGTTAAACTGGAAAGTATGTCATCATTATCACATTAATTGACTGCTACATTTGGTATTATCTCGTTTGATAACACCTTTGTATCACAGAAGGAAATATCTGTTAGACAATGTTTTAAGCATTATTGCTGATACTTGCACCAATTTTTTTAACTGATCAAGGGTAAGGACAGCTCTTCTCAAGTTCCCAGTGTCAGATTTTTTTAACATTTGCTAGCCACAGAACTCATTTTTCTTCTTTGCATTTCCCTGATGAATACTTCCACAATTCTTACGTTCTTATTTATATTCACTTCCCTTTTTGTATGTTATATGTGTATAGACTATATATGTGCATGCCAAATGAATACATGTGAATGCATTGTGTGTTTTACAGTATATATATAATCGGGAGTTAATGAGGTGTGTGTGCTACGCCATCGTCACTCATAAGAGCCAGATACTCTGGACTTGCTACCGAGGGCAGATGAAATACCTGTTGGACTAGCTAATTGTGATCACTCACAGAGATTTGGAGGGCTGCTTTAATATTTGCATCATGAGAATTCCAGTAGGGAACAAATGTCAATGTTCACCAATGTATTAATCACACGCTTAACTTCAGGCGTATGTTTTACGATCTTAGGATCAAGGCCTAGGTTTCTATGGCGTACTTGTGCTGGACCCTCAGACAGTTTATTTGTTAAGCAGACCCGGCTCTGGTGACTAGAACTCTGAGGAGCAGATGAGTATTAATTTAATGGGTAATTAATCTACCTGTTTTCTCTTTCAGGTTTTTGGTTGCATTACGTTGTCAATCATTCTTCTGTTTCCAATGAGCCAATGTGGTGTTTACCAAGGCTCTTGAGACTTCACATGGAAAATGAGCAGTTATTTTGATTCATTGTTATAACAGATTGTAAACCTCTCCTCTGTTTTTAGAAACATTTACCATAGCAGCTGAAAAATGATTTTTCAAAATACTATTGCTACAGCCATGGGATTAGATCTTGGGTTTAACCCAAAACACCCTCTATGCTGCTAAGACCCTCTTTTTTAATCCTCCTAATCTCTGCCCACACACGCAAAAAAGAAAGTTAAGTAGCACACTGACTGGGTTTTTGTTTTCTGTTTTTAGGGGAGAATTTCAGTCTAAAACAACCCTATCCTATGTAGTACATTACAATCAATATGACTTTCTATTTGTTAATGTTGGCACAAATAGAGGTGGGGAACTATCAGTGAGAATGAGCTGAAATATTTTTGGTACTAACAGCAGAAAGAGTTCTGCTACACATCACTAAGCAGTAAGCTTTAATTTCATGCAGCCATTTCTTATTTTGTATAAATTTAAAACCTAAACATGAAGCAAATTCTCAAAATTGTGTGATTCTAGTTTAAGATTCTTAGTACAGAGAGGAACTCCATTTTTTTTCACTGTGATTGGAAGTGTTGAGATGAACTTGCAGGAAATCTTTGCTCCAAGAAAGATGTTTACATTCTAACTTCTTCCCTAGCTGCCATTAAAAATCTGACAAATTGTGTACAGTGTCAAAATACGATTGTGACAATTGTCTTTTGCTTGCTAAATGTTGGTAAGGTTTCTTTACCTAGTATTCATATAGAGTGTGAGATTTGGATATATCATCTACTTAATAACAAAATTCTGTGCTTTATAATATGTGAAATAAAAATGTCTCCTCTCGCCCTACCTTCATTCCAGGTTCTCTGTGTGCTCTGGGATATAAATTATTTTCTTTCTGGCTGAACTATTGCTGTGTTTTTAGGAAGATAAATTAATATCAAAACGTGTCACTGTGATTGGAAGTGTCGAGATGAACTTGCAGGAAATCTTTGCTCCAAGAAAGATGTTTACATTCTAACTTGTTCTTCCCTAAATCAGGACACAAACCAGTGCTGTGGTGTCAGAAATTGCCACACACGTATAAATTTTTTCTTATGGTCAGTCTCTAGGAAATATAGTACCTGTGAGCCACACACAACGAATCATGTAATCTATAAGGTATTCATAGCATACTACCTACATCTTCTGAAGAATCTGGACCTCAAATGCCATGGGAATGGGTCTGTATAAAGATATAGACAAACCTCTTCATCATCCAGCTACTCCTAACCCCAGGAAGAGCTATCTGATGTTTCAGATAACTATTACCTTTCTCTTCTGCTTCTTTTTCTTCCATGCTAATAGAGAAAGTGGGATGGCAGGTAGCTCATTTTTCACTCTTTGACTTCTTCCTTTCTTTTTCTGTAAAAAACAAAAGGACCACAGGGGCCTGATTTCACAGAAGGTGCATCTGTGACTATAAACTCATTCTGCACATGCAAAATTAAAATGGGTCAACAGTTCCTTTTGTTCAAAATCTAAGATTTTTTGACTGCACAACTCCTTGCTACTTCACTGACCCTCTGAAGCCTAAGCATCTCTTTGCATTTACCCATCAAACTTCATTGGCCTGAACAGGATGATAATTGTAGCAAATTTTTACATGTTAAAAGGGGAATGTAGGTGTCATTAAACAGGAATCGGAGTTTTCCAGAGAAAAGGAAACTATATTTTATGCTGATTATTCATCTGCAGAAGCAAGTCCTCAAACCTGGCCAGATGGAGGCTGATAAGGAAGGTCTT
Organism: Chionis minor; assembly: GCA_013398295.1. Lineage (NCBI taxonomy): Eukaryota > Metazoa > Chordata > Aves > Charadriiformes > Chionidae > Chionis > Chionis minor. Next base: position 2,064,851 of record VZSF01002718.1, on the reverse strand, counting down.
TGCTACCAACAAGCTGGGGGAGATAACTTCTCCCCAGCTGTTGTAATTAATAGCAATTGCTGCAAATTCCCACAGCCTTCATAGTTACATACAGAAACAAATCATGCCTGACCTGCAGCAGCCTGCAGAATTACAGAAACCTACCCAAAGTCCATGGAAGGGCTTTGCTAGCTGGCAAGCTAACTTTCAGGTACCTTTTACAGATAACTTTTTGCCTTAGTCTTGCATTTCAGAGCGTGAGTCCGTGCCACTGGGTTTGACGGCGAAATAAACGTCATGTTATGAAAATACTGCTCATTTAAAAAATAATCTTAGCCAAGGTTCACATTTCTCATAAGAAAATACTGATTTTATTTAATTACCTACCATCTTCTGAGGTAAACCAGTTCAAAAAGTAAGTTTTACAAATATTTTTCCAACTTAAGGCAAATCTGTACTGCCTACCAATGCAAAGTGTGTAGAGGTTACTATTTTTCTTTTCTACACTATATGTTAAATTGCTTCAGTGGTGCAAGTAAGCTGTAGAAAAGCTTGCTTTATTTTAATGGGGGAGTAGTGATTTACAGAAGTTTGCCAGGCTCCTTTCGGAGGCTGCTCTTTCTCAATTTGCCAGGATTTACTCATGTGTCTTTTTTTTTCTGCAGCTGCCGTTACAGATGTGAAGCGAAAAAAAACCCAAACCAACCAAACCAAAACCAAAAAAGCAACCCAACAACCTAAAGCAGCTCCCTCCGTTTTCATACCACGTTTGATTTCTGTGCACGGCTGTTTAGCCTCATACCAATAACACTAATGATACCAACTAGCAAGAAATCAGAGAACTTTTCCTTAAAAAATCTCAGAAGGACTCAGAAAATTTACTGCGACAAAGCCAGTAAAAATGTAGACCATATGTAAAAACCTTTCAGGGAAAAAAATGTGAAGCCATTTGATATATTTATCATTGCACTTCTCAACACTTCTTCGAACTCTGCCCACTGATTTCTCCTCTTCATATAACATCTGACATCCCAAACCACCGAGAAGCTGTGAAGGGCTTTTCAAAACATCAGAACTCCCTTAATCTGCCACAAAATTTTCTCTGCTTTTCCCTAAATGGAGGGTTTCATTGTAAGATTTATGGGCCAGAATGGCAATATTTTAGTAGATCAGAATGGCAATATATAATCCCAGAGGAGTAACATATTTCAGATGCTGAAGTCTTTCTGTCGACGTACAACTGGCAGCTTTATGCCCCTAATGTAAGCAATAGCCAGTTTTCCAGTGGGATATACAGCTTGCAGGAGGTGACCTGCATAAATTGCAGTGGGAAAGAGTACTGGCGTCTAATCACAAAGGCTGCCAGCATCATGGACTTTCAAACTCATATATTTGTATGTACATAAAAAAGGTATTTGGGAGCATTTTTTGGTGGTTTAGGCGTATTTTCCTATGTTCCTTGCATTGGGATTTATAGACGAGAAAGAAACAGCTTCAGAGGTAAGACGGCTAGAAAAGCAAGTGTAATTAATGCATTTCAAACTCTGGTCAGATAACTTTTGATAGGTGGCGGTGGTAGGTACATCATAGTTTAGCCAGCTTGATGCCCGAGTGAGGCAGGATCCACCATTTTGCCACTTTTTATTGAAAAACCTGCCCCATGCTCTTGTACATAAAACTAGACAATACCATGAAATATCATGAATAACTACACTCAGAAAGAGTTCATTTCTCCTGTTGCCTTAGAATTTTATGGATCACTGACGTGCTGGACATGAGACAAACTTGAGATTATTTTTTTTTTCCACTCATTCAAAATTAGGATTGAAATTTAGCTGGTAACCAAAGGCAAAACCTTCATTATTCTGAAACTGGCTTAAAATTGTAGGGTTGAAAGTCATTTCACCTAATGTGGGATCTGTACAAAACAGACTTGTACATCAGTTCTGGTTGTCTGAGGCCCTCCTTACAGGAAGGAGACTTTATAGTAAATATTTTTAGGATACAACTTTTTGGACCTGTTTTGAACCTCCCCTTTCTGAGAAGAGGAAAGCTACTGTTTCTTCCCCTTGATGCTAAGGGACATCTAGACCGGTAGCTCAGATGGAACGACTGGCAGTTTATGTGATACTGACTCCAAGGTGGACTTTCCACAGAAGTAGGACAGACCAGTTGGCACGACTGCTGTAGTATTGCACATCTTCTTGACCAACCAACACACTAGAAAATCATCTTCAAAAGCATTAGGACTTTACTCTCTTGCCTCACTGTCTCTCTTTGATGATTAGGACCTTACTGAGACGATAGTTGAAGGCTTCTTGTTTTTTTGTTGTGTGTCGGGTTAGTTGTTAGGGCTTGGTTTTTTCCCCTAGCTGCTTCTGGGATTTCAAGAAGCAAATCATTGTGCCCAGCTATTTATAATTATGGAGGCAGAAGATCATTTTATAGTGGAACACAACTTCAGATGGAGGCAATCGAAAAGTCATTGAACTTAGCAGCTGTGCAGCTGAGTCACCAAACCCCTCATGCTGCCCAATTATTTTCCTTGGCGACTGCTTCCTCTAAGAACTTGTTTTTTCCTGACTATGCCTCAGTTGGCTGTTTGTGAGGGCCTGGCCAGTGTTTGTTGAAGAAAAAAAGAGCGAGCAGTTGCTTCTGTTATTCTCTAGAGATATTTATAGGGAAAATGCTGTTTAATATTGACATATTCTCACAGTCTCTGAGGCAGCCTTCTGACAGAAAGGGAGGGGAAGAGGAAGGGAGGATGGAGGGAGACCTGCTCTGTCTGACCTTTCTCCCCAGAGGATAAAAATCAAAAGAGAAAAAATAAATATCTTTTTTCCTCTTTTTTTGTTTGTGACTTGCAGCCTGAAGCTCCACTCCTGTATCCATGCTACGTGCTCCCTAAGCATTAGTTCACTGTTAGTGAATATATTGTTGAGCATTTTTAGTAGAAAAATGCAAGATGACATTGCCTCGCATATTTGCCACAAGATAAAGAATTGGACCAGTCAGCAAGATCTTGTAAGCAACTCTGCCTGTGGTTCTTTCTGCTGAGGTTGACACCCCATGGCACGATCTGGAAAGTTCTTCTACAGTGAAACCTCACCAAGCTGTGTCTGCTGGGAAGGTCTGGATAAAAGACCAAATCTACTATTTGCAGAATACCAAAGTCGCAAAAATAATCTCTTACTGTGGGAAGAGGGATGGGAACAAACACAGACCTGGATGTTTTCCCCAGACATGTTCAGTTAAATGAAGATTACAGAAACCCAAGTAAATAAGGGGAATAAAATAAAATAAACATGCTACACCCCCTTTCCCTTCCCTTTTAAAGTTGTCTTCCTACTTCAAAGGAATCCTCAGACTTTAGTCCTACATGTGGGTACAGAAAGCTACCCATACTATCCACACACCCCCTCTCTGGGATAACCTCTCAACTTTGCCTGTCTTTGAACACCAGTTCCTGGCTGGTGGTGCCTAAACAGAAGCAGCATCACCTTCTATATCCTGCAGTGTCTTGTGGTTAAGCAAACTTTTCATCAACCCACTGCCCTAGCATTATGCTGTGGACTTGAAATGCTCCGCACACCACTCCAGACTTCAGAGCTTGGGAAGAACAGAAAAAAGATTCGCCTTTCTTCCAGATTTCTGCTAAACCAGCAAAGCCTCAAGCAAGAAACAAGCAGTCAAAACAAAATTAAGAGTGAGAGACTGCTGTCTGGGATATATGGTGGTACAGAATAGCTGGTGCAAAACCAGTGGAGAAGAGCAAACAGAGCAGCTGCTATGGAGGGCAAAATGCCAAAGTGTGAAAGGGCCACTGTGGAAGAAGCGATGTGGAAGAGCTTTGCACAGACTAGTTGGTGTATAGGCAGTCACAAGAGACATATAGAAAGGAGAGACTTCTGCTTGGGCATGTGGCGGAGCAGGGTAGCTCGTGTAGAACATGCAAAACAACAAGCAGAGAACAGGTTATGCAGAAGAGCTGCTGTGCACTGATTTTATGGGTGACATTTCTGCAGCCTTTTCAAATGTCCACAGGCCAAAATTCCTGGAGCTGCAGCAGGCACAACTGCCGGACCATGAGAGCGCTCTGTGCAGCATAGCAGCCACAGCCTGCAAATCACCAGCTTGCTTTGCCAGCCTTTTACACCCAGGCAAGCCCCAAGACTCATGCACCTCTTGTGTCATGTCCAGCTCCCTCACAGAGCTACAGGATACCCAGTAAGGGAAGGAATTCTCTTGGTTTTCCTTGCTTGCAAACAGGAAATGCCTCTCTTTCCAGTGACATCATATTTTTTAACTGATATCAGAAGTTCAAGCACGATGGAGCACTCGTGTAGTGGGGGAGCAGAGTCACAAATAATCAGCCATCAGAGCTGCTACGTGATGCTCAGGGAAGGTGACAAGGTGTGAGCCACACTGACTGCAGTCTAAAGGCTCCCTCTCCATTATCGGTTCCTCCTGGGGAGAGTCACTGGTGTCTTGGGATGTTAGCCTTCCCTCCCATCCCAAACTGCTCTGAGGGCACAGAGATAAATACAAGATGCCATCCCTGCAGAGAGGGGTCTTCAAGTACCTGGCAGCTGCCCAGCAGTCTGGCCCACTCTCATGCCCATCTAATTATATAAAAGAAACTGAGACATACCTTCTTTTCTTTTAAAAATATATTTCGTAAGAATATAAGTAGGGTTTTTTTATTCTGCTGTTTCCCTTGCTTGTTTTCTTCTTCACCCATGCCTTGTCTTCCTAACAGCCCCCATCTCTCCTTAGGAATGGTATCGAATTATGCACGGTGTTATCTCATTCCTCTCTTCTCCTGAACGTTGAGCCTGAAACATCTTTAACGTGTGCACTGCCCACAGACAGCAGGCACAGGTAGGCAGGTAAGGTGGGAGGGACCTCCCCTGCTGGGCTGCAGCGCAGAAACACCGTAAGTCATGTCTGACTAGTCTGATAGCCTTCTGCGACGGCATGACTGGATGGATAGATGGGGGGAGGGCAATGGATGTCTGCCTAGACTTCAGCGAGGCTTTTGACACCAGCTCCCACAGCATCTTCATAGGCAAGCTTAGGAAGTGTGGGTTAGATGAATGGACAGTGGGGTGGATTGAAAACTGTCTGGAAGGTAGAACCCAGAGGGTTGTGGTTAGCTGCACAGAGTCTAGCTGGAAGTCTGTGACCAGTGGTGTTCCTCAGGGGTCAGTACAGGGTCCAGTCCTGTTCAATGTATTCATCAATGACCTGGATGAAAGGATGGAGTGTACCATCAGCAAGTTTGCTGATGACACAAAACGGGGAGGGGTGGCTGACACACCAGAAGGCCGTGCTGCCATTTAGCATGATCTGGACATGCTGGAGAGTTGGGCAGAGAGAAACCATATGAAATTCAACAAAGGCAAGTGTAGGGTCCTGCACCTGGGGAGGACTAACCCTATGCACCAGTACAGGTCAGGGGCTGACCTGCTGGAAAGCAGCTCTGCAGAGAGGGACCTGGGAGTCCCGATGGACAACAGGATGAGAATGAGCTAGCAATGTGCCCTTGTGGCCAAGAAGGCCAATGGCATCCTGGGGTGCATCAAGAAGAGTGTGGTAAGTAGGTCGAGGGAGGTCATCCTCCCCCTCTACTCTGCCCTGGTGAGGCCGCAATTCGAGTACTGTGTCCAGTTCTGCGCTCCCAGGTTGGAGAAGGACAGGGAACTGCTAGAGAGGGTGCAGTGAAGGGCTATAAAGATGATCAGGGGGCTAGAGCATCTTTCTTATGAGGAAAGGCTGAGGGAATTGGGTTTTTTTCAGTCTGGAGAAGAGAAGACTGAGGGGGGATCTCATCAGTGTTTATAAATACTTAAAGGGAGAGTGCCAGGAGGATGGGACCAGTCTTTTTTCAGAGGTGCCCAGTGATAAGACAAGAGGTAACAAGCACAAACTTGAACATGGGAAGTTCCATCTAAAAATGAGGAGGAAATTTGTTACTTTGAGGGTGTCAGAACAGGCTGCCCAGAGAGGTGGTGGAGTCTCCGGATCTGGAGACATTCAAAGCCTGCCTGGACACCAACTTGTGCAACCTGCTCTAGGTGGACCTTCTCTGTCAGGGAAGTTGGACTAGTGATCTCCAGAGGTCCCTTCCAACCCCTATGATTCTATGAAATGCTCATGTCTTTTGTATTGTCATTGCTGAGCTCTCTCTTTCCTTATTGTGCTGATGAGGCCTTGTGGAAATAATGAGGCTTTAGAAATCTTTGTGGTAGTAAAAGTGGTCAGGCTACTTAATATCAAAAGCTTTCATCTTGTTGACCCAACCTTTACTTGGAAAAGCTGCAGCTGGCAGTTTCTTTGAGAGATCAAGATCACATTTTTGTTTCTTTTTTGCCTGAGAGATGCAGCCAGTAACTGCTTAGAAAAGTTGCTGAATGTTTTTAGACACCGACTGCTGTCATATTTTCTCTCTCAGCCAAGAAACAAAGATAGGAAGGCTGTGTTATAATGTTAATTGCTGGCATCAGTAGATGCTGAGTCTATCTTAAGACCAAGCAATTAACCTTTGCAGCTCTAGCTGATGTCAGGGAGACAAGTGGGAATTAATAAAGTCTGCTTTTGTATCTCCGCAGTTAAGGGTCACACCACAGCTGAAATGACAAGGATGCTCCTGAGGCCAAAGGAAATGCTTTCTTTCTAAAAGAACCTCATCTGACCTTTACTACCTCAAAGTGAAATCTGCTACAATGCAATGGTGCTTGCAGATTTTAAGATGTGCGAGCACTGCAAGATTGTCAGAGAAAGCTTAGAAAAAAGGGGCTGTTGGTAGAAAACAACAGTTCTTGATGAGTAAGGAAACAGCCTTTCTCCCCTTCCTGCAATGTCACAGCTAAAAGGCCAAGACACTTGGCCAGGGCCAACAACAGTGTATTGTTTTAATTTTAATGCTGCCATGTCACTTACAGACTCTATTCAGTTTTATCGTAGTATGGGTTGTTATGCAATTTATTTCAAAATCACTACTACATTATCTGGAAACCAAAAAAGCTTCTCTTAAAGAAACTCATCACTCTGCGGGTCTTCTTACCAAACAATTTGTTGGTCAAAAATCTGAAAAACTAGCAACAAAGTCATGGAAATATTTTAACTTGCCTAATATTAATCAATGGACACAAACACCCCTCACAAATCATAAAATGGTAGTCTTAATGTGATACACATGTATGGATAGGCTTGACTTTAGCTATGACAGTATTCTTCTGCATTCCACAGCCATCCTAAGTTCAGGACACGCTTACACTTTTTGCAAGCCTGGATGCTAAGGTTCTATCTTAATGGAAAGGAGTTGGTCACTCTGAATATAGAATACTCAACAGGTACAAGTAAGTATCTCTTGTTGGAGTGGTGAAAACAGCTCTCCTTTTAGTGACAGCATGGGTGTCACACCATTATTAAAGATGCGGGTGACAACGGGATGGAAAGAAACAGTATTCATTTTTAGGAGAAATATACCTCATCCACCTTTCACTTGTACAGTTGCAGTCACAGCCAGCCAGCAAGTACCAAGCACATTGCTTTTTCCGCATGTCTGGAGTTGTACAAACCCAAAGGTGCAAGGCTTGTCACAAATAAATCAGCTGGTATAGCCAGAAACGTGTAGGTGTGATGGCAAGCTAAAGGGAAGGTTCTAGCTGCCCCAAAGGTAACTCCTTTTTGCATCAGGGTGTAAATAAACACCAAGACCAGAAAGCACAGCTTGCTGTAGAAAATGCTCCAGATAGAGACACTCCTCTGTCTCTTTTCGAAAGGTAGCAACATTTTCTAAGAAAGAAGATAGTTGTGTGGTTTAGAATACCTAGGAGATCTGGATTTAGCTCTTAGCAATTTCTGGCCCGGCTTTATTCCATAAAAGTCTCACATGCTCTAGCTGTAGTAACAGGGTTAATAGTGCTTCCTTCCTGCTTCTTGTCATGTACAAGCAGAATTGGGACAACAGGATCCCAACTAGATACTCTAAATGACATCAAAGCACAATTCATAAGTATGAAAAAAAGTGTAAATGACTTGTGTGCAAAGCATTTCTAAACAGTCTAAATAATGGCAGAATAACCATACCATAGGGCTGCAAAGGGTTTTCATAACATCTGGGCCCAATTTTCTGCAAGAAAATTTTCTCTTGGGAGAGTCTATTCCAGTCTGACAGAAGAGGGAGGGAAGACGTAATTGTTTAAAAAGAGGTTTACACCAACACATTATTTGTGTAAACTTTAATCTCCTTACAGTAGAAACATACACAGTACAAGCCAAAAGTAGTATAACAATTTTACAGCAAAGCTTACCAGTAAAATGCAAAACTAATTTGTATCAAATTCTTAAAAAACTGTGCACTTTCTCAAACTTAACTTTGTTCAGCACATCGTTTTGATTTATATATAATAAGGCATTAATTCTATAAGAATCATTTACTATATTCCAAAATCGCATGACCTAGGTGTAACACTCTATAGCCTGATACCATTTTTGTTCCTTTCGGTATTTACAGATTTAATCTACTTGCATTGACACGTAGCATACAAGCACTAAGAACAAATACAAGCTTTGCCAATACCAGTTTCACATTGAAAATGTTACATACAAAAAAAAAAAGCTCAACTGTACATTGCAGTAGCTTGGTTCTGCTGCAGCCATGACTGTACTTTAACAGTAATTTCCGCTTTCGGCATGGTTCCTCCCTTCCAGTAGTATTTTGGTCTTTCACAATGCAGAACTGAATCTACTCTGAACCTGCAGGTACTGGAAGTGGACCTCATTTTTAACAGCTACCCAAAATTTGTTTTCCTCCTACCCCTCCACAGAACACAGTTCTTAAATTTCCTTGAAAGTTACATCTTCTATAAATGGCATAATTGAATTCATTCCAGCTACTATGTACAGAAATGGCTCAGGCAATTAAGTTAGTCCACCTTGTCATTAGTCAACAGGAAGTATAATTACTGTAGCTGTAAAGGAGGTATTCTAGTGTTCCAGAATAAGTGAGTTTAATTATGGTGAGAGTTTCCTCAATTCTATTTACATGACAACTTCAGGCTCTATGTTAAATAGCAAGTCATCGTTTCCTCTTCGAACTTCAAGTAGTAGAGGTGATTCATTCATCACAGCCTCTTGCAGGTCACTGGAAGTCATCAAAGGACGCCCATTGACTTTAACTATAATGTCTCCATCTTGGATCCCTCCTCTGCAAAGACAAGAAGAAAAAGGCAGTAAGTATGCATTCTATGCAGAGAAAAAGTACAAAGACTATCCGCCACCTCTTTGTCTGATGTGATAAGTTTTTGCTTGTTTCAGTTTCCATTGAAGGGAAATTCCACCCTTCTGACTGTGAAAGAGTAATCAGTAGTACTCCCTAAATGCAAAATCAGGCTTGCTTTATTTCATTGAGGATTTTCTTCTAAAACAGCAAAGACACACCCACAGTAAAAGTAGTCTAGCCTTCTCTTTGTCTTCCACATAACTACAGCGAAGGAGAAACAGAAAAGACTTTCAGCCATGACTGACTCACTCCACTCCAGAACAGGCTTTTATCTCTCCAGTATGTATTTCAAGCACTAGAAATTAAACCACTCTCAAAATTCAAGACAAGCAAAGTGCACGAACTGAACTACAGGTAAACTATTTCTCTCTTGCTGTTCAAATGTAGTCCAGAATAGCTGCTTTTGCATTCTCTCAGTAAGAAAATGCCTTTGCATTTTCTTAGTAATTCCTAAAGTAATTTTTAGAAGTCTCCGATTTATTCTCCAATTGTTCTGTAAAATAGTCTCTTGCCCTAAGATTGTCTCAAATAATAGCTCTGACAGTCTTAGGTGAGTGCTTTCCTGTTTAAACTCAATCCAAGTTTCTACTTATTAATATTTAATGTACTTTTCAAAAACAAAATTTGGTTTGTTGTACTCGGGGTGTTCTTTAAATTTGCACACTGTTAGTGTTTCATAATGTCATTTTAAAAGTTCTGATATTGAAATATTTCACTTTTGTCAATGTGAGCAGAATCTTAGCTCAAATATTTTAACTTTTTTTTTAACCGAAAGGCACAATTTTTAATTATTTAAATACAAATCAAAACTGGTATGAGGAAGTACTTGAACATAAATAGAAACATTACCTACTAGCATCTATTTGAAGATTTATTTATGGTGAAGAAAATAGTATGTTCTACATACCTATGAGAAGGTGAGTTTGGAACAACTTCATGTACATAAATTCCACTTCTGACATCAGGAAAGTCAGCATTATTGTGTTTCAGTTCTTCCACCAAGCTAAAAGAACAAAATTGTATAGTATTTGATTCCACTACAAAAGCAGTAGCATTAAAAAATTATCATTTATTTATTCTCAAATTTTTGTGACCAAAAATAAATGACAACAGTTAATTGTTTGCCCATTGTTCTTGTGACGAGAAAGGAGGGGATCTGAATTTGGATTAAGAGAGTCAAAACTACTCGCCTGTGCAAAGCATGCTATATTTAATGGTCTCGTAACTCTCCTGCAAGAACCTGACTTTTGCTATTTGTAGCTGTAGCACAGAGGGCTCTGTAGAAGAGCACGGGGGCAGTAGTACTCTCTGTCCTAGGTGCTGTACAGGGACAAAAGACATTCCTGCCCCAAAGAATTAATGTTGGCAATGGGGCAGAAATTCACTAACTATTTTGATTCTTTCATTTTGTAAGTCATTCTTAATTTGTCAATAACCATTTGTAGTAACAATATAGCTTTTGATAACTTCAGTCATCAGATAGATCAGAATTGTGAGGGTTTTCCAAGGAAACCTTAACTTCTTCGAGTTTTCTTGAGAAATTGTTTATGGATCCCTTTCTAAAAGAAGGCAGGAAGCAGTTCCGAAATAAAGACTCTAAAAACATTCCCTCATTTCTGAGATGACATCATTTCAGATCTGTGTACAGTGTGGGTTAAACCCCATTTCTACAAAGAAAGGGTTTTAAAGTAATGGTGGGCAGCAGAGTAATCCATCATGAAAATCTGTGGTCCCTCAAATGGAAAGCACGCCAAAATGGCTGCACGCAGCTTCACTTCATTTGATTTTGTACTGCGGAAGCTAACAATTGAGTGACTAAAGCAAACACACCAAGGAAAGTAGTCTTTTCCTGAAAACATCTTACACTGCTTCATTAGACACCACAAAAGCAGTAAAATCTCATATCGTGTTCACTTTACAATTACTCAGAGAAACATTCTGAGTTTCTCTTCATCAGTGGTGGCCCAGTGATGTTAGTCACATTATGCTGATTTGTTCCAGCTGAGGATCTGACCCTTTGGGGAGAATTGCAAGAGTGTAACTCAAACAAAAATGGCTTTACTACAACCCCAGCTGGAAATTGTCGTGTTTAATTCTGTAGTCTACTGCCACATTGGAAATGTGCCTACTGCTGGGGAAGAACACAAACGTAAGAGCCCTCATTTGTTATCCCAGAATATATCCGGGTGATGGCAAGACACAAAGCGATGTGTGAGACAAAAGCCAGCAGAGAGTTGGAGGAGGGTGTCCGTATTCTGGCTTTGTTAACATGGAGGCGTGAAGCCTTAGTTCTGAACTTGCAACTACTTTCTTTTCAGTTAATGGTGAGGCACCAGATCTCACATCCTGTGACCTCCCTTGGCACTGATACAACTACCACCAAACCCTTGGGCAGCTAATCTGTCACTGGGACTCGCAGTCACCTGAAAGCAGCAGCTTGTTTAAATGTCACCTAAAACCTGGCAACGTAACTCCAGACGTCCTCATCCACAACCAGAATCCACGTTCAGACTCTTCCTAATTTGCCTCAGCTATCAACGGGGCATTCACTGTTATCAGTATTTAGAGAATGACTGACAGTGATTTTCCAGGTCTCAGAACGTGTATTTCACCAATATCATTAAAATGTTGACAGAGTTCACACAAGCTAACGCACACCTCTGGATTCTCTGGAGATTTGTAATGAAAGCTGAACAATGAAGTTCTGAACCACTATTGACCCCATCTTGTAAGAACAATCACAGATTACTTTTCTAAGATACTTACGCAGGTGTTATTGTCAGCATTCTGATGCCAATGAAACGTTTCTTCCCATCTGAAAATAATACAGAGGATATTTAAGAAATTTAGCAAACACTGACAAAAATAACTACTTTGATGACCCCAAATACCTGTCAATTAACACAGGATGTACCAGCTTTTAACAAAACTAAACAGAAATCATACACGCCTACACTGAGGTAATTTTTTATTTTGGTTAGCTTTGGTGTACAGGATGACAATCCCTCTCCCTGCAAGTGAGGGTAAGAGACAAGCTCATTCTCTTACAGAGTTTTCATTTTGGAAATTCAGGAAAATGTCTATGACTAGTATCACATGACTTCAGTAAATGGAAAATTTCGTAACCAACTACCATTTCATCTGAAACTGGTCAAGATTATTTAATAATATGGTGCTCTTATTAAAATGTAGAAATGGGATTTAAATAAATTAAAATTTTCACCTTTCAGAAAAAAGACAACCAAAAGATTTACACTGATCCTAGTGCATATGGCTTGTTATTTCTACCTCAAAACATGAAAAGCAAGTTTTAAAAAACAAACAAACATAGACCTCAGCCAAAATGATCACAAAAGTGATCAGAGGGATGGAACAGTTCTCCTATGAAGAAAGGCTGAGAGAGTTGGGGTTGTTCAGCCTGGAGAAGAGAAGGCTCCAGGAAGACCTTTATTGCAGACTTTCAGTACCTAAAGAGGCTTATAAGAAAGATGGGGACAAACTTTTTAGTAGGGCCTGTTGCGATAAGACGAGGGGTAATGGCTTTAAATTAAAAGAGGGTAGATTTAGACTGTTCGTTGCAGGGGTAGTTGGACTACGTGACTTTTAAAGCTCCCTTTCGATCCAAACTATTCTGATTCTGTGATTAGCCAGGACTCTACAGAATTTTAAGTGGTGAAAATACACTCGTTTAGGAACAGCACCACACTTCTGTACTTGGCTTTTAGTAGTCATGACATTGCACAGCTGTCTTCCGAAAAAAATGCAGTTTGATGACTTCCTGAAGTGACTGCTTCAGTAGTTAGTTATATCCGGTATGAAACAATATTTCCCCTTACTTGTTCCAGCATAACTACTTCACAATTCATTTCAGCTTCTCCATGTTCTCATGTGAGGAAAAAGTTTGAAAAGAAGATGTACACAGTTTAACTCTTATTATTCCCAAGAAAAATAGTCCCAAGTAAAGGAATTAGTCCTGAGTCTTATGCATGTCCAATATTCCCATTAGAGTCAGTGAAAATGCTGACTACTAAGCATTGGATTTACTACACTCTGAACAATTTTACCTCTGCAACTGTAATCCCTGCTTTTCCCTGAAATGTTCTGGCTCTCCTGTTTTAAAATGAAACTAATGGTATCAAAATCAGCTACAGTGACAGTGTCAAGAAGAAGCCAAATTATTCAAAATTGAGGTCTCAAAAGCTTTGGGCATGGCTGTGAAGTAGTGCACTCATACTGGTTCTCTAGTCTACGTGGCATAAACACAGGTTTTCACTTTTTAAAAATTTCAAAACATGATAATTCTCCCACCTGAAAATAATCCCCCCATCCCTGCAATCTGGACAGTTAAATGATGAAGTTATCTTCATGAGACACAGAGATGACAGACTCTCTGGGGACATTTTACTGTTTGCATTAAACAGTTTGCTGCTGGTCATCACCTATGTGATGCAGAAATACGCAGAAGCACAAAGCATACTCTGGGGCCTGAGTTAGGAACGTTTACATGAAAGAAAAATGAATATGAAAGAAGAGACAAAAGAAACTGACCTGGAAGAAACAACAAGGAGGACACTGGGCAAGAAAGAAAAAAGACTGATCTAAAAGGGCACTGTTTCCCCAGTGGCTAATAATACATGTAAAAATAAGACTTTGGGGAAAGAAAAAAATACATCTGGTAACTACAAACTTATTCACAACTAGAAGTCTCATTCTACTTTCCTCTTTGGGCAAGTTGGGGTATTATTTCATTCCTGTTGATGTATTAAAATTCAAAATGGCCTTCAGCCCTCTCTCCACAGTAAGTTTGCCACACTGCAAACAATGGTTCAGACTACAACAGTAGCAGGCTATAATTTAAAGTAAAACTAATAGCTATGGATCATTTTAGCAGCAGAGTCTAGGTTCCTCCCCTTCCCACCCTCCAGCCATTTTGTATGTCAGAACACAGGTAACAAAACTTAAGGCCTTTTGGTTTGCAAAAGTCCATTCCATTCAATTTAACTCAAGTCACACATCTTGCACAAAACCCAAAGTTTTCATCAACAATGATTAGAGGAAATATAATTGTCCAGTTTATTAAAAGTACCGGCAGAGACTGAACAGACACAGCCAGCCAGTTGTAGTGTTTTATCCCCTCTAAAGGATAAGTATTTTGATGTCAGGGTTAAGTCACATTGGCAGAACACGATGTGGCACCTGGAACTACCACTGTCATATTACATTTGCCCTGTGAATGAAAAGTCTCAAAATTTGTCATTCTGGCAATTTATGGAATCACGAGACAGAAGAAAAATAATTAAGAGAACTGGAATAAAGTGAGATCATAAATCTAATAAGCATGTCACAAGGGTGAAGTCCCAGCAGTAGTTAAAAAGAAGGCTAATATGTTAGAACAGTAAGGTTGAACAGATGTGAAACCATTGCAGCTTAAAGCTGGAGCAGAGAACAGCGAAGAGATATTCAAAACCGCATTTCGCTTTTGTGAACACCTGGCCAGATTAAACACTGATTCTAGTGGTACAAAGTCAAGCAAACCAGCCTCAATCACTAGCTTAAACTTAAATCTGTGTTAACAGAAAGTCACAAGCCACTGACTCCATGTATCAAGCAGCAGTTCACTAGTTACAGAGATTTCTGTTCCACAGTGAGGAAAGCAAATGCATTAGGTAATACAGAATATTTATATAATAATAATCAGTGCAAGGGCTTCATTCAAATGCCATCGGCTCCTTCTTCCTCTCTCTCTCTCTGCTCCTGCACTTCAGTATATCGTGTATTTGCAGTTATATACAATGGATGAGACTTCAAAAATATATGCCTTCTACATAAAACTGGTTGTTATCTGATCAACTGAGAATTAAAAGACTAAAGTCAAGCTTATTAAACAATATTCTGAGTGCCTCCTATATGCCAGAGTCAACTTTGAAAGAGTTTCCTAAGGGAATTTTATCATCTTCAGGCAATATGATATTTAGAGCAAAATGGTAATAACCTTAAGTTTATTTCTATGAGCTAATTGTACCATAAGGGTGGATCCCACTGAAACGTAATTGGAGCAAAAGAAAACATGATAAAAACATCCCAAAAATTCTGCTTACATAAATTACTTATGTCAAGAAATAATGCCTATGCAGCAAACAAAAAACATTACTAAAGGCGTAAAAAATGCAAACTAAGTCTCAAATATGGTGAATATATCTCCTAGAAATTCTTTCTCTATGCATCAAGAGCCTTAAATGACTGTTCTGCCTGCAGCGAAAGTCCAAGAGGTACTTCAGACAAGCAAAAGCAGGAAAAAATAAATTTAAAAAATAATGAAATTTAAAGACTGCCTGTGCCCAGGGTATGCTAAGAACTGACGGTCACAGAGATGCTAAAAGGAAGTGTGAATCCTTTTCCTTTGATTAGGGGGATAATGTGAACGATGAAAAAAAAAAATAAATCAGACAGTATGCTACAGTCACAAAATAAATTTGAATCTTTTGCTATTTTTTCTTAAGGTTCCATAAGCAAAGTTATCTCTAGGCCCTCTAGCTGCTCTCAGTGGATTCATCATTCTCCGGAGGCAAAGGTGCCTTGAAGGAGCAAGATGGCTGATTTCAGTGGTGGCACCTTTAGCCTTCACCGACTTTGCAGCCCCAGTTACCAGGAGCCCCTTGGCAGGTGGTGGGCTTTCAGCACAAGGCTTGTGTTCACACCTCTAGAGCCATGCCTGCAGGGTGAGCCATGGCACCTCTCTGCTTTGAAATGAGCAGTTTGGTCCTGAAGGGCAATATCACCAATGATACACACCTGCTTATCTCAAAAGCCAACAGTTAGTAACCTGAGTGAAGAGCTTTTAACTTGGCCGAAACAAAATTCTGTCAGCTACTTTGAAATGTACTGTTCAGCACATAATTATCACATTTTTCATCAAATATCTCCCTCCCCCAATCAACAAGTGAAACAATCTAATTGGAGAATTCAGCAAAACACAGATGGAAGGACTCATCAGAACTGTGATGGTCTCAAATATGTGAGCACATGCCTGGGACAGGTAGCTAGGGAAGAATACAGACAAATTGTCCGAGCAGCCAGGGATCAGGTTAGGAAAGCTAAAGCCCTGATAGAATTAAATCTGGCCAGGGATATCAAAGGCAACAAAAAAAGCTTCTATAGGCATGTTGATAAAAGGAAGACTAGGGAAAACGTGGGTTCTCTCAGGAAGGAAACAAGAGACCTGGTCACTCGGGATACGGAGAAGCATGGGGGATTAAACGACTTTTTTGCCTCAGTCTTTCCTGGAAAGTGCTCTAGCCACACCATCCAAGTTGCAGAAGGCAAAGGCAGGGACTGGGAGAATGAGGAAGAGCCCATGTAGGAGAAGACCAGGTTCAAGACTACCTAAGGAATCTGAAGGTGCACAAGTCCATGGGACCTGATGAGGTTCATCCACAGGTCCTAAGGTGGATGAAGTTGCCAAGCCGCTATCCATCATATCTGAGAAGTCATGGCAGGTCAGTGAAGTTCCCACTGACTGGAAAAAGGAAAACACAATGCCCATTTTTAACAGAGGAAAAAAGAAAGATCCAGGAAACTACAGGCCAGTCAGTCTCACCTCTGTGCCCAGCAAGATCACAGAGCAGATTGGCCTGGAAACTCTGCTAAGGCACATGGAAAATAAGGAGGTGATCAGTGACAGTTAACATGGCTTTACCAAGGGCAAATCATTCGGTGGCCTTCTATGACAGCATTACAGCGTTGGTGGATAAGGGAAGAGCAACTGACATCATCTACAAGGACTTGTGCAAAGCATTTGACAGTGTCCTGCACAACATCCTTGTCTCTAAATTGGAGACACATGGATTTGACCGATGGACCGTGCAGTGTATAAGGAATTGGCTGGACGGCCACAGTAAAAATGTTGTGGTCAATGGCTCGACGTCCAAGTGGCAAGCAGTGATGACGGGTGTTCCTCAGGGATCAGTTCTGCAACCAGTGCTGTTTAACATCTTTGTTGGTGACATGGACGTTGGGATTGAGTACACCCTCAGCAAGTTTGTCAGTGACACAAAGCTGTGGGGAGCAGTCAACACGATGGAGAGAAGGGATGCCATCCAGAGGGACCCTGACAGGCTTGAGGTGGGCCCCTGCAAACCTCATGAAGTTCAACCAGGCCAAGTCCAAGGTCCTGCATACAGGTCAGGGCAATCCCAAACACAAATACAGGCTGGGCAGAGAATAGATTGAGAGGAACCCTGAGCAGGACTTGGGGGTGTTGGTGGGTGAGAAGCTCAACATGGACCAACAATGTCAGCTCACAGCCCAGAAGGGCAACCACATCCTAGGCTGCATCAAAAGAAACATGGCCAGCAGGACAAGGGAGGTCATTCTCCCCCTCTCCTCCACGCTCGTGAGACCCCACCTGGAGTACTGTAGCCAGCTCTGGAGCCCCCAACACAAAAAGGACATGGACCTGTTGGAGTGAGTCCAGAGGAGAGCTACGAAGATGATCAGAGAGTTAGAGCATCCTCCTATTAAGACAGGCTGAGAGAGTTGGGGTTGTTCAGCCTGGAGAAGAGAAGGCTCAGGGAGACCTCATAGCAGCCTTCCAGTATCTGAAGGGGGCCTACAGCAAAGATAGGGAGGGACTCTTTATCAGGTAGTCTACTGATAGGATGAGGGGTAATGGTTTTAAACTGAAAGAGGGTAGATTTAGATTAGATATTAGGAAGAAATAATTTACTCTGAAGGTGGTGTGACACTGGAATAGGCTGCCCAGAGAGGCTGTGGATGCCCCATCCCTGGAAGTGTTCAAGGCCAGGTTGGATAGGGTTTGTGGTCTAGTGGAAGGTGTCCCTGCCCATGGCAGTGGGTTTGGAACTAATGATCTTCAAAGATTACAACTCTAACCATTCTAGGATTCTATGCACAACTTTAAGGGAAGTTTTTGAAATAACAGTATCTATGAGAACAACAAGAGGACAACGGTGTAGGGAAAGAACTCTGGCATCAGCAACTGGATGAACTCTGGAAGAGAAAAAATTAATATCAAAAAGAATCAAGAGAAGCAGCAGCCAACAGTCTGATACAAGATGAGTAGGGTGTGGACAGATAAATTGGCAAGCAAAAGAGAAAAGAAGGTTTGGCCTGGATGAAACATTACTAGATCAACTTTGGCTGTGCAGCACGTAGTATGACACATCGTACAGTGGGACAGATATGAGGCAGGCATATAAAAAAAGTCCAGAGTACCACAGCTGTCAGTTGCTGGTATATTTAGATTTATATGCTCTTTGATGCAGAGGCCTTTTTTTTTTTTTTACCGCTCCCTCCCCTTCCCCAGGTACTTTTTCAAGGAATTAGCACACAGCTCTTCTTCCATCAGAGTCTGAAAGCCTATCACAATATCCAATTATATAGCATTGACATAGATGACCATGGCAAAATAAAAATCATCCACCGATAGTGCACACACTACACTCCACCTGTGAACAGGTGTTTTAAGAAGTTCTTACGTTCTTCTCCACAGTACAGCTAAATCACCTTTTTGCTTGGACAATATGTGAAAGAGGAGGATAGGACTCCTGAAACAAGTCACCATCTATTCTCAAGATCATTTGAGACTGTAATATCTCCTTTGTGTCCACACTATCCTCAGAGGCCCTTTTTCCCAGATTTACACAGATACTGTCTGCTCTTCAGGGTTTTGAGTAATAAAACATCTCTCCCACTTCTGAGAAGTTGTTTTCTATTTCCAAGTCTATGGTATTCTATACTGCAAAATAACGCTGCTCCTTTAACTAGTAGGATCTCAGACCAATGCCTTTTAGCATTTCATCAACAGATCAGGATAATAATTTGAAGATGTCACTGTTTTTTGCAGATCTTACCTTTACTTTGTTTGTCATGTGACTCTGTGAGAAACTGAGTGATGCGGTCTGAAGGAATAGCAAAAGAAATTCCAGCTGTGACCTTCAAGGTGTTAATCCCAATCACTTCACCATCCTGTTGAGAGACAGCACACAATTAATTTGCTCCTAAGTAACAGGGTTCAGTTCGCTGCCTAGCGTTTCACATTAAAAGCTGATGTAAGAAATTTTAGAGTGGCGTAATCACTCAAGAAATAAACATTACTTGTAAGGGAGGATCTGGGCTCTGATTCACAATCCCTTTTGCATTTAACTGTGATGGCCAGAGAGATTACAGTACAGTTTGTTCATCCAAGGTCCATCCCACCACTCAGCAAGAGATCCCCTCCACTGAGCGGGTAGTGGAGTCAATACTAACACTACAGCCACAGTTCAGCAACCTGCAAAATCAGTGCTGGTTTAAGGCAATCCATTTTAATACCAGCTGTGTGGATTAACCAGGTCCCATCTTTGCTGTGCAACCCAGGTTTCATAATGCAAATGACCATAACTTCTCCTAACAGATTCCATTTTCCTCACCGCTGTGTAAAATTTCCTCTGCTCTATGGGGAAATATTTTTCAATGATGTATGAACTGAGACCTAATTTGCATAGTTTGTATTAGCTTCAGGGTATCTGCCTACCATTAGCTTGAATGACTGGAAGCTGGTATGACATATGAATCTTTTAAAAAAAAGTATTCTCCCACTTATTTCAAACTACCTCTTGAAACAAAACAAAAACCATGTCACCTGGACTTACCAGATTAACTAGAGGTCCTCCAGAGTTGCCATACTGTAAAAATGACATAAGGGAACAATAAATTGGTGCTTCACTGTAGGAAATGCAATTTTCATTTCAAATAGTATTTTGTCTTTAAGTAAACAAAGAAGAGCAGGTAATTTCTTAGGCAGCACTGAAGGACACAATATTGATCACAGAAGATTACAGGTAGGTCTTACCCTACCTGTTCACACCTCTTATTATTAGATCCTTTTTGTTTTCAGAAACAGGCCTTAAGTTAGGAGCAACAACTTACACTCCAAGAAGAATCATCAAATAGTTAAAACAAGTATTTCAGTTTTTCTAAAGACTGTCAGAACAAGGTTTTGAAATAATTAATTACTATTTAAAGTTATATTTCACTGATGTGCAGATACCATTCTTAAGTAGTTTTATTCGTCACTGGTTTGTAACACTGTTAGTCTCTTACTCTCCACCAGAGAAGAACACAGTGCTTTACGTGTTTAATCACAGCGTATTGCTGAGATAGGTACTACATAAGGATTCATTTAGTAACCACAGACATGCAATCCTCTCTAGGGACAGCATATACCAGCACTGAGCAGTCTGAAATTGCCTAATACCTAAGGGCCTTCAATGGAAGCATCCAACAGGACTACAGGAAATGGGAGTTTGAGAAGTTCCTTGCCCATCTTCACGTTGACTCAAGAAGTTTGTTTTTGAGCGAGTCCAGAGTTTTCAAGTGGGTCTACTGAACAGCCAAGAGCAGCAACTTACCACTCAAAATAAACAAAAGTTAAGTGATGCATGACAGCAACATGAGCCATATAAACTGTTTACACTTAGATAGCACTGGGCAAACCTTACAGATTCTCTGAAGAATAAAACAGACATTAAAGTTTTTAAAACAGCTTCAAAGTTTGAGTTTAAACAAAGAGACCAGTTTCTTATTTTGTACTTTCTCAGTGATTGGAGACTACACACTTGATTTTTGTGTCTGACTGACACAAAGGAACAATGATTTTTGAGCCTTGCTCAGCATATCCTCTTTCATTCACTTGTCCTCTGCTTGAAGGATGGGATAATAAAAGAACTTCAGCAGATGCGGTATAGATCCATTTAGGAACGCATGGCCCTGTTTTCTTCTGCCCATGTTCCTGCTGTCCTAGCATTTCTCAGAAGGCAGCAGCATGCACATTCCTGCAGGAAAGTCTTGGCTGGGCCACAGGAATGCTCTGAACAGACCAGCTCTCAAACTCCTCCCATTCTCAGGAGAAAACTAGTGCATTAGCTAAGCAAAAAGCATCGCTATGCCAGGGACTATCTTCGTATTTTTTGGTCTCAGATGGCAAAGCAATTCAAATATATTGATATTTTCCTTACCTCCTGTGCTATCACTGTTCCATTTGGTCTGACACACTCTGCTATCCTTGTCTAAACTTCCTCATTAGTTTTTGAGGGCAGTGAATGCCTAAGTATATACAAGGAAGCAGTCTGGTCATGAGTAATGTGTATAGGCGTAAAGTCAAGAATCTCATGTTCTAATTCTGTCTGCCACCATTCAATGAGTGCTCCCAAGTAGGCCATTTTGCACAAGTTTTCCTATTCTCCTTTCACAATTGAAGAAAGTAATTCCAATTAAATGTCTTAAGATGTTCAGCTCCTGGATCACAGAAGTTTTTTGAAAAAGCTCACTTTTCTATCATATCTTAGGACAAAAAATAATTACCCACTTTTTTTTTTTACATGCAATTTCTTCTGACAAGTCTGTGACAATATGAAGTGCTTTGCGTGTGTAAAACACTAAGCTTTATGACTTATGTCAAATGTGATATTGAGGTCCAGCAAATAAATGCTGCAAATATTTTCCTTTCAATGTATAGCAGATTTAAGCCATAAAATTTCAGGCCATTTTCTACCTCAGATATGCGTGCAGTGCTCTTTTTAGAATCACTAAAAGTTATATACACATTTAGGTACTTAAGCTCTTTGGATCTCTCCAAGCTGCTCTGAAGGGTTACTATTTTCATTTATTTCTATACAACGTACAGTGCTAGGACCCTTAACTCCAAACTGTATCTCAAACTTTATGTTATTTTACATCTAGATTCTTACTTGGAGTACATGATGTGCAAAGGGAAAACAAGAACAGCAGCAACAAAAAACCAACCCTCTCCTTAAGTTCTTACCTGGGTGTCCTGTCATTAAACTGAAGAAGATACTATCAGCCTGCCTACTCCATCTGGTTCTAATGCATAGAGATGAAAGAAATCTTGGATCTAATTCTACAGCTTGCTTGGTCAGATTAGCTGAACAAGCAGAGAGAGAAATGTGTTGATTTACTGCTAGTCTACGCAACATATGTGTTACTGCACGAGATCTACAGAATGAGAAGGCTCTGTCATATGTAACATCTTCATAGACAACCTCAAAGAGGATAGTTTTATTTAACATATCCTTCACAACACTAATTCCTGAACACAACTTACAGACACTGCATAGGCTTTTATAAAGAGAAGAGACTACCAGAGATTTTAAACAATGCTGCTTATATTTAGTGGATTTGTTTTTCACAGCACACACTTCCCTGCTGAAAAGGTGGGGATTTCAAGGTCCCAGGACCGTGAAGCTTAGCTCCTCACATACCTAGTACTTACATTGATAATCGCATCTGTCTGAATGTAATCCATATCTGAGTCCCGCAGGCCAAGTTCTTTGCCATCTCGCTGAGCAGTGCTGACAATACCTGTTGTGACAGTGTTCTGTAAGGCAAACGGACTTCCAATCGCCACCACAAATTCTCCTGGCCTCAGATCAGCAGAGTGTCCCAGTAGCAATACTGGTAGTTTTTTCTTACATAAGCACAGAAAGAAAGAAATAAGCATTAATTTATACCTGAAAATAACCTGATTTGAAAGATCAAAAACTAGTAAGAAGTTAGCAACATGCACTTTCCATTACATTAATGAGAGCACCACTCACTATCATACACCCAAAACTTATGACAGGTAAAACTAGTATACTGCAGGGTATTACTGCTTTAAACTGTCTTCAGAAACAAACTGCTAGCAACAGTACATTTCAATTTCATCCAGGAAAAAAAAAAAGTCAGCAAGATTCTGAAACAGACTTCTTCATTTGCCAGCAGATTGTTCCCTTCCTCTCCTAGAAATAGGTACAAATCAGCTATTGACCAGCCTGCCACTCTCCCTGCGCTACGTACCACCTTGAAGTCCGTGTATTGGCACAAAGCAGTTTGATCAGTACGTTGTTTGCCCCATATATATTTCCAAGGAATCCCTGAACATATATTCCAGCCAATTACTCTGTGCTAAATGAAACTGATAGAGGGTTCCCAAATTCATTCATTCACCTGTCTATGCCACTCACCTTAGGGTGAATCTTTATTGTTGCAATGTCAGATTTCTTGTCAATGTCTCTGATGGTTGCTTCATAGGTATCTCCATTCTGTAGCTGCACTTTCAATTGTTGTCTCCCTGATATAGCATTAGTGCTCGACACCACGTGGGCATTGGTCACAATTAAACCAGAATCAGACATAATAAACCCAGATCCACTGGAAAGTGGAACATTTCGACCAAAGAGAGGGTGCCTGTACAAAAAGCAAGTAATCATCACTCATAAGAGAAGCATAACTTACACAAGATTACAGTAGAAATCATTTACCACCTTTCACCCCAAGAAATAACAAAGCATTTGATGACCAATGTTGTAACCCTTACAAAAAATAAATTAAACTAACAAAGAAAGGATCCTTTTCTGAAAATTGTCACTGCTTTTAGTCAGCCAGGGAGACAGGAACTGAGGTTTTCAGACAACACGCAGTGTCCTTTTCCTTTGGTTTCCAATTCTGTCTTTACAGCCTTCCTTGCAAAGAGGCTAGGTGACAAGGGAAGGAGAAGGAGCCCATCTGATGCCACTAGTTGCTGCTTCTACACATGAAGAAAGTGACAGGAAATAGTGGACTGATCCTCTAATGGGAAAAAGGGAAGAAGGAAGAGCCTGGTAGCTGGACACAGGAGTAAAGGCAGAGGTGACATCCCAGGGAATCATGAAGCCCAAGTGTAGACTGGCAGGAAAAAGCATGTCTGGAAAAGGCAAGGACTGGAAATGTGAAAGAAAAGAAATTAAAAACACTAACAGTGAGTAAAACTTGGTGGGAAACAACCTTTGCTGCAATATAGACAGTTAGAAGACTTTATAAACTGTTTAAAGTATTATGACTTTTCTCTATGAACAGTTGCTGTAATGACCTTAGATTTGTTAGGGGAACAGAAAGTGCTTGAGTAGTAGAAGATGAGAAAAGGTCCACAAATTATTCTTTCTTCCAAGCTGTGGTCCTTATTAGGAAATTGTTTGAAAATTCTGGACTGCTCAGTAATAAATAATTGGAGCCAATCCCAGGCAGAAGGCAGCATCACAATTAGCACCCAGCAGGCTGCTGAGCAAACATTTACTTATAGGGAAAAAACAATCTATCTTAATTATGTATGCAAAGATCTTAAACTTCTTCAACTGTAACATTCTCTTAAAAGACCAATGATGATATGCATAAATCTACTTCTCAGAAAATCTGATTATCTCAACTTTGCATATTAAAAATCCTACAATATTCTTCAAGAAATTCTTAAGCCTATGCAAAATTAGAGTACTCCAAGCAGAAAGGTATTCAGGTAATGGAGTACATACAATATTTGCAGTAATTTGTTCCGACAGCAGGTTGGTTTGAGTGTTCAATGTTAAACCTGCCTCCCAGGTTGTTTTGAGCACTCAATGTTAAACTTGCCACCTCAGCTTCAGTACACTGAATATTGGTATGTTTTGGTCAGCAAATTTAGTACATTCTTTTCCCCCATCAGAAATAATTTCTGTGTTTAGATTGGTCAACAAGCTACCTCTTAATGTTCTTCCTGCCAAAATAAAAACACATCTCATTGAAAGTCGAATAAGCAATAAGGAGTTATGTTTTTCCAGCTTACTTTCTGGACCTGGTTTTTTGGTGGGGTTTTTTTTTTCCTTTTTTTTTTTTTTTAAAGTGAGATAATAAACATAATCCAACTAGCAACACATTTTAGTGAAGGCTGAAGAGACCTCCAAAGATGAGACAGACTTATTTTATGGCAGACAATATGTATTGTACAGTACTGTAAAGACTGTAAGCCCAACAAAATAGATCTACTAAATAGAAACAAAACACACAAATGTGTGGTTCTCTGGATAAATGAGTCTGCTGTAATGTTTCAGAGATTTTTGTGAATTTCAACAATTCAAAATTAAAGCTACTACACTGGAAAATCTCTGTAGGTCTTCGTTAATCAGTGCAATTAAAACAAAAGAATTAAAAGTATTACCTGAGGAAAAGTTCAATGTGCACAACTGCAGGTGCAATCTTTTCCACCACATCTGCTATGAAGTTGAATTTGTATCTCGGGCTGCTGGACTGTAGGTGACCTATACTAGCAGAAAGAATTGGATATGTTAATAAGACAATACCCTTTTTTACCAAACACACTTTGAATTGGTCTGTTTTTCCTACTGGAATAACTTCCAAACAGGTATTGGAAAAGGAATCAAAGTCTTTAAGACTGTTCAAAAGTTACTCAGCATGTTGTTTGATTTTGAGAAAATTAAATATCAGCATCACTTTGCTGTAAGTTCTTTGACTTTTTAGAAGTCTACAAGCCTTGTCTAGAGTATTTTCTCAGGACAACTACTAATTATTATGTAAATGTATAGGGTCATAGAATAAGTCAGGTTGGAAGGGACCTTGGGAGGTTTCTAGTTCAACCTCCTGCTCAAAGCTGGGTGGGCTACAAAGGCAGACCAGGTTGCTCAAAGACTTTGCCCGGCTGGGACTTACAAACCTCCAAGGATGAAGACTCCAGAAACTCTGTGGGCAACTTGTCCCACTGCTTAGCTGTCCTTCATGAGGTAAAAGTTTTTCTTATATCTAGTCTGAGCCTCTCTTGTTGAGACTCATGTTTCAACTCATGCCCATTGTCTCTCATCTTCCCACTATGCACCACTGTAGAGAGCCTAGCTCCATCTTCCTGGTAACTTCCTTGTGAGTACAGGAAGGCTGCTGTCAGGTCCTCCCAAAGCTCTCTATTCTCCAGGCTGAACAAGCCCAGTTCCACCAGCATCTTCTGATAGGAGACATCTCCCGACCTTGCAAGCAATCTCATGACCCTCTCCTGAAGTCATTCCAGTTTGTCAATGCCTTTGTTGTATTGAGGGCTCCAAAACTGGATGCAGTATTCTACATGTGGTCTAACAAGCGCTGATTAATATAGCTGCAGCATTTAGGAACCATTTTTACAACCCAAGTCAGGATTTTTTGAAGCAGACTCATTAGAAATCTGCTGTAAATGATAACCTTTGCACCCAAGGCCAATAGCATCCTGGCTTGTATTAGAAATAATGTGGCCAGCAGGACTAGGGAAGTCATTGTACCTCTGTACTCAGCACTAGTGAGGTCTCACCTCAAATACTGTGTTCAGTTTTGGACCCCTCACTACAACAAAGACATTGAGGTGCTGGAGTGAGTCCAGAGAAGGGCAACAAAGCTGGTGAGGGATCTGGAGAACAAGTCTTAGCAGCAGCAGCTGAGGGAACTGGGGTTGTTTAGCCTGGAGAAAAGGAGGCTGAGGGGAGACCTTACCGCTGTCTACAACTACCTGAAAGGAGGTTGTAGCAAGGTGGGGGTTGGTCTCTTCCCCCAAGTAACAAGTGATAGGACAAGACGAAACAGTCTCAAGTTGCACCAGGGGAGGTTTAGATTGGATATTAGGGAAATCTTCTTCACCAAAAGGGTTATGAAGCATTGGAACAGGCTGCCCAGGGAGGTGGTGGAATCGCCATCCCTGGTGGTATTTAAAAGACATGTAGATGTGATGCAGAGGGACATGGTTTAGTGGTGGACTCGGCAGTGCTAGGTTAACAGTTGGAATTGAGTGATCTTAAAGGTCTTCTCCAACCTAAACTATTCTATGATTTTAAAAAGTTTTGCAAATTCACATTTAGGCTGTCACAAGCAGCTGGACATAGCACTAGATGACTACATACTAAGCATTCTCAGAAAAGCCAGTGCAGTACTACATTAAACAGCACTATACACAGCATTTATGAACACTGAATTCTGTGGAATGAAGATCTTTGAAGAGAGGGGGGAAAAAAGCCCACGGCATCCTTGCTTCTAATGTCACAACATCCTGGATTCTAACATCACAAAGTAATAATACTCCTTGTGCTAGAATGTCATACTTATCTGGAATCCTTAATATATGGGGACGTAGCAATCACCACATATGTGAAACACATGCTAGGGGACATATCATCACACTCAAATAGCTATCTTTCATGTTCACAGCCTGATGCTTTAAAATTAACTATGGGATCTAGGGAAGGGAGAAATCGAGTTGTAATCAGATACAGCAACGTTTTGGGATTTTTTTCAAATCTGGTGCAACAGCACACTCTTTATCCCAGGAGATATAATTCTTTTTCTGCCATTTAGTCAGGAGGGAGAGGCTCTAAGTCCTAACTTCTAAACAACATCAACTCTCCAGAAATGATGCTTTGTGCCACCATGATTTGCTCTAAGTTCAACTCATGCTGAAGTATGAGCTCTTGTGTACCAAGACAACACCTGGTCTTAAAGGTTCTAGATTTGTCTGTTTCTAGATCTCATAACATTATAATGAGTCCAGACAAAGACTCTGTCTTTTGAAAGTATGTACTTTTCTTTCACCAGCTGCTCTTTATCCAAGTCTTTAGAAGGAAAGTAGGTAGGAGGCATCACACAAAAAGAAAAGATACACAGAAAAGAAAGGAGAGAGAAGTTCAAGGGAATTCTCATGCATTTTGGTATTCTGTGCAGATCTTAATTCAAAGATCATTTTCATCAATCCTTATCTACAGGTGTTTTACTGACCATTAAACCCTGTAACTTGTAAATTACTTGGGATGAATATAAAGATTACAGCACACTGGAGTCTAACCCATTTACAAAAACGATGTCTCAGCAATCTATTATATTCTTTGAATGAATTCCTAAGACAGTAGGTGACAGAGAACAAGTTGTTACAGTTCCTATAGTCTCTCAGAAAGTTTTCACAATAAAGTGTTAAGGGACCTACAAAGTCAGAAAGTGAGAGACGTCACATTACCACAGTACCCAAAAGACCTGAAGCAAAGACAGGGACTTATGGAATGGACCCAACACTGGTACCAAGGAACAAAGTATTGAAGAAACCAGATCAAGACAATTAGGCATTTCTCCATAGAAGTCCGTAAGTTCTTTTTCTTGTTACTGGACATGGGATTTACTTCTGAGGGGAAAGAAACCATGCTTACATTTAGCAAGCTAAATTTATATGATACGGTATAAACAGAAGGAACAACTTGGCAGGAGTAGATTCAGTCTATTATTTTTATGTACATTCTCACGCAATCTGAAAAATCCCTCTAACCAATTGAATATGCTTGTTTCAGTACTAGGTTTAAGAGAGACACTGCAAACAGGAATCACAAGGACAGTCAAATGGAAGTACAATATACTGTTACTTATTTTGCTTACTAGTCCACTGAAGATTTATCGTACCTTCAGTTCACAAGCAGCTTGCCCCATTATGCAGTATATCCTTTCAAGTCTACTAGCATGACTTTGAATGCTTGCACACAGAGCAGTGTTCACTGACAGGATATAACATTATCACCACATTTATCTTAATAGAAATGACTACACATCTGTGAAAGACAGTTGGCTAGACCCTTAGCTGATGAACTAGGAGATAATTGGGGGGGGGCGGGCACGGGCATGGTGGTGGTGAAGCATGGTGAATGCAGGCTTTCAGTTGGTATAAATCTGCACAGCTCTATGTGAGTCAGGACAACTAAATCCCTTTGCATCTGCTGAGTGCTGAACTGTTCTGTCTATGCCAAATTGTCACAGCACTGCACACAGCCAAAAGCAGAGGATGTCTGCCAAAGAACTCCGGTTCTACTCCTGACTAGCCACCAGGGAAACATCATGGGTGGCAGTGGCTTTCCAGGTAAGATTTAGGGTAGGCAGAGGGAAAAAAAAAAGTCTGAAAGTGGATGAACACAAACATGGAAAGCATGGAAAAAAGTAAAATGCAGCAATACAGAGAGGAGACTGTAAAACTGAAGCAAAGTTTGTCTTCTTTCCATACTATTAGTGAAAGCATTTCTCAGTCTGAGCAGAAGCCCAGAACCTCTCTGTTGGAGTCAGAAGACAAGAATACACAAACCTGAAGGTGAATCCAAATCTGCACTATATATTAAAGGGAAATTTGATACAAAGAAGGATCAAGAATAACAGACAATGCAAACTTTGTAAGAAAGGTATAGCTGAAGATCTACTGGCCTGATTAGAGATGAGCTCTTCTTACTAGTGGTCTGGTGGGGACTAAATACTAGTGAAAACTGACTTACAAAGTTGAGATGCCTTGAGAGAAACTGATCTCTCTTGAAACATTTTCTGCAAGCTGGGAGCGATGAGAACCTTTACATACATTATGTGATATGCCAAGAACTCAAACTGTGGATTTGGCAGATGTAATTGCAAACTAATATTTACTCTCACACATGCAGCCCTATTTAAGGGAACTGAAATGTTGGTTATCATTTTAGTGCATAATTATTAAGCTGTTGGTTTTCATCAGTTCTCAATATACTTTAAAAGGGAGGAACTGCAGCCTCAGAAGCTGAAGGAGGAAGCAACATACAACATTTTATGTTGTATAAGGTCACACTGAAAATGAGTGTTAAAACTAGCAGCAGAATCAGGCCTTTATATTAGGCCTTCGATCCATCCTTTAATTTGCATTAGTTGGTAGATACTCACTGCTGCTGCTGTTCTTACTAAAATATAAAACTAAACACGTCTTTTTCTTTCTCCCTGCCCCCAATACTCTTGCTGTCTTGCAGTTTCATGCAGCTCTCAGGCTTCTGCTGGACTGTGAAGGTAAAAGCTCTGAGTTTACAGCAGCTTTGTGTATTTTGACCTATTGACCTACTGAGATTTGCCACATATTTTTTCAAAGGTCTCTCAATAACATCCATTATTTTCCATGTTATTACTGCATGTTCAAAATCACCTCACACTAACCAAACTTAATTTATGTTGGCAAAAAGCCATAATTTAATCCAATTAACTATCTGTTGTATAACCAAGAATTCAAAGGTGCTGCAACCAGGTGGTACCTGAAGGAAAACCAAATTTATGCTGCATGAATCTTTAGCTGTCTACACATTTCTTAATCAAAAGAACTAGATTTTCCTAATTTTCTCCATAGCCGCAAACCAACCAGTTTTTCAGCAGATCTGAACACTCATCCTATCATTTCGATTAAGTGATTACATTTTCAGAAGCTCTCCAGCTCCTCTCCCAGCACACTCAAAATCCACATTTGGATGTAAATGCATAAACTGGAGTTAAAGATGTTCAGCCTGTTTTGTAAAATTTGATCTTACTTTTCCAATTCTATGGGCTCCAACTCCATTGATTTACATGGCTAAAGCCAAGTGCCTGTCAGGTAGGAATATCCTTATTGTCATCTTAAGACTTTTCTCGCGTAGTAGTGTGATCTACGGGCTATGAGTTAATTTCATAGTGTTTTATTCACTTTCTTGCAGAGACAATAGACCCAGTCCAATCTCATTAACACTGCTGTAAATCAGAAACAACTCCGACAAATTTGTAGAGTTAACCTAGTATGAACAGAACTGAAAAAAATCATCTGAAATAAATCATCATAATTCCACTGAAGACAATAAAGCTCGACCCATTTACATTTGCAAAAGACTGAAAGTTTCTGAATATCTGCCAACTTATTCCCTGTAGAAATAAATCAAATCACATTCAATGCTTTCTCAAAGACAATACTTTGTACTAAAATCCACAATTTTATATCCATTAAGAATTTGTGAGCCTGGGAAACTCATTCTTTTAAGGCTGTTCCCTCGTCTCTCTTTCAAAAACAGCTTCAGAAAAGATCTGTCTGTTCAGCAAAATTATTATGTCTAAGGGAGGACTGCAACCTGGCAGATCTGATCACCAGGGATAAACACTGTCCCTACTGTGCTTTCATGGAAAGAAATGAAAGACAAATAAAAGATTATAACGTCTCTGCTTAAAAAACAGAAACATCTGCTGGAAACATAGGTTCATGGGCAGCTTTTTTGGTGAATTCAGCATTAAGATCAAGTTGCATAGCTGTGCACTGACCATAAAGCCTTGGTGAGTTTAATGCCACATTATGGTTCAGGCAACTTGTTTATACAATGGATGTCTACCGTGCACAGATGAAAACAATTTGATGAACCAACACCGAAGTGGCTTTCTTGTGCAGCGCAGCAATCACAACGGCCAGATGGAGACAGACTGGCACAAGCCTTCCAGCACGGACACCTCACTGCCTCACTGACTTCAGATGCGTGTTATTCCTCCTTCCCAAAAGACTCTCATAAGGAGACGCAATGAGAACCTCACTTTCCTGTACAAAGCAGTGAAGTACTATACTCTGAATATTTACCAAACACTGTACAATATTCATCCTCAACCTGCAGGAACTCAAAACAAACTCAGACGTAAGGAAAACAATCAGCAGAGGAATGTGACTAGAGTTTAGGTTTGCAGCCAATACCTTGCAGTGCATTTCCCTAAATACAGCTGGAGGCAGCTGTAAGGCTTTGATGACAATAATACCAGTAGGAGACTTCAGTATCTCCAGTTTCTCAGAAGTGCAAGTAATTATATGCTCAGTTTCTCCTCTGTATCTTCAAGGTTATGTACAGGCACACTCCAAAGACCCCATGGAGAACTGTGTGCAATGACTGTGCTCCTGCATTAACCATATTTCAAACGTTTCTTTCAGGGCATTGAACTTTTAGGCTCATATCTTGCGAAGATTTGACTGACATGGGTGAGGCTTTACATCATGGTCACTTTTCAAGAGCAACTTCAGTTAAACAAGGCAGAGGACAGATTCTCAGAAAGAACTCTGCAAAAGATCAGTGTCAAAGCCAATCTACCTGTTTCATGGAACTTCCTTCCTCAAAAGTTTTCTAATAACTTTTTTAGTTTTCCTTGTTGCACTGACAAAATAACACCCTGATTTTTAAAAAAAATAATCTTTTGCTTCCACATCCTCCTTGAGAAACTACAAATATTTGACATCTGAACTGTCTTCACAGAAGCCACTAATAAAATAACATTACAGGGAATTATTAACTGTACTAAGAACGTTCTTCTGAGAGCTCATAAACAGCCCTCTGTGCAAAAGTCTAACAAAAATTGGCCATAGATTGCAGGTGACCTTGTGAATCCTTTGAGTGAGGAGTCTGACACTTTAATAGGCTGATACGTGGCATTATTGAAACTTAAATTTGGTGCCATGGAAAATAGGGCTCTGTGAGAACAGGTCTTTGATTACAGAGGTTGTCTTCCGTAAATGTTTATGCCATTACTTACACTCTAGCCTGTAATAGCTTGTCTTTCTCTCAGTAGGTGACAGAAGGCAGCAAAAAGCTAGCTGCTTCAGAAAATTCACATCTATTAAGGTATCCAGTGTTGAAGAGGACAAAAATAAAAATATTTGTAGCATATAGTTTAAATTTGAGTTCTGCAGACTGTTCCTATTAGTATCTCAGAGGGGTCCATTGGTCTGCTCAGAGGCATAAGGCTAACTGTATGAGCATTAGTTTTCAAGGCATAGACATATTGACGAACATCAATGATAGAGTTCCTCTATCTCCATGCCATACACACGCCCTTTGGAACACTGGGTATAAAACTTGCAATTTTTCATGGTGTGCTTCAAGCCTATCCAGTCCTTCAACAAGGAGAAAATTTTTTAAAATTCTGTCAATTTTCAAATTATGACCCAGACATCCTGTGCACCTCTTTACTCCCTCCTTTTCTGCATCATTTACTACTCCTTTTTCATGTATCCTCATTCACTAGACTTCTGTCACTAGGAAACTGCAGATAAGTTCTCTAAGCCTATCTTGGTTCAGCACAGCCAGACTCTAAATTAGCATCAATATAAGCAACTGGAAATGGACAGCAGGAGACATTTCAAAAGCTGCTCCCAAGGTTCATTGCGTGTTCTGAAAATGGCCTAAGTCACGCTATGTAAGGCAACCGTTATCTGAGATTGTTTTACTATATGTATGGTTAAATAGAACTGGATTTACTTCATAACTAGCTTAGCTCTTCAAACTAAGTCATCTGAGGCCAGATTTCTTTCAAGAACAGGGAAAAGAGAGAAACTCGACAGTAATTTTAAACTGTCAACTTTCTTCTAAACCTCTCATTACAGCCATTGCATGTTACTGTTTAAAAAAAAATAAGAAAAATACCATAATTGAGTTCTATTCCTGGCTAAACCACCAACTCAGTCTGACCTTGGGCAAGACACTTGGTTTCTTTGAGCTTCAGTTTGTGCAGCTGTAGAACCGAATAAAAAAAATTAAAACTTAACAGAGAACCAGATGCTTCATCTAAGTTGAGGTTTTCTGGGACAAAAAAATAAAGCCAAAATAAAGAGAACACTAAAATAGTTGCTTGAAAAAAAAAAGAGTTACTTCTACCTCACAGCTCTAAATTCCTAAGCCTATTAACAGGAGATTCAGGAGGATTCCTTAAAGAAAATGTCATATATACTAAAGCCCAAGTACTCAGTAAGCCTTAGAAACAGGCTAGCTCACTCATTTTGGTTAAACACACTGATTATTTCATGTGGACCACTGCCAACCAAGTATTAGGAGTACTCAAGTTAATGGATGCTGATGTGAAAAGGAACAGGCAAACAGCAATTTATAACTACAAATTCATGGCAAGACTGATCACTGAAGCTCCAGACTGGCACCTGGAGCAATTCTTGGCTCTGACAAGATATTCCTAAAAGAACTCCAGGAATATCATTTGACCTCCTCCTTCTCTGTACCACAGTTAACCTTCTCTCAAGAACAGGATATATGAGTGGTCTTCTATTCAGAGAAAGGCTACAACAGTAGCCCTTTTCCCTCTGATCCCTCCCAGTAATTTTTGGCAAGTTTGCTATCTATGAATAAAGAAGATGGTTAGTGGTTCACCTGACACAATGGAAATACTAATGCATGATTTAAAACTCCATTACGTACATGGCTTTTCTTTCCAGGAACACCTTGAGAAACGTAGCAAAAGCAAACCCTTAAAATAACGTATCAGTAAGTATATGAAGAGGTATTAGCAGCATTAACACTTTCATGAAGTGACCTGTTTTAATACTAAAAGAAAATTACCAACTGAAGCGATTACTAAACTTTCTGAAGTTAACCTGTCAAGCCTGAAGTTGCTATAGCATATCACAACATCTGAGCAAAGGCCTTAGTACACTTCTGCAAAGAGAAGACCATTTGGTATCCTGAGCATCAATATTTTAAAACGTAAAGGAGGTTTGCAGGCATTTTTCCCCCCACTTTAGACTCTACAAGACTACAAAACGTCTTGTGAAAAGAAAACAAAACGGGCAAAAGACTATGTTTTAGGTGTTTCATATACTACTTGCTGCTTTTTCTGCCCTGTTTGAGCCACATGGCTTTCAGAGTCATTTTCTGCCTAGAGATGCCTGTCAGGTGAACCCAATTAACCTCCCACACACCACCAGGGAGGGCCCCAGAGGACAAGGGTTCCCTGGAGCCCACTCTGCTTGTGCCGGACACGGTGCAATGGACCTGCAACGCAACCTGCTGAGCCACCGAAATGCCTCAGCAGTGAGTGCCACTGTCACACAGCGCTGGCAGGACGAGAGCAACCTTGTACCGCTCCCTGGCCAGTGCCCCCTGAGGAGGTGACGCTGCCCGGCCCAGACGGCCTCAGGCGCTCCATGGGGCTCGCCTCCATGCTGCCATGTGCATTCCGCCTCCTGCTCGCGGGAGCGCTGTGGCACAGATGCGCACGCCGAGGCGTCGCTGCCATGCTACCCGGGGGAAACCTTCCCACACCTCGGCCGAAGCCTCCAGCCCCCACCGAGGAGCAACGAGGGCAGCTTTTGCCCTTCAGAAAGGGCCTGAGCACACCGTCCCCACGCCACCGCAATGGCTGGCAGCGCCTCGCCTTTACAGCCGCCTACAGCCCCTGCAGCCACCCAGCCTTCCCCCACCACCGAAAGCCATGGTTTTTCTCAGCCTGGAAACCAGCACGCCCCTGCCCATTCCACCCCCCGCCCCAGGGGCAGGCCCCGCCATGCTCTTACCCGATTCACAGGCTCCCTTCTGGACCTGGGCGACGCCGGGCAGGCCGTGCTGCAGCGCCTTGCGGCTCACCGCCTTCAGCTGGCAGATGTTGTCGTAGGTCCGGCCGTCGCTGCCACACACCTGGGCACTGAGCTTGCACTGGCAGACCCCCTTGGCGAAGCGCTTGCCCATGGGGTAGCGGCAGTCGAGACTGTCCCCGCAGGGCGGGTCCTCCTTGCGGCCGCAGGAGTCCCCCTCGCCGGCGGCGCAGATGAGGCAGCAGTTGCAGCGGTCGGGGACGTAGCCGCTGGGGCAGCTGGGGCTGGGGCACTTGGAGACATCGCAGCGGGTCGGGCACTTGGCTCGGGCGGCCGAGAGCTCGGCGGCGGCTGGGCTGCAGCTGAGGGAGAGCAGGAGCAACGGGCTCAGCAGCGACACCCGCATCCTGCGCGGGCGGGCGAGCGGGCGGCGGGGAGAGCGGCGAAGGGGTGCGAGCCCGCCCGGCCCGAGGGGAGGAGGGCGGGGAAGATGCAACCGCGGCGCGGCGAGGGAAGGAAGGGAAGGGAAAGTCGGGCTTTATGCACACACGGGCGGGAAAGCGTCTTCTGCCCCGGGCAGGGCTCCTGCAGGCGGAGCGGGAAGGAGCAGCGGATGGCAGGGAGGAGGCTGGAGTGTAAAGCCGCCGAGGCGAGGCCGGCTCGGTCCGTCCGGGCAGAGCTGCTTCCCGCGACTAGCTGGCGGGACCGAGGCGCCCAGCCATGGCCACGCTGCCGCGCAAGGTGAGCGCCGTCCCCAGGCGGCGGCGGGGGGGAAGCAGTGAGGACGGCGCCGAGCGGAGCCGCCGGNCAGCCGCCGCAGCTCCGCGGCGGCAGCCCCGGCCAGGCCCCACCCCGGCCGGGGAGGGACGGCTCCCCCCGGGAGGGCGGGGAGGGCCCGGCTGAGGGGCGCCCTCGGGCGGGCCGGGCCGGGTCCCCACGGGGGGGCAGAGCGGGGAGGGCCCGCTCCCTCAGCCGGGGCGCTGCGGGGCCCATTGACCCCCCTGTGCTGGTAAATCATCGCCTCGGCGCGGGGGAGGGCCCGGGGTGAGCCCCGCCGCGGCCTTCCACTCGATGCCGGCAGCTGTGGGTGCGCGACGTGGGCTAAAAAAAATGCAAATATATACGTGTAAGAGAGTATATGTGATGAATAGAGCAGTTGTGACCTCTGTGAGTGCAGGGGGCTGAAAGCCAGCAGCCATTTTGTCTTCCCTCATGCTTGTCTTTAATGTTGTCAGCGTTATTAAGGACTTCCATCACCTCTGACACCAAAGGGTGAGCGAGGTCGGGCCCCTGTCATAATGTTAAACACAACAGCACTTGGACGTGAATCCCATTTTGCGGCTGACAAGGCAGTGACGTATGGAGCTGAACGTGCCCCTGGTAGCCACGTGTTCGTATGTGGCATCGGGGCAAGTTGTACCAGACGCTTTCCAACAGCCAAAGGGCATCCACTGGGCTCCCCACCGTCATTTACTTCAACAAAACATTCTGCGGCTTCTACATAATCTTACTTGAAAGTATTGCCAAACTCTTAAATCTTGATGTTTCGATATTATTTTGTTTAGCTATTATCAATCACAGAGTATTCAGTAACACT
Source organism: Chionis minor (assembly GCA_013398295.1). Classification (NCBI taxonomy): domain Eukaryota; kingdom Metazoa; phylum Chordata; class Aves; order Charadriiformes; family Chionidae; genus Chionis; species Chionis minor. The sequence goes on along the minus strand of VZSF01002718.1, from coordinate 2,028,050 downwards.
GTCGGGTGGGACACAGCATCTGTTAAGCTCTGTAAACAAGTCATCCTCACAGACTTGTGCGTGCCATCCTCATCGACAAAACACTCAATTTGCTCTGAGGTAGCGACTAGTCCTAACTTTCAAATTAATTAATCTTAATATGGATTCAGCTGGCTTCCAGGCAAGTTAAGCTGACTGGGGGAGAAAGACCTCTGACACAGCTCACCAAGAAACCACACCACACTTGGCAAGTCTTATTTGCTGTGTATGACACTTCCAACCTTAACTTCTGCCTGCAGTTCCCCCTTCTGTCTTTTTCATGCAATGGTTAAGATTCCTGCAATCCTACAAGGTGCTACCTCGGGCTTTCTGCTGGTGGGGTCCCATGAACCAGGCTTAAATAGGCACTATTTGTTGACCAGCTGCATCCAGCTACAGTGTCGTGAAAAGGGAGAAATTATGATGCCACCTTCTAATTAAGGACATCTTGAATGTGGTAGGCAGCATCCAGAATCCCCTGCTACAGTTAATGTTTTGTTGTTCCCTCTGTTATAGGGATAGAGTTGGTCCAAGACTGGATTCTCCAAACAGCTGCAGTCTCACTTATGGAAAAAGAAGGTATATGTGATAGCTAACAACATTACTTGTCTTGTGATGAGAAAAGTGTAACATTCTTGCTGTAGATCACATCTTGTCACTTTTTTGAAAGGTAAGAGTTACTAAATAACTTTATTTATAGAGCAGTATCTGAAATACCAAAAATGTCTATGTTTTGGTTAAAACTTGCCCTTTAAGGAAACAGGAGAGTAATAAAAATGAAGAGTGTTAGGTCTGAAACATGAATTAGAAAGAAACAAGAGCTCTGTGTGTAGGTAATGTGAATATTTTCATTATTTATGGTGACGGTTACAAGGTAGAGGTTAGGGAAAATGTTTCAAATTACAAATAGCAGTTACTATTTGTGAGTTACTACTGTTAGACTACACAATCTTTCATAGTTGTATTGGTATTCCTATTAGTTATCTCTTTCTGTAGTCACACTTGAAGACTTCAAACATGATATAGGAAAACGGTGAATATGGACAGATAAATACAGCAACCTTAACTGGAGATCTGGCAGTCTAGGATGAATGTAGGGAGTTTCACAGAATCTTTCATAATTGCCTTATCAGTCTGCATCTCATTAATTTGGGATAAAAAAGAAATAATCTGAAAGGTATTTTCTGCTGACTGTTGTCTCGTACCCAAAATAAAAGAGAGGACATGATTTCTCTCAGATAAGCACATGTATAGTATTGCCACTGCTAGAACTGGGTATTAAATTCTGAGGGGTAGTGATCAGGCTTCTGTTTATTATAGGAGACAAAACAAGAACTATAAGGGATATCTCAATCTCTGCAACCATTTTTTTTTTTCTTTCAAGATTCATTTCTCCAAAAAAAGACAAATGATGCAAAGCACAAGTCTAGGGAATAAAAAAGAAAGTCACACCAAGCATTGGGTGTTCCTCTTGGGAACAGTGAGTAAGAGGTTTCATGGCTCAGTGCTATTTGTTGAACACCTTTCGCTAGAATTTGAATTGATTCAAAATTCAAATGTGGCACTAAAAGCTATTTAAATGATAACTCATTCAGAAATAGTTCTCTACCACTTGGAAAAATGACCGTTTCATGGGTTCTGAATCACCTCTGTCTGATGGAAATGATGCTTACTGCATAGCTAGAAGGGAGGTGCCTCAAGACAAATCCAAAGCAATTCAGGAAATGTTAGTGGTGACTCAGTGGGTATCTGTCTTCTCTCTTGAGAGCCAAATTACGATTTTGTCCTGAAGGACAGTGAAGCACGTAGTCACCATGTCCTTAAGAGAATATCAGGAGTTCACTCTAAAACTCACCTACTGTATTCTAAACCCTCTTCTTCCCTTTCTCATGGTAGGAAAAAAAGTCTTTGTTGGCTTTCTATGAAGTTAATTGCCCTGTTGTGCCTGCATGTTTGCGTCTCCTGGTGTACGTGCAGGGCAGGTTTATAGTCCCTGGCTGTTCCTGCTTCTGCCTGGCTGCATACGTGTAGTCAGAGCCATGGACACTGGTCTCTTCTGTGCTGACAGAGAAGTAGGGTAGCACATGACACTGCACAGAATTAATAGTGAAATGATACCTTAGTGCTGCACTGAGGATCTACATGCTGCTGGTAAAGGAAGTGCCATTTGGATGATGTCTAAATCTAAATTTATGACCCCCATAAGCATTAAAATGCGTACTTAATTGCTTGAGTATAAGAATATTTTCCACTCTGTCTTGTCCCAGTGCAATCTGTCTAATTATGTATCAGGTGATTTAAACTGCTGTGTGTCTGTCCCTCTCATTTTAAATCTCAAAGCATTTTAATTCACACACTGTCTTAAATCCTATTATTCTAATTCATCTCTGTGTATGCATAAGTGTTATAAATTTATTTGGAGTGAATTTTTATATATTTCAAAATTTTTGTTACTGTTTCTTTAATATGGTTAAAGTTCAGAAACATTCACTTCTCTTATAACCTCACTATACAAACTGTGTAAGTTAAAGACCATTCTGACCTCGCCATTGAGGTCTCTAAATTAGGAGCACATGTTTAATATTCATCCTCAGTTCCTCGTAGGAGTGTTTTGAAAAGAAACCCAAAGCACACTTTAAACTGGAGTAATAAACACTATTTATTTATCAGATTGTCTGCATCTCATTTCCTGAACTAAACAGCTAAAGTCTGTTTGCACTCCTGACATTGCAAGTCTCACAGGCTGATCCAAGAGAACATCTGCCAGTTTGTTTTCAAGACTGGACGCTGCAGAAGAAAAGAAGCGGTGGAGGGAGAAATAAGACTTTCACAAACACATCAGCTCAAAGTGAGAACTTTCTCGGCTGCCTTCATCAACTAGGCAAGCTGTGCCTTAGAAATACTCTTTCTTTCTCTTTCTCCCCTCCCCTAACAGTAGTTGAAAAGCAGGGGTCATTTTTCTTCACTGTGTTCTGCTCAAACTGATTCCAATAAATAATTTTAGGAAGTGTTAATGGGTCCAAAAATGTATTCAAGAAATACTCTCACATTATACTGAAAGCAGCCCAAAAAATCAAGAGCTTGTTCGTTCTCACATGAGACACAGCTAGTCTGAACTCATTGCATTTGGTGCAAGAGAAAAAAGGTAGGCTTTTGGCACAGAGACAGGATTATTTGCAGGAAATGCCACAGCCCACTCTGTTCTTCACTCTGTTTCTAGCGAAAAGAACAGTTTGTGTTGGTATGTTTAAGGGGAGGAAAGTCAGACCTTTGCTAAGAGAACTGACCTAGAAATCATATGCTGTAAATTCTGTTACAGTCTTTACAGGACTTCGTCTAGCTGTAGAAGGGGGAATTGTATCTCAAACTTTATCATTAAATATAAGGTCTGCAGTGAAAATATACGTTTATATTTGAGCAGGTGTGTGGGAACAACAACAACAACAAAAAAAAAAACCAAAAACACCCAGTCAATTTTTTAAATTAGAAAATACTGATTCATAAAGAAGAAAGATATCCAGAGGAACAAAGCATTTGGAAGAGCTGTTTGAGGGGAGAGGGTGTGTATAAGGATACAGGGATATATCTGGTCAAAATGTGTGTTTGAAGAGGAAAGAATGGAGAATGAAAGAGGGAAAGACCCCTTTGCTTTTCCCCTCCACAAGATCCAAGAACCAAAATGTCTGTGTTTTTTTCTGAGCTGCAGAAGAATCAGATTCAATTCTCTGAGCTTTCTGGTGTAGAGCAGGGACTTGGCTTTGATGTTTTGGTGTTGCAGGTTCTTTCTACTCTGGAAGATTCAGTTTGCTTATATAGTGTTAGCCTTAGTTTTATGCAGAAGCGAATAGATAAATATCAAACTCGTTGTATGCACGTTTCCTGCTTTGCAACCCACCCTCCCATAGGGTCTTCTGGACTGTTCCGTTGATCAGCCACAAACATTGTGTGAAGGGCCATTTGGCAAGAGCTACCAGTTCTGGTCTGAAGCTGCAACATGCAGGCTCAGCTAGCCACTGAGAGGGGTTTGGTGGACAAGGCAGACTTAAGGCCAAGCCCTTGCTCAGCAGGATACCTAAGTTTGTAGTTCTCTAAAAATACTGCTCTACTGTTCCGGACGTCCTATTAGCTCTCCAAAGAGAGATAATGTGACACCAGCTGCTATCAGTTCAATATGCATGGGGCAATCTGAAAGAACAAGAGATTTCCTTCAATTCAAACCATGCTTCTGTGGGTTTTTCAGACAAGACACGTTGCCAGAGCCACACCGCAGTCTGGTTTAGCTCGTATAGTTTTGTGTGTGATTGAAATTTTTTGAACCAACAGTCGCATGTAAATGATCACAAGCCATAGAAACTCCTTATTCTTCTAATAAATGGCTATAGTGACTCAGACAAAAACATACAAATGTAAATGGGATTTTGCTTCTCTCTGCTCTGTGCTTTGCTTTGCTGTTGAATAACTGTGTAGAATCTCAAATAACCTCATCCCAACCAATGTGTCCCTGTGAATATACATATCCAGCAAGATCCTGTCACATGCAAAAAGGATACAGTGTGTTAAAGGATAGGATAGGATAAGATAGAATAGGATAGGATAGGATAGGATAGGATAGGATAGGACAGGACAGGACAGGACAGGACAGGACTATTTCAGTTGGAAGTAACATACAACAATCATCTAGTCCAACTGCTTGACTACTTCAGGGCTGACCAAAAGGTAAAGCAAATTACTAAGGTCATTGTGCAAATGCCTTTTAAACACTGACAGGCTTGGGCATCTACCACCTCTCTAGGAAGCCTGTTCCAGTGTTTCACTGCCCTCTCAATAAAGAAATACTTCCTAATGTCCAGTCTAAACCTTCCTTGGCACAGCTTTGAACCATTCCTGTGTGTCCTGGATACCAGGTTGCAAAGAACAGCACCTTCCTCCTCACTTCCCCTCCTCAGGAAGCTGTAGAGAGCAATGAGGTCACCCCCTCAACCTCCTTTTCTCCAAACTAGAAGAGCCAAAAGTCCTCAGCCCCTCCTCATAGGACATGCCTTCCTGCCCTGTCACCAGCTTTGTTGCCCTCCTCCAGACACATTCAAGGATCTTCACATCCTTCTTAAATGGTAGGGCCCAGAACTGCAAACAGTACTCAAGGTGACGCCACACCAACACTGAATACAGCGAGATAAAGAAATAATTAAAGGGAAATTAAAGGGAAAGAATCACTTTTAGAAGTTTTGTACTCATCTGGGCCCAATACATTTCACCTTAGGATGCTCTTAATGAACTGTCAGAAGCAACCTAGAAGTGCAGATCACAGTAGAGTGACAATAAAGTCAGCTTATAAGCCTCCAGATGATCATAAAAGTGATCCATAATTAAGAACATACCATGTCTTACAAATCTAATTTTGTCTAGAAGAGAATAATAGGAAATGTAAACTGGGTAAAAGCTGTGGATGTCATATCAACACATACTGACATTACCAATATTTTTTATGCTGCCTAATAACATCTTTGTAAGCAAACAGATTAAAGTCTGGGTGAAGCCTCATGATGTATAACTTCTTGGAATTCTGCTGTCCAAAAAGAGCCATCCATCCTTCATAGTCTGCCTGAAATTATGTCAGGTATTTCCATAAGAGTATCTCCTGAGTCCAACGCTGTTCTTATTATAACTGCTGCTGACTGCAAGACAAAAGAATAGAAAAATTGAAATCTAAAATTATTTTTGAAGTGGAGAAATGTTCCCAATAAATAAGATACAATTCAATAAGAATAAGTGCAAAGTACTACACTTTGGCACAAGTAATGAGCAAGCCAGTAATGAAACAGGAACTGACTGGTTCTATACAGGTCTGCATACAAATTTTCAAGCTTATGAGAGACCATCAGCCTACACCTTTAGGAGAAAAAATCACACCAAAACCACCCAAGCTTCTTTCTCATGTTGAGATACATAAAACCTTTGTATATCTTAAAAAAAGAAAAAAAAAAAAAAAGCCAAACTCAAATTTCCTCTTTCCTCACTGTGGTAAGGTCTCAGTTGGAATTCTATGCCTAGGTTTGCATTTGCCACTTAAGAAGACATGAATCAGCTGGAGAAAATCCACAAGACTGTAAATTCATTAGAGGTTTAAAAATACGCCTTACCAGCAAAGCTTGAAAGATCTGAATTTGTTTAGTCTAAAACAAAAGAAGACAGAATAGGGACATGATAAGAGTATTCAAATATGTAAAAGGTTGCTGAAAGAAGAGGGCAAAAAGCTGTTCTCCATGTTCATTGGCATAGTTCAAGAAGAAAAAGACTCAAGATGCTGCTAGGGCAATTTAGGGCTGATATTACGAAGATCTTTTTAAATATAAAAAGACCAATATTTTTACATATAAAGATAGCAAAGCACTGGAACTGAGTTTTGTGGAGAGGATGTGGAATGTCTTTGTTTTTAAAAGCCTTCTTTTTAAGAAATCTTAGACAGTTTTTGTTCAGAAATTACGTAGAAAGTACTGACCCTTCCTTGGTTAGGTAGGATCTTGTACTCCCTTTCTGGTATTTTCTGAAGTTGTGACCATAATGCAGGCAATCTGGCTGATTAAAGATTATATAATCAGATAGCAGAAGTCCTAAAATGAATTTAGGAAGCTCACTCAGAATTTCAAGAAAAAAAGAAAGAGATGGGTTAGAATTAAAGATGAAGAAGGATTCAGTTAAGACTATTGGAGACTAGTAGTTTCAGTAGTGTGATAAAACCACAAGGAAAAATCCAAATGGAAATACAGTGAGATTGAAAGTGAAAATGGTTGTACAGCTAGAGTTGGAGGTCTAGGGACGATCAGAGGATAAAGTGCTGGGGATGGGGAGATCAAAGAGAAATATATAACAGATGGGAGGGTGAGGGGAAGAGAAACATTTCTTCCAGATGGCATGTATTATGTCCTGGAAAGATTGGCAAGATTAGAGAATCTTGCCAAGAGGAGGATATGCTGTGAAGAGAGGTATACCAAGTGTATTGCATTAAATTCTATTCAGCAAGTAAGGAAAGACAACTTGTAAATAAGTTACTCTTTTAAATGTGCAAATTCCATGTGTTAATCCAACTTGCTCCCTATGTACTATCATTACTGGTATCACTAGGCAGTCAGTATGTAACTATGGATATTCTCTAAAATGTCACAAAATCAACCTCCTTCTGTCTTCCATCTCTTCCCTAATTTTTCTTGGTTATACCATCCCATATTCTGTGACTGGTTTTTTCCTTGCTGGCAGAGTAACAGGGTTCAGGGGCCTGCAGATTTTATGAATCTTTTTATGGTGGCTTGGCATCGTAGGAGGGTGGTGTGGATGTCTCTGGATATCAGCCAGTCTTTCTGTGAGAGGGTCTGCACAGTGGGTGCCAAGAGGGATGAGGATTGGAAGGCTAAAATAGAACTGTAGAATTGATTACAGAAACAAATACAGAATTAATCCTAGAAATCAGAGTCAAAAAAATGAATTTTATGAAGAAAACTTTATTCTACTTAATCTGTGAAAGGAAAAATCATTCAATTTCACTTGGAAAAGGTTAGGGGATTTACCATAAGAGTTGTGTCTGCCCAGGGTACACAAAAAGGTAGTATATGACCACTTGCTTTTCTCATCCAGTTTATCTAATTAAACTATCAGTCCAAAGGAAGACTGCTGAAGAAAAGTGGATTTAGGAGTCTTGCCAACCTCAAGTTTTCAAACTCCTGAGCCCTTTTCTAATTATGAATTTAAAAACCAATAATCTATAGTTTGTTTCTTTTTATTGTCTTCTTTTTATAAGCCTGGGAGTTGTGTTTTTGAGCTTCCTTTCATGAAATGAGAGCTAGAAAATTGATTTATTATGGAGTGGAGACACTCAAATTACTGTAGTACGTAATGTTTTAAGAAAAACACCATGTTTTCAAGATTTGCCATAAAATTACAAGAGTTGGAAACTTTGGTTTAAGTTAGAGGTCTAGAACTTGAAGGTAAGTAGAACTGCTTCTGAGCAATTAAAAAAGCACATTGAGGAAAACTATAATGCTGCTTGGATGTTCCCTGTGAAGAGGCTGAATGAAGGCAGAAGAGAGGACCTAGTAGAACTCAAAAGCCAGGGTGGGGAGGTTGATAGGGTGAGAACAATGGCTCAAGTGTGGAGAAGAAAAGAACATAAATGTGGTCTTTCCAGGTTGGTCCGAAGGGCCAGTGTCCTCCCATTTATGGTGGCCAAAACCAGATTCTTGGAGAAGAATAGAGCTGTGAGCTGACACTTCTCACGCTAGACGGTGCTGCTGATTTGGAAGCAGCAGTTTTCTCACAACCTGCCATCACTACTACATTTTAAACTGGAACTCTGTGACTCAGACTACCTTTGAGCAAAAGGGTTGCTAGACCTTCTCACCCAAGCCATGGGCATTTTTATCAGTTTAGCCATGTGAAATAATTGGCCAAAGCAAGTTAAGAAGACAGGTGTTACTGTTAGACCAAGCTGTTTGCCATAGGGTTTTATTTGCTTACCCTGGCACGTTTTGTATGATGTCAGCACACAAAGAATGTTTCTGCAGATAAAGCAAACAGCAAATGATTTCATGAGCCTGTTTGTGACAGATGTGTGCAGTGTGAAGAAACATTGTAGCACAAACTGCAGTACTTGTCAAGATCGTGTTATTCCAGCTCATTAATCACATTTCTCTGGTTTGTCTCCACAGATGACTATCTGTGAAAACTCACTAGCAGTCATGACAAGGCTTTCTGCTTGCCACCCCCTCTGCATAGATGCCTGTTGAAGTTCTGCATATCGTTATTGAAGCCACACTGAAAGACAGATGGGTGTTGTACGTCTTTCACGTCTGCTTCACACTCCTCTTCCATTCAGGGCCAAGAGCTGCCTTGTATATGAAATCTCCCACAGTTTTTTGTGATGAAAAAAATTGTTTTAATCAGTATTCACACCAAATTCTTATCAATATGATTTAACCAAGTAGGTTAAAACCTGTCATGCTGTTATTGGTGATGACTGGGTAAAAGAAGAGCAAATAATAGGTGCTAAGTTAGAGGATTTTCCATAATGAAATTACTAAATCGTGTTACTACAGTGAAATCAGACCCTACAATTTATAAATGTATTTGAAAACATGAAGACCTTAAGAGTATTTTTTTATGTGAGGGAGGAAAAAGAGGAGATGCTTGTCTTCTCTCCACTCCAAAGAACCCAAGGGAATGTATATTTACTGCTATCCCCAGGACTTCTATGGACTCCTGGCCCAGTCTTTGGAAAATTTTACTAGTCAAGGAGTCATGCATGCCTGTTTTCTCATCCTTTACTTGTCATGGAGCAGCTGCATTTCAGAGTTGTTAGGAAAGAGCAGTGACTACATATGGAAGAGAACAAGATGAATATATCAGTATTTGCAGTTGAGATCAAATGTGAAAAGAAACTTAAATAATGTGATGTTCATTGTTGCAAGGGAAAACAGGATTCAAAAATTCCATCTGCAGCAGTGCACAAGCTCATGAAGCTTCTCCAGAGACAAATCTTTTAATTTTGGATGATTTTGGCAGGATTAGCCTTGATTGGCAGGACAGGTTCTTTTATGGATATGCCAGTTTCATGGTGTTCAGGAATAAGAGCAGTGAATCAGTCAGGTCCCAAATGGCATGGACTTCTCTGTGTTGAGTTGCCATTCAGTCAGCTCAAAGAGTCTCGAAGTTCTGTTCCAATCCCTCTCTCTCCAGCCCTTCCTTCTATTCTTATAGAAGGAAGAAGTCATTGCACTGACCTACTAATCCTCTGTTAGTAGGAGTAGGGTGAGGTTCAGCTTTCAAAGGCAGTAGAGGAGATGCTTCACGTTACACAGTGCCATAAAGACGTGGGCAACTGAGAGGAGATGGAGTTCCTCACAACCAGGTAGCTGAAAATTTTAGAAACTGGGTGAACATGACATTGCTGACTGGCAGTCACTGCAGTGAAACAAATTCAGAACTGAAATTGCTTCTACACATAGTCATCTGGGTGTCACCTTTAACTACACGTTTACCTAATTCTTCTCTTCGGAAGATCTGCTGGGGGAGAAGGAGATTTTGTCACCTTTTATATAGCAATATACTGATTGGAGAGCTCACCCTGGAAGCAAGGAACAGAATTCTGGACCATTCTCACCCAGAGGGAATTTCAGCCTGCACCTCCCCCCACCCACCCTTTTTTTTTTTAGACAAACTATTGGCAGTTGTCTTTGAGAGGTCCCACTGTTTTCTCTGGCCATAAAAGTGCAATGGTCTATATGGGAGATGGTTTCTACCGTCTAGTGTTTAGGATATTCAGCTCAGTGGGATAAGTATAGTAAAGTCTTGTAAATACTTCTGGTTTTCCTCCTACATGATATTTATGCCCAGCAGACTAACAGTGCCAAACAACTCTCTCTCCTTCAGTGACAGGATTTTTTTTAAAAATGGCTGTCTCCCAGCTCCCTCTGTAACACCCTATCTGGTAGAGAAGTTCTAAAATCAACCTATACTTTGAAATTCCACTATATTGATAATTTGTGCGTGTTTTGTAGCAAGACAGTGTTTTCGATTGTGAGGTCTTTTTTTGGGGGGGGGGGGGGCAAGGGACATGTTGCTTGTTTGTTTGTTTTTAAATTGAGTGAAGAATTAGATACTGAAAAATCATAGCAAAGGGTTGAGTCCTCAGCAAGACCAATGTTTGGAAGGCACTACGTAGACCATATCACAGAGTTATTCATAGAAATAATGGCTTGATTTCACTTATACACAACAGCAAGGGTTAAGGAGATGATAGCTATCCTTTAGACTGTCCCCACATGGGATTTCAGAGGTAATTGCTGTTGGTGCAGAATTCTGCCATTTTTGCTGTGTGACTCCCTCAGCTACCTCCTCTAAATATTCCCAGGTAGGCACACTGCTTGACTCCACCCTGCCACTGGCCCCTCATTATACACCTATTCTCCTCACTTGAAATTCAGACTTCTCATTCCCATCCCAGCCTCTGAATATATTTATTTCTTTTCACCTCATCCACACCACCTCCTCTTGGCTCTTCATCTAATCTGTCAATAGCGACTTCCACAAGTTCTTGAGAGGTTGTCTCATCAGAACTACTTTGTTTAACCTCACATTTGTCTTCTCATTTGGCTTCTTGAAGAATCTCCCTCCTCCCCTTCCCCCATCACCCCCTGCCTCCTTCATCCTCCACATTTAAAGAAGTGACTCTTATCCCAGATATCTGACTTGAATGTGATGAAGTTCACTGGAATAAATTATATGATTTGTTCAAGTTACATCAGTCCCTTCTCAATCCATAGCTAACTTTCCCAAGGATTCTCTGTAAGGATTTCATTTTATAGTGTTTTACAGCAGGATGAAAAGTTTTTTGAATGGCAAAATTTTCCATGGAATAATGAAAAAACTGCTCCTGAATGCATATGTCAGATGGCGTAGGGACAAGTTGTGCCTTTCAGTGCAAATTTGCACTGTCACGTCAGACACTTAGTGCAAGTATCACAAAGTTTTAGTTTGCCAAGCTAATCAGTCAAGTCTGCCTATTGTATCCAGTCGCCAGGGTATAACCAACCCATGAAATTGTGACCATATTTGTCCCTACATATCATACTCAAGATATTTTCAGAAGTTATGCTTGTTCATGTATAAACCAACCTGTTCTCCCTTTTTTCCTCTAGGTATTCCATATCTTACAATATGTTTCACAAAAAATATTAGACAAAAGCACTTATCATCTTAAAATGCTTTTATCAACAAATGGCAACACATCTGGTATCAATATTTAGTAAATAAATATGATTTAGCAACGCTAAAATGGTTTTTTCCCAATTTTTGTAGTGCTCTTTTCTTGAAACTCACTAAGTGCCAACAATCTGTTTTTCTGTTGTAATCTATGCTTTCTTATACAAGCTTTTTAATTGCAATGGTGTAAAAACATCTGCTTGTGGGCAGAATCCCTTGAGATTTAGATTGCTTTTTAATTTCTACTTCTGTCTTTGGAGTTCCAATAACTCCCACCCACCTGACAGCATCAAAACTAAACCAGAACAAAACCTCATCTGCTTCTGCTGAATTTCGCAATGCAAAGCTGACAGCAGATCTAGAAGGGAACTGACTCTAGGGCCAAATCCTATGCAGCTTTTGACTTTTAGAACTCATTTGAATTCGGAAGGCACCACAAGAGATCCTGGCACCCAGCTCCAAGTGAGGAATGCAAAACTAGACCCAAAATGCTCTGGACTTGTTTTCACTAGTACTGTGTAATCTGGCCAGGACACCGAGGTTAACGTCTTTCCCCTTGTGAAATGTTCTGTGAGATCTTTAATTGACCACAGGTCACCAAGAGTCAGGCATATCTTTCTCAGCAGTACAGTGACTCTTTGAAGTACATCGGGCACTGGATTGATGCTGACTTGGAGGGAAGACTTCTGTCTTCTGAATCACTACCGCCATTTCACTGCAGCAACTGGAAGTTCTTCGAAATCACAGCTTCCATTCAGATTTTAGCCACTGTGAGCCTGCATTGCTTTCCCAGACCTGGAGAGATCATAACCTAAGTTTGTATAGTGGCTGACTGGAAGAAAGTGCCTTTTAACTTAAGAAGCCTTTAAATCAACAGCTGGTAACTAGGTTGTTTATTATACAAGCAGGCTAAAATTTCCAGAGTATCTACAAGTTCCTCAATACAAATACAGCTTTCAAGACACAACTAGAAAGATCAAACTGAGTGAGTGAGTGAGTGAGTGAGTGAGTGAGTGAGTGAGTGAGTGAGTGAGTGAGTTAGTTAGTTAGTTAGTTAGTGAAAAGGCAAAATGTATAGTGAACTTAGATGTCTTATTAAAAAGTCTGTCTCTTCAGTCTGACAGCTCCCTCTTAAATATCTAACTTCATGGTTAAACTGAAACAGCTTTACTCAGTTTGGGGGAGATACAGGAAGTTATTTGAGCTGGAGATCCATAAGAGTTCTCCAAGAAGAGAAAATCCTTATGTATCAACCTGGAGGCACTAGCAGAGAAATGAAAAATTCAGCACAGTGTTGACAGTCAACCACAAAACAAAGACTATGTAGCTGTTTTTACTGTTGTGGACTTTGAGTTACAGGAAATCAGAACGTTTAGTTCAATTGATGAATGTCATCAATGGAGTTAAAGGTGCAATTCATTTGATCAAATGCAGGTGTCTACTTTCAGATTAGACAATTAATTTTCTGTTTTTTACTGATATATTAACTCCATTGATTTTAAGATTGGCCAGGACACCTGAATTACATGTAGACATTTGTAATAAAGGTAACAGCTTGGGAGATTGAATAGCCCTCCAAAGTGACACTATTTGGGCTGCATTATTTCCTTTGAAATAGCAGTGAAGATATTCAGAATCAAAACTTGCTAGCTCCAAAGTTCTGCAGTGGTACACTACTTGGTAGCCCAGTGGACCAAGCAAAGGCCAAACCGGCATGGCAAATACCCTGACATCTGAGGGTTGAGGCATGACTGTTACAGTTCAGGCATATTGTATAGTGGGAAGATGTCGGTATGATGAGTCCTGATGAAACTTTTCAGGAATTTCTGTCAGGGACTGAGCATCCATACTGCTTATTGGATTCAAAGAAATTTGAGAGGGGCTAGAGTGTTCTTAAAACATGCTGAACGATCCAACAAATCCACTGTCTCACTGACAGCAGTGGAGGCCTTCCCACTGCCTCCAGTGTGAACAGGAGTGGGACCCAAAAACACACTTCTGCTGCCAGAACTCTCATAGCAGAAGCTCTTTACAACCACAAAAGTGCATTTATGAGTTGAAATGCAATACATGTCATTTGCCTGTTAAAACTTCCTTACGCATATAAAGTTGTGCTTCTTGACATGCATACAATTTTACTGTCCTGACCAAGCTCCATATTTAGCAGCCTGTTTCCTGATAAAGCCCCTTTACAATTCACACACTTGGTATCTTTATGCCAAATTCCTTCAACGAGTTTATTTCACTAGGCATGTTCACGTACACGCAAAGAGCAATGAACAGCAGGCACCATCACATTAATTCATTAGTCCTAAATTCATGCAAATACTCAAAAATAAGAATATGCTTTTAAAAGGAGACCAGTATCTCTTTTTCATGTTATTGTAACTGTATTTCAAATTTGGCTTCTCTTAGACAGCAGAAAGAGTAGTGGAACCTGTAGGGTTTATGAATTGTCCCTGGCAAACTTGTGTTTCATCTTTTAGCTACATTTTTACATTTGAAAATAACATCTGCTCCTTCCCTCTTACTCAATAAGACTTTTTAGAAGAGATTAGATGCAACAATTTTCTAAAAGCCTAGTATAATGAAACAGCTGAAAGAGAAGCTTAAAAGAAGGCAACTGAAAAAGAAATGTATTCCCCACCATGACCATAACTCATAGCTGTATTTTGTGAGAACTCTAACAGGCTAATCCATCTGGTTTTGGTTTTCAGTCACAGATGAACTAATAGCCTCTCATTTAAGTTACTGCATGGAACCACTATGAGCTTAAAGAAGCATTAGTCATTTTATTTGCATTCAAAGGGTTGTGTTTTTTTGAATGTAAGGAATAACTCTTCCCTTAAGAAAGGAACATATCTTGCATAGCAAGGATTACCAGAGAGGCAGGAAAATCTGTGTTAGCTAAAAAATTGATTACACAGACTCATTTGGGTTGGGCAAGGATCCTCCTGTGTCATCAATTCCATTCCACTGCACCAGTACCAAACTGATGATACCAGTTGGATTGTGGGTTTGAAGAAAGTGTAATTTCACAAAGAAAGAACCTAAAATTATTTCAGTGTATGTGTATGAAATTAAGGACCTTGAACAGTTGTGATATCTCTCCTGTAGAAAACTCTAGCAAGATTTGCATTATTTTTGCCAACTCCTTGTTCGATATTCAAATGATACATTTTCGTTCTAAATATTTGTTGTCTCTCTTCTCACTGTTTCTTTCAAGAATGCTACTAAAAGCCCTTCAGCAAGTAGTTGTGAGTAACTACTTGAGATGTAGGAGCCATACTTTTGCCACCGAGCAAAGAAGGTAATGGAGGACCTTCAGTTTGCTTCATTAAGGCCCGCAGTAGTTAATGTACCTCGCTTATGAAAACAGTTTTAATTGTGGAAATATGCATCCATTCAAGGAAAGCCATACTGTAAGGAAGGAACTTTATTCACAACCAGCTGTCTCCTCCAAGGACTGTTTCAATCCTTGCTCAAGTCAGTCCTAGTTTTTCCACTGCTGCCATTTGGCATTGGATCAGGCCTCTTCACTGATGAGTTTGAAACCCTGATAGATAGGAGAATATTTATTCTATGCAATAATAATTCCCCAAATTACCATGTTACAGTGGACCATAATAAAGAATTTTGCTGTAGTAGGAATTCTGGTCTTTCATTTTGGTTTTGACCTAGAAATTATCTGACATGCTACAGACAGATAAATTGTTACCATTTTTTGATTGTATACATAGTTTTAAATAAGCTCAAGCAGCTGTTTTTCAGTATGCTCTCTACTTTTTCATGTTAGACTCATTATCCCTTAGTCTGGTGCTATCATTATAGATTTCATAAGAAGGCAGAGATTATCTTTAAAAAAAAATTAAATGACGCTATCCTAAACTTGCTACCAATGTGTTCTTCATTTAAGAAAATGCCTTTTTCTCAGAGACTGATAAAGCAGCACTCAACTAGGCTTGGCAGTGTGTTACCTGTTATTCAACACGTATCAAAGTCACAATGTATCTTGTCTTCCTGTAGACAGAAAACCAATCAGATATGTATACATGGCAATACATCCTTTTGCTTCCCAGACTCACTGTAAGACATTTCCTTTCCCAAGGAACCATAGGCGGTAACAGCTTTGTTCATAGTGAGCATTTTTAGGACATGATTTTGTAAGGTCTTAGGGGGAGAGACTGTGTGTGCCTGCCTTCTCAAAGAGCTTATGAAAAAGCTCTTATGCATAAGCTATGCATAAGTTATGTCAAAGATGCCCAGACTGTTGAATGGAAGGACAGAACGAAACTCTGACTTTCTGTAGCCATAAACTCTGTGAAATAGTGATTTCTTCAGACCATGCTATGGTACTTATGATGGTCATTTGGGGTTTTTTTGAGGTTTTGGGGGTTGTTTGGTGTTTTGGCTTGCTTTTTTTTAGAAATGATGTGTTCCTTACTCATTCTGCTTTTACTGGTGGCTCTGTGACTTTCTTAGAAACTTCAGTATGGTGTGAGGTTTTCTGTGGCCCACATCTGTCATTAGCTGTTGTTTCTAATTCTTAGTAGTTGTGTCACCTTTGCTATTAGACTATAACTATTTAGGGAAGGGGGTTACGGTCTTCTTTCTACAAAGTTGATTTTGTGGGTACACCTGGGAGTACATAGATATCTATGTCAAGGAATTTCGTTTAAGAGCTCCTAGGGGCAATTTTTGGTTTTCTTTGCAGGCTTCAAGGATCTCTGTTCTGTGTGGTGTCTGCTCTGTTTTAGTCTGGGTGATACTGGTAGAGATCCCAGGAACTGTTTGTGTGAGAGGTTAGAAACTCATTCACATAAGTTGTAACTCTCACAACCAGCTTCATAGTCCTGTCCTACAGAAAATGGGTTTTGATTTGCTTTCCTTTAGGCCTCATGATGACAGTCAAGATTTTCCATGGACAAATATAATCATCACAGGTATCATTTTGTAACTCAAAATTGTTCATAGGTCCACAGAAATTTTCCATTGGAGAGAGATGAAATTGTCCTCAGAAATCTATTTTTATGAAACCCACAGACAAAATATTCTTGAAGCCACCTCCTTTTGTATGTGTAGTAATAGCCATTTTGCCTAAGGGTGCATTTGGAATTGTTGGATTTTCAGGTTACAACTTAATAAAAAAGTGCAAATTTTCAGTGAAAATGGAAAGGGGAAAAAGGAATTTATCGATCTTTGCTCCTCTGTCCTCACTAAGTCACCAGTTCTATAGAAGGGGAAAAAATTCTGCACATTTCTAAAACTAAAAATTATACCAAATACTTTATTTTCTCAATATTTTATACACTTAACTTTTTCACCAAAGGGAAAGTAATTTTTAAGTAAAAAAAAATTTCCAAATCATTTCAGATCAAACATACTACTCAGAGTAATAGACTGACTATTCTTAATAACAGAACCAGGACAACATTCTCCCTTATGTCACATAAGGGCAAACATGATGGTTGCAAACCACAGCCTCGGTGTTGTCTTTTCAGTCAACTAGTCTTGGGCACAAATACAGATATCCATTAAAATTTAAGGACGTCAGTAAGTGTAATAAGAAGCTAGTAATTAGGATTAAAGGCTTCTGATAGGCATAGTCTATAATAACAGCAAACCGAAATAAAAACTGAATGCAGTAATTAAAAAAATCTGCTGCTAAATTATATCTAGCACCTGTGGAAGATAGCAGTCAGCCACCCAGCTTGTAAATTTAGTATTTTTTTGTTCACATAATCAAGTCTCAGTTCTTGCAGACTTGCTTCTGAGCTTTGCCATTACCTCACTGAGGATTTGTGCTCACGGGTGTGTTTGTGTTTGCGTAGCAGTGGAAATTTTTTTTCAAGAAGTATGAAAATAAAGGCTGCGTGTTTTTCAATTTTGAAAATATTTTCCTTGGCAATGAAAGTGACAAACTCAGTGGCTAAAATGGTGTACTTTCTAGGGTATATTTCTTGCTTTGTACCTGAAATAGGACACCAAACTCAATGACAACAGATCTCTCAGCTGGCAAAATTAGTACAGTAACATGAACTCTGCCAATTAAACACAGGAAAGATCTCATTAGTCTGGATTTTTGGAGGTATATAGCGATACAGGTAATTTATTGCATATATTATTGTTTTGATACTATAGACTGGTTGATTATATCTTTGTGAACTTCACAGTGTTCCTGGAGTAATACTGTAGTCACTAAAAAAGCAGTCGTCTTTTAGTCTTTAGGGTGTTTGCCTGAGTTTTCATCAACTTCAAACCACAGTGCCCAAAGCTGGAAGGCCAATGTAGGCCAATCAACAAAGCCAATTGGATGTGTAATGGAAGTTTACAACACTGGGATCATTGTACTTCTCATACCACTGAGACCCAGCAAAGGTAGGCATGTGGTAATTGCCCCGCTGTTTTACTGATGTGACTTCCTCTTCCAAAAGAAAACTTTTCTTCCAATAAGAATCTGCTTTTGGAACTGCAAAGCCCACATAAGTTTATCAGAGACCTTAGGATAAGTACTAAGATTTTCAGTAGTGGTTCCAAGCCAAAGAGACTCCATGTGATTTCACAGTCTTATGGGCCTATTAGGAATACGTTGATAGAACTTCCTCCATTTTCTATTACCTTGTCATGTGAGAACTATGGTTATACCACAGGAAGAACATCTAGTCAAGAGAATCCAGTGGCCAAAGTTATAAGTGGAGTTCAGACTGCTTTAAGCAGCTGATAAGCATGAGTTTGGATGACTGGGGCTTTGGTGTCAGGTGCCTCATATCTGACCTATTCATTCATCTCTCTAGCTCACACAATAGTACTTTCAAGTATTTTCATTGAGGGTGAGGGATGGAAAAGAGATGTAAGCTAGCAGAAACACATATCAAGAAAAAATGCTGGAAAAGATTGTGTCATGCTCGACCCACTATTAAATCTGATTCTTCCTGATAAATATTGTAATATTTTGGAAGTAGCTGCATTTTTCAGTTAAAATTAGGGAGATTTACATTCAGCTGAAATAAAACTGTGCATATTAAATGATTCTGCTTATAAAAAATGTTTTAGTAGTGGAAATGGATTGCTGAACAGACCAGTAACATACAACGGATGTTACATTTCTGTTCTAAATTATGGGTCTAAAGTCCAAGACAGCTGTTCATTATCCTACACTCCTCTCTCAATCGTATTTCTTAGTGGAAAGTCACCCATATCGGAACTGACAGTCTTGGTAAGTAATTGTTTCTGCATCAGCCTGAAGACTAAACTATGCTCCCATAAACTCAGAAAGCCTTTTAGCATCAGCATTGCCACTGTATTTCATCCTGTGCCTGTGCAGATAAAGAAATTATGTCTGTCTCTTTTGCTGTCATATTTGCTTTCATTCACAAGCACTAAGCTTGTCTGAGCACAAGAATAATACAATGAAAAAGCTAAATCTTCCAAAAAGATTTTTCATTGTTTAGCTTGGGTAGACCAAAGCCCATTCAGTTACTGTAGGGTATGGGATTCCTTACTAAGCATCTATCCAGTGTTTTGGTATAACCACCATTCAAAATCTCTTCTGAACTCTTCAGCCTGATTAAATCCCATGTACGCTTACAGCTTTGGCACTGGTCACATACACATCAGCACTGACAGTGCCAAAGAATCTGCTATACTCTTACAAAGTTGAAAGAAAACAGGTTTCCCCTATCTCTCACTCTAGTGATGTAAGCATGATTTGTCCCCACAGAACACAACCAAATGAAATAATGCCTTTTCAGTTAGTGGTTGGACAGCTAGACATGAAAGAGTCTGAATCACCATCTCCTTTGGCTTATATCCACTAGGCTCTGGGACATTTACAGATGGAGGTCTTTTGATCCCTCCATAGCATAAGCTGTTCTATTTTGTCAAATTAAATCCTGAAAGCATGCAAATGAAGGATCAGAAGGATCTCTAGGGTTCCAGTACAACTCTGATGCTCTGAGGCAGAAATAACTACAACTAAGATACCAAATACTAAAAAAACCCCAAAATATCTAACTTGTTTTAAAAAAGCTGCAATGAAGGAGACTCTCTTCATGTAGCAGATCCTGGTACTTCATTACTGTTATGAAAATACACAACCTAAATCTTATTTCCCTTTCCCCTGAAGATGAGAAGAGCTATCTTCTTCATGAGAGACTTTTCCATTGTAAAGAATATTATATCTGCCCTCAGTCTGTTCTAGACTAAACAAACATTGTTCCTTCAACCTTTCCTTAAAGTTCATATTTTCTAAACTTCTTATCAGCCTTATTGTTCCTCTTTGTACTCTAATTTGTCAATATCTTTCTTGTGTTGAGTTGTGCCTGAACTGGAAACAGCTCTTCATGCAAGGTCTCACTGGACAGGGAATAAATTTCTCTTTATGTTGTCCGTGACACTCCTACTGATTTGAAGCTTGCCATTTTTGCACTGCAACCAAAATGTTTATTCATGTCTGACTTGTCACCCATTACAATCCTTCATCCTCTTCTGTCACCTAGTCAGCGATTCCCCATTCCACATTTATTTTCCATAACACAGGTCTTTAACACACATTTCCTTTCTCAAAGAGATTTGAATTCTGATCCTACCCTCAGTTGTGCATTTAACCCCTTTCAATTTGCCATCATTGACAAATTATAGACATCCAGATTTCTTCAAAACGTGTAAACAAGCCCAAATTTATTTCTCTGAAGGTTGCTGTTTGAAATCCTTTGCATTTTGGTAGTATAAAGTCCCAATGAGTTATCTTCAAATTTTTAGTAAATCGTGTTTATATCGTGTATTCTTGCACAAGATTGATCTGACACTATTCTAGATAGTTTGGCATTTATTACTTCACCTTCATCCATTGTTCCATTGAAGTACTTATCTTGGCATACTCTGACATGCGAGCCCTAAGACAGTTTACCATCATCTTGGTATTACCTACTGCCAGTCTCACACTAGTGGCATATATTATGTCTTGTTTTTATTAAATCCCATTTCTGAGGTCCTTGCAGTTCCAGAAGAAATGTGGCTACCTAAATGACCGCTACAGATTCCACAAAGTATAAGGACAATGGTAATCTAGGGATTGCAATGTTGTTGACAAATCCAAACTGTGTGCTTTTCTACTGGACTCTCTACAATTATAAAAAAGTTCACATAAGAGGATGGACTCTGGAAATTGAACCAAATTTGTATGTTCTTTGGAAAAGGGTGTGTGAAATAAACCTATAACAAGATCTTTTAGTTTAGTAAGTTCAATTACAAGTACATAAACCTATTTCTAAGTGATGATTTAAGGCTCCGTAGTCATGAAACGGGTTATTTGCATGGTGAATTCTTCCAGAGACTTTTATAAGTTTGTTTTTATTCATGAAAGATGAAGTTAAAGAATGAACATGATTTTAATGTACAGTATAGTATGGACCAAATGAAAAGTGATACTTGACTCCACCCAGCAAAGAAGAGCCACCTCCCCTTAATGGATTGAGCATTTGAAGAAAAATAGCTTTGGGTTATTTTCAGATGTTTTCTGAAGTTGGATGAATCTAATCCATTTTGTTTTCCACCATTTATTCCGAAGTATTGCCTCAGGATATGGATGATTTTAAACATTGATATTCCACCACACCCTATAATATGGGATACAGCAACTAAGCGTAATAGTAAAATTCAGACATTAGCCAAGATTGTGTGCGTATCTGAGACATTTCTACTCAGCTGACTGAACCTGTTGGCCTGGGGAACTCAAAGGTCATAACTTTGGTACTTTATTCCATGAGGTGCAACAATTACCTTTGTTCTCACATGTCTTCTATAGTCTCCCAATGGTGCTTCTACTGTATGAAAATTAGTTTTGCCGTTACTTTAAGGAAAATAAAAATAGGGCTAAAATCTTAACATGAATTGTATGTTTCAAAAATACAAACACAAAGAACTTCTGAGCTGGGGTAAAGGAATAAAAGCACCTAAGATCTTGAAAGTAGACAAATCTTCCTAAATCTTGGTTCTCCAATCTTCCATCTTTTTGTTATGCATTTTTTGGTACATGTGACTTTTGCTTATATTCACATATTCATATGTGAATATAGATAATGAATACATGAATCTTAGTGGCACCCACATTCTTCAGTTAACAATTTGAGCCTCATCACTTAAACTGTGTTACTGGTAGCACAGGGGTGGGTTTAATGGTTTTATCCTTTAGTTGCTATGGCATAACTAATCAATGCCGTGAGAAAAAAATATGCTACTTTTGAAGATGCATGAAGATATTAAAGATACATTGCTCTTCTCTGCTTGTCCAGTTCAAAAATGTAATTTTTTTTTGGTCATCTGAAAGGAACTGTTTGCATAATTTATTCTAGAGATTTATGCTTGATTTTTTGTGGAGTAGAAATAAAGTAGTTAGAAGCAGCGTAGTAACACCCTATGACATAAAAATAAATAAAAAATAAAAAAAGACGACCTTCAAATTTCAGGAGACTGTTTTTGTTATGTTTGAATTCTCCAAACTACTTTGACTACAATGGAAAAACACTGTTGAATATCCCGCATGCATTGTCACTTTAATAAACCACCAGATGGATATTCTGTTAGATGCTCACAAGACTACTTTAAACTAGCTTAGTGACATTGAGAATATACGTGCTTGCTCAGTCTGAACCTTTATACTAATCTCTTTCAGCTTTAAGTTAGTTTCTGAAATTACATATGAATATGTGAAAATATGCCTTGATACCACTTTTGAGAAAGAAAAATAATTCACAATTCCCCTTATATTTTCTCTCAATTCAGGGGGACTGAAGACTCAATTTTACCATTTTGTGTCTTCCTACTCTTCAAAATTAAATGTAGGATAAAAATTATCCTCTCATTTATTGTCAGGGTCTAACCAATAGACTTAACTATGCAAGGTTTCTGCATAAGATGACAAGAGAAATAAGGAACAATCCAAGAGGAAATTGCCAAAATCACACTCCAGTAAAATCAGCCAAGTGTTAGCTTCATGAAAATGTAAACAAAGCAGACAGTATCTTGGCTTACAAATTGTGGAGTGAAGGATTATCTATTCTTTTCAGAAGATAAAAAGAGGTTCCATAAGATCCTGAGCTATAAGGAAAGTGAGCGACTGGTTTTAGAGCATGCATGTGTAATCTTCTTCCAAAGTCAGACCTCTTTAACAGGTCTTATAAACCAAATCCTGTAAAACATGTTCCACTCTGCAGCTCTCTTTCCAGTAGAACCTCTAATATTTTGTAGAACAGTAAAGGGGAAGAGAAGGCCGCTGAGAGGACAACCAGGAAGAAGGATGCGTAGAAATATGCCAAAACTTCTACATCCTGGGGAGTAGCGCTCCTCACAGCTTAGTGCAAACACAATGCTGAAGAAGTCTCTCCAGTTTGTCCATGCCCACACAACCCGCCTCTTAAGACGCACTAAACAAGCAGCTTGCGACATTGCAGATATTTGCACATTACAGAGATGAAAACCACAGAGAAACATATTCAGTGCACTGCTTTAAGTTTTACCTCTTGCCAATTAAAAAGGATGTGTTTCGAGCCGTTGAACAAAAAGCAACAGAGAATTATGAAGCTTCTAATACATGATTGCTGTGAGTATGGGAGACTGGATGCGATGCAGCAGCATCTTCAAAAGTAGCTCCCTTCCCATTCTTCCTCATTTTGAGTATAGGATAAGCTTTGTTCATACTTCTCCAAGCAATTATCTTATTTTCTGTTGGAAGTCTCACTGGTTTATTTACTTCACTCTTGTAACAGCATGAAGCATACACATGGCAGAGCCTGCTTACCCCCAACAAAATGCGAGTAGCTCAAGCTTACTTAGTAGGCATACAATTTTGGTAGCTTGTGTCAAAACATCTTCCCTACTCAAGTTACAATTTCTTAAAAGCTTGTGACAGGAATACTTTCTCATAGGAGAAAGTCCATTCCTAAAGCAACCCCACTTTGCTGGCAAATCAGTGCTCCTGGTCACTAAAGCTTTGTAGAGAACAGGTAAGCGGACTTCATTTGGTTAAACCATTGACCAATAAACATTGACCAATTAGTGCACTTTTCTCTAGACTCATTCTAAGAGATTCTGAGAAATAGGATTGATTTTTTTTCCAATGTTAACTGGTATGTGGCACACACCCAGGATTCAGCAAGGGTGATGAAAAGCCTGGCAGACCTAAACCCAAGTAAAAATGGTGTCTAAAAAGGAAAGCTGTATAGCAAACGTAATTGACAAAAGGTGCAATAAGGACAACGTTTCTTTGGTTTAACAAAAAAGTGTTGTCATCTATGCAATGATGCAGAAAATCAGATACCAAATTATACACATTAATCAAATGGTAGGCAGAAAAAGGAAACGGATAATCCAACAAAGTCATTCTACCCAAAAATTCCACTTATCTGTGAAAGAAGAAAAAATATGTCAGAAATGGAGATATTAGTTAAAATTTATTGGTAAAGGACAGATTTTTAGGGTAAGATACTTGCTGATGCACACCTTGATTTTCTTGAAACTTCTTGTAGTTACAAGTGTTTCAAGATTTTAAGAAAGCTATAGTTATCAATAAGTAAAATAAAGTGGGAAACTTGAAGAATGACTGCTATCTCAGATCATAAAGAAATAATATTATAGTAATATAATTATCTTACTTTATGGTGAAAAACATATTTACTCAGCTGTATGTTTGCATGTAAGACTATTGTTATCTCTGGTATGCAGGAAGAATAGAAAAAAGAACTTTTATACCCTGTGTAATTGACAGACCTACAGCAGAGCATAAAAGAAAAACACTTTTCAGATTACTTAGTAAGCAATTTACAAGTGTTTTCTCTTGAGCTCAATTCATTGGTACAAGAGTGCATGAATTTTAAGTAAGTCTTTATACCATGTAAGTCCTAACCAATATGAGACAAAGCTTCAGAATTTAAAGAAAATTTCACTGCACATCATGTTAATCTAACAGAGAAATAAGTACGAAATTGTGCTAAGAATTAAAAATACAAAAAGTAATAGTTTCCAGGGAATAGTTTCAGAGATAGAGGGGATGTGTTTATTTTACTGTCCTATTCCTTTATAATTTGGATGCTTCTGCATAGTTAGTACTGACATCAAATCTGAAAATATGAGACAAAACATCCTGACCATATTTTACAATGATGCTAAGTAATTCAGTTCCAAATTGAGAATAAAATTGCCTCAATAAACTATAGGTTGTTCTGAATATACTCTTCAAAAGGACACTAGACTAAAAGTAATTAATTTATATTTGAATTTCAAGCAAATGTGGATGCTTTGCTGCATTGCCATTGAACAGCAGCAGTGTAGCTTTATTTGGAAATTTTTGTGTGTTGTTACATGGATATGAATTGCTAAAGAGAAATTATGGAAAAATGCAGAAATTAACTTAGGGGTTCGGTACATCACTAGACCTAAGTCCCCAGTTTTCCTAAAAACAACCCCCTTCCTCACCTATTTATTCATGACCAAAGGCCAAAATGTACAAGAAGTCCAGAAAAGGAAGCAATAGTTTTGTTCGAGGTCACTTTTGGTAACTTCTTAAGTGCTTCCTTCTACATCTTAATACTCATATACTGTTCCTTTCTGATATTACAAAAAGTGCCCAGTAACACCGGTACCGTGTTAAACCTCCTTGTCGAGGGAGAGAAACAAACAGGTGTGTTAAATCTCAAACACGTAACTATGGCATATATTAGAAAAGGCAGGCACAAAGAAATGTGTCTGCATTTTAAGCAAAATATCAGTAGGTGGACAATGGTCCATAATTATTGATAAAGTCTTTCCCCAATCTGGGAATGGATTGGCTCCTAAGAAGTTCCTCTCTTCCCCAGTTTATAAACTGACTGATGGAACACAAGTATCTAATACCAGCCAGTAGTGTTAGATATACTTCAGGAAACATTCAGAAAGAATCCATGTTATTTTTAGAAAAGCAAAATCGCTCCATTTATCATACTCATTCCAACTTCCAAAAACTTAAATATTTTCCATGCAATGGTGAAATTCCCTTCTGTTGACTTGGCAAAGAAAGGGTACTTTGAACAGATTTTGTGCAGCTGCTACATCAGGAAAAACACCTGCTGAAAATTTTCAAGAGTTTCCCAGCACATAATTTTCTAAAGTAATTCAGCATCTAAGTGGCATGTGAGTTTTATGATATTTGTAAGTCAGAGTAATCTTGTTCAGTTTACCTTTTCATGAAAGATACAATCCATTTAGTATGTCAGTGCACTGCAAAAGCAACTTAACCTGCCACTCAGTGATTAAAGTGACAGATAACAGATAAATATTCTGGGAAATTAGACATTATTTTTCTTCCCTTCATTATCTGAAGTGGCAAAATGGAGACAAAAAAGCATTAGAAGCAAATATTTAGAGGAACATCTCCTTAGCACACCAGCAGACAGTAATACCAGACAGGCAATTTACATTGAGTGGAAAACGGCTGTCTAACTCTGCTAATATCTTTGGTACATTTTCAGAAAAAGTTGTTTGCTCTGTAGGTTGAGTGTTTTGAATGTCACTGCCTAGAATACTATAGCACCAGGCTCATACATATTTTCTCTTGAGAAAATAAGTAACTGTCAGAAGTTTTGCCATTTTAAACTAACACCAACAGTTTTCAGCATGTACCTGCCCCCGACTTTATTTGCTAGATTTCTTCTGTACCACGGTATTTTGTATTTGCACTCCAGTTTTCCTGTAACCAAATAAAGCCACGTACTACCTCAGAGCAGCCAACTTTGTCTAGGTTGCCTATGGACAAGTCACATTACCAGAATTGTAAGTGTTTCAAAGTAGCTTAGAATTAGTATTTTGCTCCCCGCAAGTGCTCCATTACTTTCTTGGAGCATATTTCATTTGTGCAGAGCACACAGATGCTTGTCTGGGGAAGATCTGGTTTCTCTTGAAGCCCTAGCTATCATTTGGGTCACCAGTTTTGAATGCATCATTTTTAAAGGTTTTTAAGTGTATTTTGGGGTTTTCTTTTTGTTGTATTTTGGGTTTTGTTTTGTGGTATTACGTTTTAGTTAGAAAGCAAGAGTGATGGAGAAAGTGTACTACTTTTTCAGGTTTCTGAATTTCTTTCTTAACCTTCTGGCCTGGAGACCATGGATGCAAAGCTAGAGAGTGCCACCGTGTGGCTAGAGGCTCTCTTGGCTGGCAAACTCTACAGCTCGGTCTTGCATAAATGGACATGATAAATTTGAATGCATTAGGCCCTGAAAAAAACCAACATAAAGCAGGCTTAACTTCTCTGAGGCGGCCAAAGTTTCAAAATGGTGGGCATGAGAAAGCACTGGAGACAAATGGATACCCAACGACCGGGAGTCCCGTGTGCCGCTTTCCACGCTGTAGGCAGTATTTTATGCAGAGGTGCTAAGTGGCAAGCCCTTCAGAGCATGGCTGATGGAGCCCAGCCTGCCGCTACTCTGAAGTTAATTCCTCAGCCATGAGAGGACAGGGCTGCACTCCCTTTTACACACCCAGAGAGCAAGCACATTTGGCATACCTTTTTGTCTAACCAGGAGAGACAGACAGGGCCCTAGCCTACCGAGTAGGCTGTATTTTCCTCTTCAAAAGTGTGAGCTTCTATGGGCTGAGGAAAGCACAGGGGTTGAGGTACCCCCTTTCCACTAATTAAGTATTCCATACTCTGATAGTACCACTACCATTCCCTTCTCTGTAATCCCATTTTAAATATGAAGGGGTTACACTTGACAGGATACATCATTGCTGGTTGAGAAACCACCACAAGTATCTGGCTCTATACGTGATGAAGTTCGAGACATGTAGCTGCTCACACGCACCAGTTCATGCCTTCCTGGACGCAGAACCTTGTTATTTCAAATCAAGGAGAAATACCTACAGTGTCTCAGTGCCTGCAGAGCTTTTAACAGCTCAGCAGGGCTTTTTTGGCTCATTAAGAGTATTAAAGTTTTGCTAGTGACTAGCTATATAACTAGTTCTGGTTAGAAGCTCTCTGAATCTACATCTGCTTCCTATGTCTTTTTTCCATTTATCATTCAAACATCTCATCCCTCACTGTCTTTTCTAACAAAGAGACTCTGCAGAGGTACACTTTTCTGTACCCTGTGTAGGAGGCATCAAGACTCCATGCTGTTTTGCCTTTTTGCTTCATTAACTGGTAGACCATTCTTCTAGTTTATCTAGCCAAAACTAATCATTTACATAACAGCTATGGGAAAACAGAGTTTTATAATATCTCAAATAATCAGGCCTCCATTTATAAAGACTTGCACCAGGAAGCACACCAGGTAAGATTCATCTCACCCATCTATAGAATTCTATGTTGTAGGTGATTGACCATTCTCTTATGCTAAAGACAGTACGGCTCTGGCAGGTGTCTCCTAAAGGGAAAATGAATCCTATCACTCCTGATCAAATGGAACAGAACTTCACAATAGAATACTTTAGCCCAGATTCAGTTCCTCCCAGAATTTGTTAATACCAATTTTGCTGTCCAAGTGCATTTAATTTATCACAGAATCATAAAATGATGTTGTGCTTCCTAGAGAAAAAGATATACTTAAAGGTCTAAACAGGTTTTGAAGCAGTTTTTAAAAACGTAAAATGCCACTAATACATCTAATAGGAATGCAGGTCTTTGAAATCCTATTCCTATGACTCACTTTCACCACACTGAGTAGGAAAACACAGAATGCCTGTGTCATCAGAGCAAGGAGAGGATTTGGGCACTGCCTTTTCAAAAGCCATGTTCATTTTTGTATGCTGTTCAACTGGCTTGAAGGGAATGCTCAAAAAATTCAGTGTGCTGTACACTGCCCAAGCACAATTTAACATTAACGGATAAATTAATAAAGAGGACAGGATTGCTATGGAAATGAAAATTCTGTGGAATTAGGCCGAAAAGATGAAGCAGAAGTGCAAGGAATAAGATAAGGTCTTATCAGCAGAATTGAATTCTAGATTAGGAAGTGCGGCTTCCCAGAACACAAAGAGACTGCCTTTGATTACAGCAATCAGAACCAGAGAGAGGTTATAAATTGAGCTAGTCTGAAAGTCAAATGAAATGGAAAATAGACTGCCAAGCACTGAAAAGCAAGTTAATGAACAGAGAGCAACATCCACAATTTTCCCAGCTCTGCAGAGATCATACAGAACTTCAGTTGAGTTTTCAGATCAAAACAAGGAAGAGAATATGGGGTAATTAATTTCCCATGCTTAGTGGCACAATATAACACCAGTCTGAATCTGAGTCTTCAAAGTAAGTTCCTAAGACATTCAAGTGGTAAAAGTATCAACTTTAATACTTAGTCCAAGTCTGATTGAGTGTCCAAAAAAATTGTGCAGAATTCCTTGGAAGTTACACATATTTCTATAATCAAGACATTAAAGGTCTGATTCACTACCCAACATAATGCTTCTTTATTTTTTAAAAGCAAAGTGGTGAGATATCTTTAATTATGCTGCATATTTACTATTACGTTCATTGTTTTTTAGCTAATCCTCAGCGTGAAACTGAAAACACAGGGGCACTTAAGTTCTCTTTACAGCATCAAGTTACCTTCTAGAAATAGCAAATGCAAAGTGTTGAAGCTCAAAGGCATAGAGCTGAAGCCCCACTTCATTTTTTATACCTTTGAGCCAGAGACTTAGCTTGTCTACTTAAGAACTCAAATCATCTCTTCAAGGTAACTAACAGGTCACGATTATCATGATAGTCTCAACTCCCTATTATATAGATTAGTGCTTACAGCACTTACCAAGGAAGAAGATGCACTTCGCGCCTCCCTGGTGTGTCAGTCTATCTAGATATATATAATCTACATAGATATAGATATATAAAGTATCCTCTCTCTCTAGGAAAGAAGTCAAAAAAACAAATGAATTCACAAGGTCAAAAAGATGATTTAAGTCAGATACTTGAATATATGGAAAGTATATATAGAAAGCGTTCAGATTGCACTGTAAATAACAGATTTTAAGAAAAGAAAGATTCCTAGGCAAAGAACCAAAGCCATGAGAGTACATAACTACACAGAGCAGAAAAAAAAGTTGGGTTTTTGCACCTTTCCCCAGCTTTAAGCAAATATAACACAATAAGCAGCCAACAACCTCTAGCTGGTTTCTGAGACTACGTGTGCGTCTTCCAGACAATTCCATTCTTCATAATTTCTCTTAACAATGGACTTGCAGTTTCTGTATGAGGTTATATAAAGAAAAGGCATAATTTCAAAAATTTAGCTGAATATTTAATTGCAAGATTATCAGACTTTTTTTTTTAAAAAACATTGACATTCCTTCTCAAAATATACAGCATGATCTAATATGTGATTTCTACTATAGCTTTGGTATGAAAGTGTTTTGAGGCACAAAGATTTAGAACTATAAAAATTAACAATCAAGAATTTTTGCAACTGAAGTAGTACATTTTTCTGAACGTAATGTAGTTATATGTAAGACAGTAGGAAATGCTTTAATAAGTCACTGCAGACAATGCTGACAGTTCTGAAAAGGGTTAGTTAAAACACCCCCACAGGCAATTTGTCTTTGAGAAGAAGGAAAGAGGGCCTTCACATGACCACTGAAATCCACAAAACTACAACTTACATATTACCAGAGACTTCAGTTCTGGAAACCAGTTATTACAACATGTACATAAGATTCATCTTCTGATTCCTGAAAATACTTAACTAGTGCTTATAAGTACTGCAGTAGATTAATTTGATAGGAAATGAGGGGTGATGTCTGGGGAACTGGATCAAACCCACCTAACGTGCTTGGGCACATATTTTTATATTGAGTAAATACAATAGAGCTAGGTCATACAAGAACTAGGTAATGCAAAGAAAACCACAATTTTTTATGGAGTGTTTTTTCTCTGCAACACTTTATTAAGTATTTTTTCATTGCATCTATGCTTGATCATTTTCCAGCTAGGCAGAAACAGATAGTAAAGAAAACTTTAGTTAAAAAAAAGACTGTTGGGGTTTGGTTTTAACTCACAGGCTGATCTTTAAACATCAAATACAATACTGCGTATCTTGGAGACAATTGAATGTAGTTCACTGTCATATAAACTGGTAATTTAGTCTGGGATGCTGACCTCTGGCTTCAAGCATATGCATAATGAGCCATTGAATGCATTCTGCATCCTCCCACAAGGCCAGTGCAATATTTCTCCAGGTATTTCCGTAATTGTCAGACAGCATTTTCCAAAGAGGCTTATGAACTCTTATAACACTGATCGGGAGCTAGATTTATTCTCCTAACATTCAACTCTGTTGCAAAGGTTCTTGCCTTTTGATAGAAGAAGAGAGACATTTCCCGATCCACAAGAAAGTTATGGTAGATTATGGCAAGTCTCGTGTAAATCTTCAGTTGAGCTTTTTTATTGCCCAGGTCCATGGCAGCAGCAAGTGCTAAATGGTAATAGCCTGCTGCATCAAAGGGATCCTGAAATAAGAGACACAAAGATAGTACTCTCTATAGTACCACCAGTGTAAGAGGACATCCAAGCTCAGTTTATTAGGTATCAAACAAGAATAATATATGTTGTGAACTTCAGTAGATTTTGCTACTTTATTATTTACATTCTAAATGCATAAAACCAGAACATGATAAACCCTGATGTTATGAAACATTAGTCAACGATTTTCTGCAGCAGTTTTTGGTATCCCTTACCTTAAGGTCATAGAATATAATGTCTCCTAAGACCAAGTACACCTTGACATAATACAGTGTTTCCTCCTCAAACTCCAGAGGAGAGGAACAGAGGGACAAAGCCTTCAGATAAAAGTGTTCAGCTAGTTCACAGTGACCCAAATGATGATGGATGGCAGCCAGCCGATGGTAAGCTATTCGTTCATTTAGCTGATTTCCTAATGAGATAAAGTATGAGTCAGGATAAAGCCACAGGGACACAAGCAGTCAACTTGTCTCACACTAGAATACATCAATGCTATTTTTTGTTTACTTCTATATGGTATTTGCTGATGTTTTATTGAATGAAATTAATTTTAGTCAGGAGGTACATGGCCAAAACCTGCCCTTCAAGAAAAAAAAAATCCCACAGAATTTCTGAATTTCCCTGTGTGGGATTTGACAATGTTAGGGGTTTTCTTAATAGCCACATTCATATCTCATGTATAGGTATACACACCCTGCACATACTTACAAAGAATACAAATATATTCTTTTGAAAGTATAGTAGCTAATGGGATTAAAGACTCCCTTGCTCCTCCCAGTATACTCTTTGCATCAAAAGTTATGATGAAAATATGATTTTCAGACTGATCAAAATGACCTGTCTGTGCACGTATGGAGGGGTGAGAGGGTTCTTAAGCAGTTGAACAGCTCTCAAATTTAAAGAATAGTAATTTTGAAAACTAACCCAATTATTTTTAACTACTTTTTCCTAGGTCAGTTCACCAGCAAGGCTCTGAGCAAATCTGAAACAAATATATGACACTCCAAAGCCTCTTGGGACAATATTATTCATTAGTATTATAGCTTAGCTGTGGTAAGAGGACTGAGTTTGGAGGTTTAATTCTGTGCTCTACCAAAGGTTGTCCAT
The DNA here is from genome assembly GCA_013398295.1 of Chionis minor. Lineage (NCBI taxonomy): Eukaryota > Metazoa > Chordata > Aves > Charadriiformes > Chionidae > Chionis > Chionis minor. The sequence goes on along the minus strand of VZSF01002718.1, from coordinate 1,995,700 downwards.
ATGAGCTTGGAATTAGGAGAGACAGCAACAGAGTTCCTCATTCTTGAGTGGAAGCAAAAAATAACAATGATGGTAACATTTTGAAATCCTGGCAAGAAATCTAACTGAATTCAAAGGAAGAAAGCTTTTTAGAATTCTTATTTTGAAGGTATCAGTAATATTCAATTATAACTGAAATTGGTCTTACCTAAACTTACACTGAGCATAAGAGATGCTCTTGCATATTCCAGACTTTCCTCATAAGCCTTCAGATTGACCAGCAATTCCACCAGTTTATTGCATAATCTGAGTTCGGTGTTTTTGTTACCAGTCTTAACAGCAAGTGGAAGAGCCCTATCCTGAAATGCATAAAAACAGCTTAAGTACTGCTGAACCCTAAGACATGCACTGACAGGCTTCCATTTATGTTACATCAAGCAATTTTTTCTAGTTTTATTTTGCTCTTCGCATAAGGCATATCTTACACCCAGGAGTTGCAACATGTGAGATATATTAACACCACAACCAAGTACTCATCTGCAAGAGGTTATAAACTATTTGCTGAGACAATCAGCTTTTGGTTCAGCATTTGTAGAACACCTGCTGTGATGGGAGGGCACATAACTACTGATGCAGTAGAAAAACTGCACAAACCCTGTAGAAAGTCACTGCCTTCTCCTTTTCTCGAGTACCATTGAAAAATATGTCTCCAGCAGCTTCAAACAATTCCATTCCTAAATTTGGATCCCCTGTGTAAAGAGCAGCATCCTGAGCAACCTGAAAAGAAAACAAGGAATGGGAAAGAAGGCAAATCTTGGTTACTTCTTGGTAAACAAAAATCATAAATATTAGCAACTAAGAAAAGATCTTATTAAGCCCCCTCATTATAAGGTAGCAAAGGCTATATTTTATGAGACCATGATCTGTCTTTTTGGTACTCTGATTTTGAGCAGGCCAATGGCAGATGCTGAAGGAGGAACAAAAAGACATGGGCAAAGAGTGTTATGGTCTCCCTTTTTCTGGCAATAGTACCCTACCACCTTTGTCATCACAGGGCACTCTCAAAACCAATACTGCATTTGATAGTTGTAACATTAAGTTTGAATTACATTGCACTAATCATAGAAATAAATTCTAATTGCAAGTTAAATATTGCTAACAGTGCAGATTTAAAAGCATCTGAAAATTCTGTAAATAAATGCAGCTCCACTAATTTGTTATTCTGATAAATATATGCCATGTTAGCAAAAAGGACTTCAGGAAAGGCAGCATGCATCCTCCCGCAAAGCAAGGATACCAGGATGCTCAGTTAATGATAGGATAAGTAGTAATGAGAAAGGGGACATGCACATGAAGCAAGTTGAAGAACCTTGCTTTGGTTTTGGAATATTTAGTTTTCAATTTGCATCCAATGATCACAAGTCCAGCTCTCTACTTGAGCACAAAGGCAGCAATTCCTTTCAGCCTGTTTTGGCTTCAGGCACCCGAGGACTCTATTGCATCACATTTTTGGAAGGTTTTTTACATGGAAGTTAAGATGTGACGACTTGCATAAATTACTGGCACAGCGGTCAGCATTTTAGTGGGCAGATTCTGACTTCAAGGCTTTCCTCATGGAGAAGCACTGATTCTGCTCTAAATACCAGGTTCCATAATGTGCATGTATGGAACACATATGCATGTCCCTGGCCCACTGCTCCTCTTAAAAAGAGATAGAGAAAACCATCCCGCATGCTGGTTTGGCTTTTGTAACACCAGGTGACTGACTTGGAAGCTATCAGCTAAAATAATTTAATAAAAGCAGTAGCAGGCCTTATAACACAGCCCCCTCCTGTAAACACATTTATTCATTTTTCCTTGTAAGTAGGCAAAAACAATTTAACTGAGAGGAAAAAAAATCATTGAAGTAGCGCCATATATTATGTCTGAATATATTTTAAACATTAATGCATTCCCTGTGTTTTCCTGCTTCTTTGCAGATTTTTTTCATAACATCTTAACAACAGACATGTGATTATTTTATTTAGAGATCATGTTTTGGTAGCACTCACACATAGCCAAGACTCAGATCTTACTATATCAGGTTCTGTATACATCCTGCACCACAAGGCAGCACTGTCCCTTACAACAGGAGAGAAGCATTTTTAACCTCTTTACAAAAGCAAGAAACTAATTCCCCAGATACTTCAGTGAATGGCCAGAAGCTGCGTAGACAGAGGCAGACCTGGGCTGCAGTGCAGCTCTGAGAAAGACTCCAGATCATCCTGTTTCAGCAGCCACAAGAGATGGATCCCCGTTTCAGGTCATCTTTCAGGCTGTGTTAGCGCTGCGACAGAAGCAGCAGCAGGTCCCAGTTGGTTGCAGGGGGTCTGAGATGTGCGAGGCACGTGCGTCCTGCCTCCCTGGTGTAAAGGCAGCAGCAGCTCCAGCTGGGTCCATGCCGTGGTATGCACAGACACTGAAGGAAAGGTTTACACACTTTGGAAATGCTTCCTGGAAAAGCTACTCTGTTTTCCCTGGGATCTGGCCCACAAGCCATCAGGCTAAGATGATTATTATCTCTTACCCACCAGCCTGTAGCATGCCTAGGTGGTTTGACTGCTGTGGTGCTGTAGAGCTGGTAGACAATTAAGAAATACACAGAATTTATACAGAGCAGGCACTAAGAAAGGTTGCTGCCCAAAATCTTTCCAGAGTCAAGCAACAGATGAAAATGCAGCACCACCAGAAAATGCTAAGAATTTCAGCTGTTAAGCATTACATAAATGACATTACTATATGTTCAGAACATCAGTTAGCAAGATCTCTGGGAACCTTATATTGAATTACCATGCCACCTGCACCACATTGACAACATGTGCATGCCTGTAAGAGTTGACAACATACCTGAATATAAAGATCCACAAGCTCATTCTGCCTCAGAACATAATATATCTTTCCTGCCCGTAGCCAGGCATATGCCTCTTTCTCTTTTTTCTGGAGATCTATAAATATTCCAAGGCTTCTTTTGGTATATTCCAGAGCTGACCTGTAAGCCCTGAAAACACGGGAAAACTGCTAATCACTGAGGGGCTCTTCAGAATTGGGAATGTTTTTCTTCATAACCAAAAAAGCTTTGTGTTAGTGTAAAAAAACCAATCTGTTTCCTCTTTTCAATGCACAAGTATAATTTCTCAGCTATATTCCATTGGTATGAAATCTGGTCTTTTTCCTCTTCCTTCTTTTGTTCAGTCTATGTTTCCTGTTAGATGGCTATCACAGTATATTATTTCAGGATAGTTTATTTCACAGATGTATCCTTCTGCTACACCTCAGGCTAGTGACAGGTGCAAAAAGCTTTCTTCATCTTTATCTCTATTATTTATCATTACCTTTAATGATTATCATTTATGCCTTCCCCCCCCCCCCCAAAAAAAAAAAAACACTCAGAAAGAGGTTGTGTCTGTAAACATTTTTTTCTAAATATCTCTCAGGCCTCAGACTTAAGCACAACTCAAACTAATCAGCATTTGGAGAAAATCTTGGAGGGGGACAGGCGAGACATGATCAGTTCTAGAAGCACCTAAATTATCAGTTCACTGGGCAGTGCAATTTTCTTTAAGCGGCAGGGCACTGTGCTCTCTGAAGAGTGGTCATACTTTTCATTAGAAAGACCTGTCACAGATTGGTTGATCTTACGGTGCTTTACACCAGACACAGAAGCCCCAGACTTCCTTATTAAATCCTTCTCTATCTGTCTTGTGATAGACTCCCATCACCTTGACCTGGTGCATTTTCCTCCAAGCACAAGACACAAACATTCAAATACAACATGAACTGTGCAGTTACAGTGGCTCTTTACACAGTGCATCTTTAGAACAGCCTACTTAAACCTCCAAAAAGACACGAAACAAATCTACAAGTAATACACTCACACTGTCAAGACTTTAGTTCTGTCTCAAGGTATCGGGGCAGAAAAAAAGTTTTTAGCACATCCTGATTCTTACATAAATTGAAGAGACCTGTCACTCCTTTTATACTCACAAGACGAAGTAAAAAACCACTGAACAAGCCTGACATTTCAGTCTTTTCTTCTTTGCTAACAAGCTGCTAACATGAGGAAAGGCAAGGTAGTTAAAGTAGTCCAACACAGCCCAATTACTGAATGGCACTTCCACACCTCCTTCGGATTTTTTGCTTTTACAGCAGATTTATACCAATCCATAACCCAACACGGCAGCTGGAATGGGTCAGGCCGTGCCCCCTGGCATGGCCACAGTAATTTACAATGGAGGTGGTGACACCAAGGACGTCACTGTTTGTTACTTCATTATAGATACCTATTCTTGTTACTTGGGACTGTTAAAGATACTGTGATACTAGGATCTGTTATCATACTGAGTATGTGCTATTATCCAGTAGTCCGCTAAGGCTGCACGGCCAACATTTGGGTGCCAGGCTTCTAGGCGAGGAGCAGAGAGTCAGATTCGATGATTCTTATGGGTCCCTTCCAACTTGAGATATTCTATGATAAATTCCATGCACTACATGCACACAAAGCAGCAGCTTTTCCACCTGGTGAAATCCTACTGCAGATTCCAGGTAGTTCGAAATCCTAATTAACTCCTTTGTCTTCAGCCTCTCCACAGGATTTTCACCAACTATTTCATTAAACAGCAGTGAACAAAGCAAAATAAAATTAGATGACATATTAGGAAATTTAGATGCTTGGACTGCAGCCACTTAAAATAAGCATCTGCTCCCTTTCCACACCTGGAGATAGATTTTTCCATCCTTACTGAGGCATGCACGAAAATATCTGAATCTAAAGTGAATCCCTGAAGTGAGATACAGCAAGGAAAATGTCAAAGCTACCTTGAAAAACACTTTAAAAATTGTCCAGAGAAACCTGTACATTTCCCCAGCAATTGTTAGTTACTGTAGACTTGTGCAGTCTGTTTTTTCAGTAAAGCAAAGCAAAAAATTTGTATTCTGAAAATAAAAGTAGTATAGAAATTGCTGGAGACTGACACTATGTAGTTTTGCACATAGGCTTTGTACTTTTACAAGTTTCAAAAAAAAAGCGTTTCCTTAAAGAGAAGCACTTACACAGAGACAGCTTGATGTCTGACCTGTTTAGAATAAGTCACTTGGTTTCTAATGGGAAAAAATATCTTGTAAAACTATCATTGCAAACAAGCTGGCTGCCAGCAATAATCCTAGAGCTATAGCAGTCATCAAGATTTGCATAATGTATAATACTTTTTAAACATATTTAGTTTTAAAAAATAATTTGGCTCTAGAAGTAGTGCGAATCCCTACTGAACATTCTATTGCCCTTGGGAGATGATACTTACTGAAAAAAACCACACATGAGATGTCTCCACTAGCACTGGGCCCTTCAATTCTAATAAAGCGTATTGGCAGAAAAGAAAAGTCATATTTAGCTCTTGCAAAAAATTGTGATCCTTTAGCATGACACAAAAGTTACAGTCAGAACAAAAGCAAAGTCATTCAGCATGTCTTACCTTTCTGTTCCTAAAGAAAGATAGAGCTGACTAATGGTTTCCAAAATTTGTCCCTCCAGAACCTTATTGGACATCTTTCTAGCTAAAGATAGTTGATATTCATTGTAGATGACACACTGAGCCTCATTGGGAACAACTGTACTGTAGAATTGACACAGCAGTTTAATTGCTTGTAGTTGACCTAGGAGAATAGATTGGAAATACTAACATTAATTTCTATTTTAAAGTGAAAGTTAAATTAGTTTTAAAATCATTAATTTGTGCTTCAAAAAATTCAGCACAGTCAATGAACAACGAGATTCATAAGAAGAAAATTCCGCTGACAGTTTCTTCACCCCCAAAGTTAAAAAAGAGGTTACTTCAAACTTGATTTCCAAAATAAAAACAGTCTGTTACCTGTATAAGTTGCCTTAATTGTGCTAGCAAGAATAAGTAAATAAAGCATGGGTCTTCTCAATTCAGCTATTTTATGCAAAATTAATCCAGATTACTAACTGTTTTCATACCTTTAAACTCCAGTCTGGGGCTGTTTGTAGTACCAATGATACCATAACTATCGTAAATATTGTTGTACAGAAATCTCTAGACTTTTTCCTAATTATTCTTTTTTCTTAACATTTCTTTTTCTCTATCATTTCTGACAAACCTAATTACCACCAGAAGAGCAAGCCAACATGCATTTATTTCTCCACCTTTATGGAACAGAGCAAAGATTTCCATCGCTTTGATAGCTCGCACATAACTGGACATAAGGTGTCGTTTAAGGAACAACCATAGCATCCCTAGGAACAACTTTAACATACCTATATAACAAACATTCCCAAGCAGAGTACATTTCACAGCTATGAGAGAAAGAGTACTTACTTTCCAGATGACTTGTCTCCATTGCAACTAAAAAAGCCCATTCATAATAAAACCTTCCTTTTTCTCTTTGAGTTCCACCAACGTAGTAACATCCCAGCTGAAGGAGGACTTGGATAAAGTCTTGGCCACAGTCCATAACTGGAAGTTTGGAGAAGAGCTTCACTGCCCTAATATAATAGTGTTCTGCCAGCTTGCTGGCTGCTGCATGCAGGCAGAGTGCCCCGAAATTAGCCAGGGCTATAGCTTGGTTATGGACCACATCAGTCTCTTCTGAAAGACGCAGTGCTTTGTAGTAGCTCTCAGCAGCTTCTTTTGTATTATTTGTCCTTTTCAAAGCAATAGCAAGCATATTATAAGCAATGCCTAGTTGTTGAGGATTGCTCCATGAAGAGTCTATGACAGCATTTAAAATGGCTAAAGCCACATCATATTGCCTGTAAAGAATGTATAACCAAGCAAGTGAAACCAAATAGTTAATAGTTTCCTCTGGCCTAGCAGAAACATCAGCATCCAGTGCTTTCATCATGTAAACAATGGCTTTTCCATACCGCTTGTGGTGACTGTACAGTTTGGCCAGGCTAAGATAGATAGTGCTGCATAGTCCTTGCTGTTCACTAGTGAGCACAGAGGAAAGTGCTTGTGTGAGGTAAGGTGCAGTTTGGGGTGGGAGTATTTGTCTGAATTTTCTCAGGCCATAGAGCTTGGGAGCATTTTTGATGACTAAATCAATCCTTTTCAAGGAATCTGTTAAAGTATCTGAGCTCTGGGAAGAGGCAACCTTTATGCAACTTAACACTATGTGCGGCAAACATTTTTCATTGTAAGACTCTGCTAGTTTGAAGTAACAGTTGTTTGATAAGTTGTTTTGTAAACCCAAGTCATTAAGCAACAGTTGAAACCTTTCCAGGAATGGTAGTGCCTCTTCATGCTGTTTGTGTGCACTGTAATGTTTTGCCAATAGAAAGCATGCCCTTGCCTCTGCATGTTTGTTCTGGCTCAAAATAGTCCTCTTCAGAGCATACTTTAGAATATCTGACTCCAGGTCAGCACTGCAAATGTAGTTGGGAATTCCCATGAGAAGAGACGTAGCCTTGTCAAAAACATGAGCACATTTTTCTTTGTTCTTCTGTGTCATGTAGATGACCGTTAGATTTGTATAAAGAGCAATTACAAAGTACAAATCACTAAAGCCTCCAGCTACTGCTCCCAACGCTTCCTCAAAATACACCCGAGCTTGGGAAAACTTCAGCTTTTTAACACTGAGCCTGCCTAAGAGAAAGCATAGCCTTGCTAGCGCCCAGGACATACCTGCTTTCTTTGCTGCTTCCCTTGCCAATCTAAAAAAGCTAACTAGTTCTTCTTCTTCTGAAAACCCATAAAACATGCTACTGATAAATGGATAAGAGAAATCATACAGGTTTTTGAAGCTTCTGTTATACTCTTTCCTATTTAAGAAGAGGATCAATGACTCAAAGGTGTCAGATGCTTGAACATCATCTTGACATATGTGAAAGCAAGGTCCTTCAGGTGGAGGAAAGATTTCTGTATTGGGAGAGCTAGCTGAATCCTTTCCTTCAATAGCTGGCTCTTCTGCCTGGCTGCCCTTCAAATTCTTGAGGTTCTTCAGGAATTCTTCTATCTTGCCATTTTTGCTAGAGGAGCCTGTGCTAGAGCACGAACATGGAATTTCTGAAATTAAAAAATAAATTACAGATCATGACTTCATGAGTGCATGCACACAAAGATCTTTGTTAGACCAACAAAAAAATTTACCAGTAGAAGATGCTGTTAGAAAAACATTATGTAAACATACTTCACTTTCTTAACAGTATGTCTAGGAGACAAGCCAAACGTGGGGGAAGAGAGAAATGAAGAAGGATTAGGGAGGACCAAGTGTGGTAGAGCAGAGGAGTGGGGATTAACAGAATTTGCCACATTTAAACAAGTTGCTGATCAGTACACTTGTCTATCTAGGTCCTGGGCCTGATCCAAAACTAATCTAACTGAAGTCCAATGTTAATTCCAACTGGTTTGTTTCCAAGTGTGTAGTCAGAGAATATACACTGAGCGCATATTCTCTTTTTTCTGTGTGTATACGAGCAACAGATCTGTCAATGAGTTACAATTCAGACTAGTTGGTAAGCAGGAAAAGACCAGAATCTGGAAAGACCCAAGGTCTGAACTGGAGGCTAGATAAAGGACCCAAGGTCAGGTCATGGATGGACTTAAGGTCTAAGGGAACTGTGGATTTGAGCATGAGCATGAGTTGAGTAAGGGTACGCCTATGACCTGATAGAAAACTAGAGCAGGTTAGCCAGGGAGGCTGCATAAGACTGAGCTATCTGAGTTGTTGAAGTCTCATGTGAGCGCTGCGAGGGTGCCTGCAAAGGTCTTGTTCTCCTGTCCATGTTATCTCTGTGTGGCCAGCCATACCTGTGTAATGTGTAATAAGATTTCTTCTTTCAATCAAATACCAACCCTGATTCTCTGCTGGCACATATTAACTTTCTCAAAATTATTATGTTTGTGGTCATTGATCTAATTTCTCTTAGTACTGACATCCTTGAATATCTTACACGCATAATGAGACAGACATGCCATCATTTCTTTAGTTCTCGCACTGTTATCCAGCCAAGGTAATAGGGCAGGGACTAGGGATGCAGTTTGCAGTCCTAGTCAGTGGAAAGCTTACAGCTGCGTATCAACAGGAGCTTATTGAAGTTGCAGATTTAGAGCTCATTTTCCTTAGAATCTCATTTCTGAAACTGTTCAGCAGAATCATAAATATAAAAACTGGCATTTAGAAAAAAATGTACTACAATATAAGTAATGATAGTTACAGCTTAGCAACTAAATGCCAAAGGGAAATAATTCTGCATCCTCATCAAAATATCTCCTTTGGGAAATGTATTTATGGGATGAAGTTTTCCAGCAGATGGAAAATCTGCTGGAATTCAAAGTCAGCATTTACCAGGTGCCCCATAAACAGTATTTTGCCCTGTTAAACCATGTAGGAGGGTTGGGGTGGTGAGGGGGTGTCACAGCAGTAAAAAAATAATTCATACAGTTTGCAATTGGATAGCAAGGTCCAAGTCACCTGATATCTGTGAAAACCCACAATGTCTTACAGCAAAACCTAGTAAGGTTACAGCAAAAACTAGGAAAGCAAACGACGAGAGAAGTTAGAACATGAAGATACGTTAGAAAGACAAAAGTTGACAGATACTAGGAAATCAAGTAATCACTTGATTAGAAGTCGCATTAGTTTTATGTAAAATGTTAATTTTATGTAAAAAATTGTATGCATATGAAGTATTACCACATTCATAAGCTTTCTGAAATTCTGGTTCTTCTAACTGGTCTGTAATAAAAGAAAAAAAGCCATATTAATTACAGTATCTTAGGGTTTTTTTCAATTTTAAATAGCTTAAAATAAGGCTATTTAGTTTGGAATTCCAAATTGAATATGGATATGTCCTGGAAATTCAGAAAAGAAGAGATTTCTAAGTCTGACCCAAAGCTAGCAGATACTAAGGACTTACCTTCCTGCTGATACAATTTACTGCTTTCTACATGGTTATCATGCACCCACCACTGCTCAGTAAGGTGGGGGGACACATCTGCATACAGCAATTACAATTAAACCCAACCTGTTCTGCATGAGGGTTGCATCACTGCTGCATTAAAATACAAGTGGGCAGCAGAGATACAATCATTGCCCACCACCCACCCCTAAAATGAGGTAACAAAAAGCCCTTAATGTTACTGAAATAAGTTTTACCCTCAGTCTGAGGGCGGGAATAATTATTTAGGGTAGTTTGAGTAGGTGAGTGTCAGGCTTTTGTGGCCATTCCAACAGCATGCAGACCAAAAATCCTTGTATCTGTTATCTCTTAATTCTGTAGACATTACTACTAAAGAGCTAGTTTTAAATGTTTAATGTAGCACATCTGTAGAACATTTAAGAATTACTATTTTGTGTAGAAGATACTCCTCCAGGTATTTCAGTTGTCATGATGCTTTTCAGGGTTAGAAATTCACTCTTTCCTACACTAGAGGCATCGAGTGTATGAAGAATATATGCAAAAACAGAGGCTCACAATATTAGGTCTATTTAAGTTGATGGAAAGCTATTTTACTAGCCTTTAAGAACGACCTCTCACTGACTGTTTCTGGAGCTTCTTTCTTTAAATGCTTTCCTGACATTTTCCTGACACAGATGTTTACAATTTTTGTAACTTAAGGCTCCGAATATCTAATTGGGGAAGTGCTCATTAGTAAATACTTCCCATTATGTTGATGTAGATGGAAGGAATTCAAAACCCATTTACTCAGATCACACAATAAAACATCAAGTGAATATCAAAAGTCAATTTGTGGTGATCAATTGTGCGATTTAAGAGAAAACAGTGGTAAGGATGGTACTAATAGCTGTGGAAGATGTGAAAAGAAGTTGGAAGATTAGGGAGAAAAGGAGGTGTGGTGAAAAATATGCAACAGGCCAAGAGCAGTACGTCCCTTAAGCCCATGAGATTGTTTTAGTAACTAGAGGTTTGAGATTTTGCTCTCAGACTTTTCATTTGAAAAAGGAAGGTGAGATGTGGAGTCATTTTGTACATTGACATGAGTTGCATTTTGCAACTCAGGTCTGCAATGCCTTGGTTACTGTTCACACGCAGTTTAATTTGCAGAATAAATCAATGCACCCAAGTCAAACCTACACACACTCCTTTCAAATTGGAGCCTACAGGCCTACCTCTTAGGGTGCCACTAATGCAGATAAAACTTTGTTAGATATTTGACAACCATACGCATTGTCACAGAACAGCCTGTGGGGGGATAAGAAATTGCTGCTCCTGTTCAGTTCAGCAAGACAATTATATTACACTGCCTTACACTAAATCTGTAAAGGTTAAACCCCAGTTATGTCAATTAGTTTATGTAAAGCATGAGGACTTAGAAAAATAACAGCCGTATCGGAGATTATGTAGCTAAAAGTATTTTTTTTTTCTCCATGTGAATAGATTTTGCTATTTTTCTATACCTTTGAAAGTTAAATCAAGCACAAAGGCGTGTATGTTTGCATTAGCTGTCAATAATTATTATGCTACCTTTCAAAAGATGAATGAAAAGCTAGCAGTATTTGGGTGAACATACTGCCTTTTATAGTGCAGCGCTCTAGACATTTGAAAGCTTGTTCAGCTCAATAATGAAGTTTTTAAAACCCTGCTGTTTAATTCACTCAAAAAAAAAGACAAAAGATTTGTAAATGCTCTGCTGGGGAAAAGTCTTGCATCAGCGGGAAAGTAGTAAAGATTTATATGAAAGATTTTTACATGCCATATCTACGATCAAACTGAATACCAAGGTATTTCAAAGTAGGTGTACAGGCTGGAATGTCATTGAAATAGAAAAAAAAAATCAGTTTTAACAGGGATATAGGAACTGCACATGTATCTTCTGCAGTAAAAAGGAGTAAAACCCATACTTACCTATTCGATAGACAGAGCAGACATCTGTGATGGAGGTTTCTTTCAACAGATGTATCACATCTTCCAAATTTTTTTCTTTTGAAAAAAAAGATAGCTCTTCTGCTTCAAGAAAATTCAGGTCCTGTCCTCTAACAAAGAAAGGAGCAAATTTGAAAGCAGATTTGACTTGAGGGGCTCACTATGTCACCCAAATTTGAGCTTGTTAGGGAAACTAATACTATCTTTACATTATAGGTCCTAATGAGTTCAAAATTAGTAACAGTCATATTTATAAAATACATACAAACTGATGATAGCTATGATTGCAGCTAACAGTTTCTGCCACATCAAAGTAAGTTTTATGTCTATCTGTGTCATGGTGTAGCTTTTTATGAGAGAATTTATTAGAAGCAGAAATGTTTAAGGACATTATGGTATTGATTTTCTAATATAAGCTTAAAGGTACACATCAAATGAACCTGCAAATAACATTTAAGAACTCCTTGTTTCAGCATGCAAACAGTCCAGACATATTAATAGGAGCAGCTTATTTGCATGGTGCCAATGCATGCTGAAATGCATATTTTTTACAGGTTTCTGTCTGCATTATGAGCAATTATTTGTAAAAGGAGGCTCATGTGAAGCAAGTTAAGGCCTGTAATTGAGGGTACTAACAAGATTAGGCCTTGGATGCTTTAACATATATCTTGACAGACCAGCAAAAATGGAATCTTCCATGAAAGTAAAGCTTCTTGGACCTTGCGATCCTAAGAATAGGGGCTGAACCAAGTATAACAACTACAACAGTTAGCTACTTTTCCCAGTAAGAAACTCAGGTACAGGCTGATAACATTTTCCAACATTAAAACAAACTTCATATACCAATTTCTTTGTATTTGTTTTGACTGATTACACTATGACAACTGTCATTTAGAAAAAAAAAAGAAAAAACAAAACCAAACAAACCTGAGTTTAACATACAGTATTTTAAAGCTTAAGAGACAACCTGGTTTTGTTTAGGCATTAAATACATATAACTTACTTATTTCTAGATAAGTCCAATTTAACATGGCTTGTCTTTACAAAACCTATTTGGCCAGTAAACACATGTCTTCCAAGAAACCACTCCATGCATTCAATGAAGTAGCCAAGGATCTCAATTTTGTCCCCTTCCTGGAAACTAATCTCTTCCAAAACAATACTTTCATAATTCATCACAGCTAGACAGGATCCTATTGCTGTGTAATAAAGAGATAAATAATATTTACAGATAAAGTAATTTGACAATACAAATACACTTAATAGAAGAGCAACTCAGCAGAAGAACATACTTAGCAAGAGCCATTCCTGGAACTTGTGAGTTGCATATCCAATGCAGCAGGATTTAAAGCATTCAAACCTAATCAAGTAGCAATTAGAATTATAAATAACAGCATAAAACTACTTATTTCACAGCCATTAGAAACAAAAGTCTAAATTTTTTTTCAAAATTCTAGCAAATTGTATCATGAGGTAACAAAAAGAAGTGTTTTGAGTCCCTACTTTTCCCTCTTAACTTGGGCCAGAGCAAAAACCTTTGAGCCAACAAAATCCTTATTGGAAAAAATGTAGTTATAGACCACTCAATACAGTATTAAAGCCAACACGTGTGGTAGAAAATAAGCAATATTTATTCTTTAACTTCAGACTATCTGTATTAGTTTTATTTCTCTGGCAGTATACATGTGAAAGATCCATACTAATTACATCAGTGCATTTTCTTATGTTTTAAATTTTATGATAAAAATCAGCTGAGGTGTCCTCAAAAGAATTACTCTTTGCTACTTTGTGTACCTACTTAACATAACATTTAGGATTAAAAGGGACATATAAGACTTCAGATTTTAACTCAACTTAGACACGTCTAGCCATACTTTTTGTAAAACCCTTTTGTCATAGGCATTGCTAATTTTATTGGAATATAATTTTGAAAGCTGTTTTCCCATCCCAATACAACGGGGGGAAAAATGCAGATTCTTTCAGAATGTCCTAATGAAAGCATGGAATAAATCAGGGTTTTTTTCTTTTTCCAATGCTGATGTTCAAACGAAGTTTCTTACCAATCTTCTTGATGGATTTAGAATCAGTTTTGTGCCCAAGATCGATAGGGTTAGAATACATTCTAAGAAACCATCTGAAAGTAGAAAAAGAAATTGAAGTTAGTGCATGAAACACTTCAGTAAGTGTTGGACAATAACACTGATATTCTAAATCCATTTGAAAACAGATGCACCCCTCCCACAATTATCTTTCAATTTCATCATTGTCTGTACACTTTAGCCAAAGCTATATATTTTGAGTAATATTTTTGAGTAAAAGCAGCACTACTTCAGCCAAACAAACCTGAGAAAGTAATGCTATTTCTCCCTCCCCAAGGTCAACAGAAAGGTTACAGCTTTTTAACTAAGAGCACCAAAAAAAATTATTTTCTGTTGATTCCTGAAGTAAATCCATTGACAAGTTCATTGTTACAATTTTGGCTTTATAGCAATAATGAGCTTGGACATGAATTCTGCTGAGACCCCACGTGGAATACTGCGTCCAGCCCTGGAGCCCCCAAGATAAGAAGGGCATGGACCTGTTGGAGTGAGTCCAGAGGGCAGCCACAAAAATGATCAGAAGGATGGAACACATTCCCTGTGAGCACAGGCTGAGAGAGTTGGGGTTGTTCAGCCTGGAGAAGAGAAGGCTCCAGGGAGGCCTTATAACAGCCTTCCAGTATCTGAAAGGGGCCTACAAGAAAGCTGGAGAGGGACATTTTACAGGAGCATGGAGTGATAGGACAAGGGGTAATGGCTTCAAACTGGAAAAGCATAGATTTAAGTTAGACATTAGGAAGAAAATTTTCACTATGAGGGTGTGGTGAGGCACTGGAACAGGTTGCCCAGGGAAGTTATGGAGGCCCCATCCCTGGAAGTGGTCAAGGCCAGGTTGAGCAACTTTGAGCAACCTAGTCTAGTGGGAGGTGTCCCTGCGCATGGCAGGGGGTTGGAACTAGATATTTAAGGACCCTTCCAACAGACCATTCTACAATTCTATGAAACAAGCTGCATTAAGGAGGTGGATTGCTCCTGTCAACAGCGTCGGGCAAAACCACTGCTAGCCTGTTATCCACATTTCCAAGCATCCTGAAAACTGAAAAATCTCACTTTATATTATTCTGAAAGTTTTAATAGATTTTATTTCAGACTGAGGGGAAACACAGTGCCTAATTCATAAGATGGGAAAACATCTTTAAATGCTGCTCCGCAGGAATCTGGATTAACTTCAGTTTTGTGGCATGGAAGAAAATAGAGCATTTGTTCTCAGTGTTAATGGAAGATGGATGTTCCATAACAAGCTTCTAATTACAGACAGCTATGTCTAAGCTGATACGTGAACATATGAAGCAGATGCATATGAAATAGGTAGAGTCAGGTACCTACTGATGAAAAGGGATCAACGGCTCCAGAGAAGCATTAGACAGCACAGTCTTGTCACCATCCACAGGTCCACCTAATACATCTTCTGTAAAAGCCCCAGTCTCAAAATAAGTGTTTATTTCATTGTCTGTAACCATTATCTTTCTTATCAGATTGTCAGGACATAAAACAAAAAATGTCCCTAAAAAGAAAGCGGTAGAGTAGATGTCATTTATGTATTGTTTTAGTGTCATACAAGCTGTAAAACTGGCTTCAAGACCATTAGTATATTCAATTAGAGATTGAAAATCTGAGATTTCATAAGTACTTTTGATTCTTCAGCTATTCATATTCTTCTGTCTAGCTTTTCTTTCAGTAAAAAAATAAAACGCAGAGCTGAGGTATTTGATGAAGTGTAGAACCTTCCTCTGCTACAACATTTTGCATGTTGTTATTGCAGTAGTCAACGATCCATTTAGCCCATCATTCTGTCTCTGATGGTGGCAGCAGGTGATGCTATTTAGGAGAAGCACATAAACCTGGCAACTACCTGTAATCCCTCTCCTGTACATCTCCAGGATCTGCAATAATATTAAGCAAATTGGAATGCACATCCCTCCCTAATCCTTTTGGTATCCATTTATGGACCAGTTGCACAGGGATTTCTCTAATCCCTCTATGATCCTACTGAAACCAATCCACGTTTGTTCCTTTCTATTCTCTTTCTAGTGCATTTTGAGTGAATAGATTCAAATTTCAACTTCATTAAATATTTGAATAGGTCTTAATATTTGATTTTAGGATTTTAAAGAAAGGTTCTTCTCTAAATTTAGCCATTGCATGTATGGCCTTCCTTACCTTCCTGTACTAGCAGGCTTCTGTACATCAAATTCAATGATTTTTCATTTATACAGACTTCAATGCCTCTTTCTTCCTCCTCTTGAGAATAGAGCCAGAAAGATTGATCTAGAAATAAGTTCTCCATGCAATGATTTACAAAACCTGGGAAAAAAAATTAAATCTGTTTTCTTTGCAGTTTCACAGTATTTTACAAGAAAAGAACCTTTCAGGAAGTTGAAGGCTGGGGTAGGCATTCACATAACTCCATTATTGCTTAACTCACATTTTATAACTAGTTTTACTACATAGTATTGGCAAAATTACATCGTCACACACGTTACAGCTACCTTTAATGCTTAGCACTCTCAAACTACACCTAAAAGGCGCACTTTTCCACTTTTCTGTGCCTAATCCTGCTGAAAAAGCAGACCGAGTCTGCCCTTACAACGGTTTCCCATAGTTTAGCTATATTTGAAAGGTTTGGAGTCTGAAAGAGGTAATCACTAGAAAGCTTTGAACAAGAGGTGCTTAGCACCAGTTACTAACAGATGACTGAAAATAATATAAAAAAATAATCTCTTTATAAAATTTCTGTTGCCCAATTCAGCAGTGTCAATTTATGCAGGTATTGTGCCTGGGTATCAGAATTTCTTTGGGACAGGGATGATGCTGTTTATGGATCCTGTAAATCACAAGAGGGGTAGTGCTTTATTTTGGAAACTGGGACTCTTTACATTAGGACTTACAGCTTTCAAAGGCATAGTTACAGGGAAATCTGGATTGGTGTATCACAATCAGCATGGTATAGATAGTAGGCCATTAAAGATTCAGTATTAATACATTAGCAAATATTTTGTGCAAAAAGTTATGATGAAGAGGAAAGGTGGGCAGACCAGTGATTAAGGAGCTACTCTGCTATCTGGAAGATGCTAAATCAATTCCCTGTTAGCCAGAGTCTTGCCTAAGAAACTTCATCTTGTGCTTTCTCTGCAAAATTGGACTGAAACAGTATTTTTTCTAGCTCTCTAAGGAACATTTTAAAATACAAAATAGCAAATAAATAGCAAATATGAAATTAAAAATAAAATTCATTATTTTAAATTGGTCTGATGGAAATAGGCAAATTGAACAGTAATGCACACAAGCTCTCAATACACAGAAGAAAAAACCAATCTGGTGAACAAAGCAGAGACAAAGATCTAATTCAAATACTATTCTTCAGAAAAGACTTGTGAAGTTATAAGATATTAAAAATGGAACTCAAATCTATGGAACCATACTGTTACAGAAGGCATGCTCAGATTTAGAAACAGAACTGAAGCATGCAGAGCATATGAAGCAATCTTTGTTTTACTTGGTATTTCCTCTGAAACCTTATCAGCTCTGTCCAGTTTGCTCACTACTGTTCAGGAAAGGTATGTAACAACTAGAAGAGTCTAGTGAGCAGCAGGATCAGAGGTCTAGAAAATACATTCTGTGAAGCAGAATTGTAGGAATTTGATTTTCCTAGTGAAAACAACACTGAGTGGAAGTGCAGGTTAAAAGTCTCCAAACAGGTATTAGCATGGAGCAATGGAAAAAGGAGTAACCTCAACATCTCTACGGTGAGCAGAAAAAGCTGTAAAAGCATTTAAGTTGCAGCACAGGTTAGACTTTAGGACAAAAACACCTGGACTGGGATAGACTGCTTAGAAAGAAATTATGATCTGATTCTAGAGGATCCAGCTAAGACATCTACCAGGAATGATAGCTGTTAACTGCTTTAGGACAGAGGCAGATTCTCCTGGAGGGTCTCTCCAGCCCTATCACTAATGCCTAAGTTCAGGAACATTACTTACTGCTATTGGGAGTTAATACAAAGAATCTCAAAAATCCTGTTCAACAAGTTCCTAATCAATCAGAAATTGCGTGCAGAGGAATACAAAAATGCATATTGAACTGCTGCATGGTGAAACAGCTTTACCCAGTGAATGGTAGGTTAGGAATTTCCATATTTCTTCAAAAGTTTTAAATGTCACCACGATTAGATCTTGATCACTATGAATAGACAGCAGTCTGGCAGAAAGCTCCTAAAAAATTGAAACCAATATTAAATTACAATTATAATACTCAAGCACAATTTCTCACTAGATAACACTTACACTAAAATGCTATGTAATAAGAAGCATAAAACGTAATCCAGGATTTTACACATGAGATACTTGTTCTTTAACACATACCTACAACATGCAGTGAGCCAAGTTTTAATCTGATTTTTTTCTTACCAGTTGTACCATCAGTTCCAGTGAGGTTAATTTACCAAGGAATAAAGACCTCAAGAATGGCCAAACAGAGTAAGACTACAGGCCTGTCTGGGTCAGACACATCAGTGTATAGTGGCCAGTATTCTCTCTATAGAAGGTGAAAACCAGACAAGCATCTAGTGGTACTTTCCAAGAACACCCTCCTAGCACAGAGCGGTTTACAGCTTGAGAAGTACCTTTGCAAGACATGGTCATTAATCTTAAACAGTGGAAAGGGTTTCTTTTTGTATGCTGCTTTGGTTTTTTGGACTTAAAATTTCTCTAGGTCACTTGAACCACTGTAAGTTTTCAGGATCCACAACATCCTGCTCTTAGGTTGGCCTCAGAGCTCTGTACACATCTTGAAAACACACCGCCTTCTTTGATGTATCTTTGAACCTGCTACATGGTAGCTTCAGTATGGGTCCAGAGTAGTCATTCCCTAATTCACTCTTTCCATGCTTAAAACAATTAAATATACTAGAGTATAGTTTGGGTGGGTTTTTCAAAAATGCAGCAAGATCCTTTTCCTGTTATTTGTAGTGGTTCGTGTTGCTAGAGTAGCATTAAAATGTGTTTAAGAAAGATAAGCAATGATTATTGTAAATGCTAATGATGTGTTTTATAAGGAATTTCAGAAATGCTATGAGGTAGAACTACATAAACCTTGAAATAAGTGAAAGAAATATACATTTTGATGGATACTAGCCAAAAAGCAGTAACATGTAGTCTGGTTGCACTTCAGTTAGCTTAAAAACAGGGCTGTCCAATGATGCTGGCTACTGTCGTTCAGGGAAATACAAAGAACTGGGGCAATTTGAGACAAGTACCTGAACTAGTATCTCAGAGAATAAATCAGAGGCAAAGCTAACAGGTATAATTCTACTGTAGAATTTCCCAGTACTGTACCCTTGCACCCATCACATCAAAGTTGAAGTGCATCTTGAAACAATTTAAGGACTGATCAAGTAACTGATTCTAACTCGGGGTGGGGGGAGGTAGCAGGGTTGTCCCTCAGAGATTTTGTGTAATCTGAGCAAGACGTAGATGATCCACTGTTTTGTGACACACATCATAATTTTAAAACACTAATTCAGTTTAACTTCCATATTTTCAATTAACACACCATGAACAGATTTAAATGGTAATTCCTTTTTGAAAAGTCCAACTTAAGCCTGTTCCAACAGGCATGCCTCATCACTGCTTTGATCTCCTGCGTGTCCCTTTCTACACTAGATTAAATATTAACAAGAGCCTGAAATCTATTAATAAATTGCCAACACATGCTAAAATATCTCAGCCTCAAGGGCTTTATGCACTGCTGAATATCAAAACAACATTCTAAGGAAACAGCATTATAAATCTTGCTTCCTTCAAAGTCCTTTTCCCAGTCTGTTTCTAATAAGGCCACAAATCTAGTCTATTTGTATGCTGTTTTCCTTCTCCTGAAACCTTCTCCCTTTCTCCATCTCCCCCAAAACACAAGCCAGAGCAGAGCAGCAGGAGTACAGACTGTTTTCACAGCCACAAAAATCAGCAGGCTGCTGACAGAGAGTTCACAACACATGAAAGGAAGATCATGTAGAAACACATGCATCCAAGACAGTCATAAAGCCATAACTAATTAAAATTTCAGTGTTTGGCTTGCTAGTAAAGGAGGCTGGAACTCATGGCTCAGACAAAAAAGGGACACCAGAGGTCAAACCGTATCATCCTGCTTTTTCATCAAGAGGAAAGAGACTTTCAATTCTATTTGTAGCAAACTTCATTGGTTGTAGAGGACAGGTTTCCTATACACAAACAAGTTAAAGACAGTAATAAAAATATGCCAACCCTCTCGTGTGCTATTTAAAGCTATAGCCATCTAGCCCTAGGAAGTCCAATATTTATGCTATTCTCCTTCAGACTTCCTCTTTGACTTAAAAGTGGGCTTCCCAGGTAAACCACATGTCAAATGACTCCAAGTGACTGGAAACCAGAGTGAAGAGTCAATGAGGGCAAATTTAAAAAAAAATAAATCAGAAAACCATTATTTTCTTTGATGTAAATCAAGGCAGAATGTATTTAAAATAAAACCCTTCAAAGCCTTACTTAGCCAGATTTATTTATTTTGCATCAATTTGGTGTTCCAGTGTTTTTCAATGGTTTGGTGTTTCCAATGTCTAGATGGTTTTGGGCCATAGGAAACTCTGGTCAGTCAAATTCAAGCATACACCATGTAGACAGAAATGGGACCCAAAGATCTCACAGATTATTTCAGGGGCACAGAGTATATTCTCTGAATAAATCAATCAAATCCCAAGCAATTAACTTACACTGAAAACTGCCATCACCTCCCTGCTGTCATTTTCCAGAAGACGGAGCTGCCCTCTGAGCTGTCTTTGGAGTATGGGATCAGGACATCCACTCTTTCGTCTTACCATCGTTAACTTCAAGGAGATATCTGGAGAAGGATATCCATTTATAGTGCTACAAGTTTTGTGAATCAGCTTTGGAGAACCAGAAAATACCCCAAAATGATAGAATCCACATTAAGAACTATTTTCTTCATCTTGAGAGACTGACACATAGAAAGTTGACCGACTGCATGTTTCTTTTTCATTTTTGTTATCCAGTAGATAGTAGCCTAGCATGAAATGCAAGATTTTTTCAGTTGCATAATAAAGGCTACAGCTACACAAAAGAGGGTGACATGAAAGTCTGTAGAAATTTTGGGAGACAACTGGGGATGGAGAAGAGAGAAGAGGGGAAAAAAAGCAAGCAGATTGGTAATTTGTCTAATTAGACAGCTCTGCGGACATCGTGAACATGCCCAGATTTCCAAACATCCCCTGCATATTTTAAAAATTGAGGCAAACAGATACTAGAATAAAAATAATAGATAGTTCAGCGTTGCAGTGTTGCAACAACTTTTTATGCTAATCCTCAGTTCCTGGTTATCTGACATGTCACACCCATTACTTCAGAAGGCTTTTATAAATTGAATATTGAAGAAGCTGTTTCTCAGCTAACTTGGTTGAGCAGTAGCAACCAAGACAAATGGGCCAACTTACATGATTTCCCCAGCACATCTCAAAGAAGCTAGATAGCTGTTGCCAGATCTTGACATCTGTTTAAGAGAAGCTTTTACTACAGCTAAGGGTACAGTTTCAGCTACCTTCTCTCAGATAAAGAGGATCTTTGATAAATCTGCTTTCATTCTGCATGTCTATTAATTTAACTCAATAACAGTAAATCAAATTCATAAGTTTACAGTTACCCAGATGGGCACATATAAGCCAATAATATCCACTCAGGAAGAATTCCAGTTACAAGTATGCAAATAGGTGATGCTTTCAGCAATAAATGCAATTGCTGTGTATCCTAAAAATATTCCAGCTCCTCTGCATTTCAACTTTTAATCAGGTAAAATAGATTTTCCACATTCTAGTCTAATATGCTGCATCTTAATCTGTTTTCAGAGGGCTTCCTATGTATGTCTCCAGGAGTTTTATGACGACTTGAGCCTAAATTACTCATTACTTTAAGGTCAAGAAAGGTGGCTCAGAAATATAAAGCAGTGTTACTGAATTACAAGACCTCTCTGTTTAAGCTGTGGTCATATAGTCAACTGCTAGTACAAAGAACACAAGCTAGAATCTTTGAATGTTACTCAGATAATTTTTCAGTAACAGTATTGTTGACCTTTTCATTTTACCCGATGCCATAAGTGATACCGGCACAAGAGAAGACTATTACTTAAAAATCTAAATTTGTTTTACATAATCAAATTGACTCCCAGTTAAACTGCGTTTCTACAGATAGATATTTACATTTTTATAAAGTTAAGATTTCTGAAATAATAATTACTTTGAATTAAAAGAACTGAAATATAGCTGCTTCTGCCAAAAGAACAATTAATAATGCCTTATAGAAATGACATATTGTCCAAAACCCCATTGCACCTATGGTAATCTTCTTGTCTACTTCTGTGAGCTCTGATCCATACCCCCAGTTAAGAAGAATCCAAATTCTGTATGGAGTGAGGCAAACAGGTACATGAGCACAAATTTAACTACAAATAACCATATGCCTGGGGGAGACTGTCTACCACTGATGTGATTTGTCAGGTCAAGCCAGAAAGCAGAGCGCACACTGGTGCTGGTTTTTTTAATGGTTATTTCCCTCCCTCCACAACGAAGAGAAGGGAAACGTGATTAGACCCTCAGTGCACAGAGCACAGTGCACATGAGCCCTCCAGAAGGGAAGCCTGCTGTACCTACTTACTGCAGAACTGCACTCAATTGCAACTTCATTGAATAAACAACATTGAAAAAAAAATAAAGACTTGGAAAGGCCACAAACTTAAGACATTTGAAGAAATTAAATCCATACATAAAATAGGCAATGAACTTATTTGCTTTTCTTTTTTTATTAGCCATTACAATATAGTCCGTAAATTGTTCCTGGCTTTTACAGCAGTTAATAAGTTACTTCTCTCTTTTTATGAGAAATTCTCAACAAATCTTATGTAGAAGTTGGACACTTCTCAGGTGCCATGAAGTATGATATAAAGTTACAGGAGTAATGACTGCAAATGTTGTTGATGTAGTTGTCTCAATTAAAAAAAACAGTAAGCAATGAGAAAAGCATTATATTTAAAAGATGTAATAGAAGAAAACATCTTACCAGTTGGAAAATTCTCTGCTTGACTGGGAAGAGTCCTTGAACTGACATTAGGGCATTTGTCCCTTTGAGAACACTCTATTATGATAAAATGAAAGGAATGGTTAAGTGCATTTTCTAAGTTCATGTAAATCACACTGAAAAAAAACCACCAGAACACCACACTATCAAACTATTTGATGCATTGGATAATGACTAAAAGAAAATAACTGTATTTTTTCCCCTTCCTGCTATATAATTACCAAAACCACAAGAAGTATCTGAAGATCATTTTTCCTACTGAGGAAGTTAAATCTGGATTTCATCATTTTGATGTGAAGCTTCAAGATGATGGAGAATTGGTGGAAAGATAGCCTCTCAGCAAACTGAAGTCCCATTTCAGAGGGAGCAAGGGTCTGACTTCATTTCCTCTTCCCTTGCACCTACCTAAAAAAGCGGCCACCACTGAAGCTTCAGTAATATAAATTGGCAAAGATGTGAATGCCTTGTACCAATTCATACATGGAGAGAAGCAATCTTTATTTTTAACAAGCTTAATACTTGGAGGGGGGATAATGTAAAAACAAGTGATTTGAAGTTTTGGAAAAAATAACAAAAAATAAGTATATTTTATATTAATAATCTGCTTTTCCCCCACTGTTTTGACCCATATTTCTGCTAGTCCTTTTGGAAAGGATAGATTTTCATGATGAAGAGAAACAGCCATGCCAACCAACTCCATTTCTCAAGGTTCCCTTGGCAAAAATCAGTGAAGACAAGGCTTGATATTTCTAAGAATAAAAGTGGGAGCAATAGCTTTTTAAATTTTAAAGGAAAACTTCTGAGGCAATTTTTATGTATCCTAAGACTTTTTTTACTCTGCCACTCTTCCTTTAAAAAAAACTTGTAATATTACAGGAGATGGTAATTTCTAGTCTTGTGTATCTTCCCTCAAGTGCATCTGTTAATGCTACATGAACAGAGTCGCACAAATAAATAAGAATATATAAGCACAGAATTTTCCTACTTCAGAAAAAAGCAAGCAGGAAAACCATCTTTAAGGCCAATTGTTAGACTATACCAGCATTAGAAATCTCAGTTCTCAAGCACTTTAGAGTTCGTTAGATTTTGGTTGTGTGTTTGGCAGGGACAGAGGGAGGGTGTGTTTGTTTGGGGTTTATTTGTTTTTATTCTGGACTCAAGTATATTTGTTTTCAAATTGAAACAGTAGCAAGCTCACAGCAGTGTAGCCTGAGTATTTAAGGAACATTACAAATTTAATTCCCCACAATTTCTGGGACTAGACATAGTTCTAGGTCTGCTTTTTCTGGTTTTAGTCAGAAGTACAAACAGCAGTTGTCAGAACTGTGACAACATGTTATCACTTTAATCATCATTTAATAGTTAAGGACAATTAATTAGCAGATGGTTTTGGTATGTGAATTTACCATTATTATTATTTCAGTAGTACAAGATATGGACTTTCCTTGCAAGACATGTCTTGAGACATTAATATCCAGTGGGTAATATTTTATTTAAAAACTAAACCTAATTTCTGTGGCTATCAGTAAAAAGCAAAAACTATGAGCAAGCATTTTATTACTCATGAGAGTTTAATTATAAATAATAGTTTGCTATTAAATTTGAGCAAAAGCATGAGTTACCATAAATACCTTTTAAACATTCATACTGTTTAAAGTCCTATAATTAGATTCAAAGACAACGTGAACTCTGTACCCCATTCCTAATTAATGGAGTGACTGGCATGCTGCTTGGCAAGCTGAAGAGAAACTTTACACGGCCCTGGATGCTTCTACCTGGTATTCTTTGATGTCAGCAGAGTTGCAGTTGTGGACAGAACGACATTGTCTTTCTAAGACATAGGACATGTAATTTAAAATGAAATAGTTTTCCCAAGATCACTTGAAGTATTTTCACATTCAGAAAGCTCTCAGGCCTATTATAAAGCTGGTCCAGTGACCAGTCTGGTCACTGGTTTTGGATGTCAGCTGCCTATGCCACTGCACCGTTCCAGCCAAAAAGTGTTTGACTTGCATGTTTTTACTGCATGAAGTATGTTTTCATTTGCAGAAAAATAAAGCTAGTATTACATCTTTTGCTGAAAAATGGAAAGCTAAGAATTTATATTAAAATAGACACATGCAGTCTAACTCATCTTTCCTTCTGAATCTCAGATGTTATCACAGAAAGTTCTAGACAAAGTACTTATATTTCAGTATTCTGTCTCTTGGGGCCTGATCATTTTCATCTCAGCTTATACTCAGACTAATAATTCAGCTCAGACTAATAATTCATTAGTCTGCCCAAAGTGAATTTCAATATAGATCCCTTAATACTCCAATCTATGCTGCATTGCCATGGAGGAAATATAGCTATTTGTTGCATTTAACAGTCTTAGATGTATTTTTAAAAAAAGCTCAGCTGAAAAACACATGGTGGTGCACAGCAAGCAATCTTTAAAGAACACAGTATTTTAAATGTCAAGAAAAGCCAAGAGCAGAGTGACCGGGCTATATTGATCAAGGTCTTACCCATTTGTTCTTGCAATGCATCTCTCTCATCTCCATCCCTGACAGTACTGATGGCAGCATTGGCCTCCGTGCGTTTCCTGTCAGACCTCCACTTTCCCTGCTCCATTTCTTCACTCTCCAAGTTCATTTCTTGCTTTCCCTCTAGACCAGGGATGATGGCATTAGCACTGAGCATGGATGTGCTGCCCGCTACTGCCAAACTCTCCATAACTTGCAGTTCTTCACAGTGATGTAATCAGCATTATCAACAATCTGAGGGAAAATTCAAGAATATACTTTAAAAAAATCTCAGAATACATGCACATATTTAAGAGCTGTCCATCTCCTGCAGGATTTATTTTTAATTGCAATATACAAAGTATTTCCTTTAGACTTCTTTGACAGAAACTGTTGTGGAACACCCAAATTAATCTCAGAAAAAGCTCCTGCAATTAAGTGGCATCACTGCTTTCACGACAAAGTGATAGATTTGCCTGACAGCAACAATCCAAGGCCTGAAGTGAAATGTCCTCATGCCCACTGCTAATTATGCATTCTTGGCCAGCTTTAATGCAGAGCCTCCAAGGGACAGCATCATTCACATTAACAGAGGCAATGCAGGGGAAAAAACATCATTTTCTAAAGGTGATGAGAATAGAACGGGTAAACAAGCAGGAAGTTGTTTTTATAAATCCAGCTAAAGAATGAATTTTCTGCAGGAATCCACAGTGCAGGGAGACTGGTATGCGAGGATGCAAAGATTTCCTGGGTGTAAGCAGCAGAGTGATCTACTGAAGCCAGAGACCGAGTCTGGCAGCAAGACTGTTATTGGCATGAATATCAGGAAAAAGGAATAGAAATGGAAGTAGGGCACCGGTAGTTGCAAGCTTCACTGCTCCCTCTACAGTCACTGATGTGAGACATCCTGCCATCCCATTTCTTGGGCACAAGCTACTTCAGCTTTAGAAGAGTGCAGCTAGATCATGGGCCAATGCACCTGCAAAGGACGGGACTTCAGTCACCACATGCCCCGCTGATATTTAGACCCTTTTCCTCAGTGGGTTCTCACATGCCTCTTTGATTTCATAAAGCTACAGGATGTATTTTTCTTTAGTCCTGTCACTTGGACTTAATCCAAATTCCTCTGTGCTTACTCCAGACATACTCATTAACAAGCTGCATTCATTATGAGTATACAAACTTGTAATCTTTGTGAAATTCCCTCATTTGTTTTCCAGCAGAAATTGGTTAAAACTGAAGCTGTTGATGGAAGATTGCTTTTGCTCTGCCAAAACCTCAGACTAGTGCCTGGTCGCCCTTATGATCTGCCTTCATACTGGTCTGGAAATTTCTCCCTTCTCTGTTCATCATGCAATGGGGTATCCTAAAGCACATTGTTGTGGCTTGCCTCTTCACATACATACCTTCCAATGCTTCCTGCCCTCCAAGTTTCATGTCATAGATCCCTAAATCTGAGCAAACTGAGGGCTAACATGAACAGCAGCCACAGCTCCTAGCTGTCTGCCATGGTGGGTTGGGTACACAGGACAAGGCAGCAATCTGTTTGCACAACTAGCATGCTTTGTTTTGCAGTCATTGAGACCTTTAGCCCACAGAGCACTTGAACAAGCAGTAAACTATATATAGACATAAGCATGTTATGCAATTATAAAAAAATAATGAGCTATGGTGGTACCCTACAGGTGGTATGACCATCTCAGATAATTAAACCATGACCATATCTACCACAAGCACGTAAGTTACTGAAGTATGAAGAAATCTAGGCTGGATATTGTTTTAATGTTTTCATTGTCCTATTTTGATATTTATTCAGAAGTACCTATCAGAGGAGTAATGCTGATTTTTCAAAAGATTCTTTGTGGTGTAGCATCGCAGTTCCCCATATGAAGTTATGTGTACAAATCATATATGCCTATAAAACGCAGTACCTCAAACACAAGTGATTTTGATGCCTTTTCTCAGAAAAGAGTATTTCGACTGACATATTTAGTTAACAATGCAGTTCTGACTTCAGATCTCAGTTTTACTTGATAGCTTCCCTGAAAAATCTGCATATCAGACTTGATGACCTAGTTATAAATGATTAAAAAGAAAGGCCTGCCAGAGACCAAACTCAGTTTGGTGGGGATAAGCTTTTCCATTTGTGTAGCTGATCTTTTCCTTAAAGTAATGACAGTAGCTAACACCATTCTTTTCAGTACTGTACCAGTATTAGATGTAACACATTGTAATTTTCACACTTACGAATTAAACATTCTTCTGTATATATTTTGTAAATACTGGTATCTCCTGCTGATGAAGATGTAAATATTGTGATATTAAGGATAATTAAATCCCAAAGGTGGTTGTTTAAATTACATTATTCTATGAATCCAAAGACATTTGTTATTTTTAAAATCAGGATTATCCTTAATCCCAGAAATGAAGTTTAGTGTTGAGAATATTATTTTTTTCCATCAGCTCATATCTACAAGTAGAAATATCATCCACAACAAAACTTAGGAAAACAAATGTACTATGACTTGAATTCTTAGAATTCAGATGAGTTGAAGAGATACTAACTTTTTGTGTCTTCTGCATCAGTGTGTGTTGGTAAGCATAACATATGAACAGGGTTGAGAATGAACCTAGAAAGCATGGTGGTACAAAAGCAAGTAGGACATCTGAACTAATCAAAATGGATATGATCTGCTTAAGAAAATGCAGTCATAGTATCCCAGGGCTTAAGACAAGGGAAAAAAAATCAGAATGAGTGAAAGAAAAGCAAAAATGGTATGTTCTCATCAATGTTTTCTCTTGGCTCTTCTAAGACACACAGAATTAGAATCTCAAGAACATTTTTAACAGTTGTGTTCTCCTCTACAGATTCCTTTCCCCATCGTTAATGTTTGCTTTAACTATCAAATGTCAACTCATGAGGCTCTCTATAAGCACTGAGAACAAGATAGTAAATAAATTTCCTGTAGCTAGGCACCTAGTCTACCTAGGCCCTTTTGAATGCTTCTTTAGCATCTAAATGTATTCAAAGTGATGCAAATTTGGTCCTAAGTGACAAAAATTTCACAGAACTTTACACCACATCCCTGTCCTACTATTCACCTTTGACTATCATTTAAGTATCCCAAGGAGCAAAACTGTAACACACAAGCAATACTATAGTATAGTCGCCATGTTTATTATGCTGATGCTTTCTCATCAATTAAACTATTCCAGTACAAGTTAAATCAGATTCAAAGGCACCAAACCATAGAAAAACACTCATCCACTATAAAAAGCAATTTAGAGAATATTAAACTTTGATGCTTGAGTCACTCTCATCATTAGATTTTTCATAAATCTATAATGCTAACTTACCATTATACTTACTAGCAACTAGCTATTTATAGACAGCAACAAACACAAGATGAAAAAATGGATTAAAGATCTAAGATCTCACCTTGTAAACTGTTTGTCTTCTGTAACTAGTTCTTACAATCTACATTTATATGCATTGAAAAAATAATTTTGTCTAAATTATAAATAAAATGCTTTATCTCGTGCTCTTTGAGGCTTGACAAAGAAATTCTTATTTGGTGTAGGATATTGGCCATAAAACTTAATGATCTTCCCATTTTTCCAAACCAGGAGCCAACCTCTATTCAAAAGCCATGCAGGCAAGAGGTGGCACTCCCCACTGATCTGGGAGAGCTTCACTTCCCAAGGCAGATGCTTGCAGTGGGGATTAAGGGTGAGAGAAGAGAGGCAGATAGCGGACAGCTCAATAACTCCTACAGGAGCCCCACCAGTTTTACTGGTGTCATCCTTCCCCATGGCCTGAGCTCCCTCGCCGTGCTGCCCCACACAGAGCCATTGCTAGCACCCGTCCCAGCTTACAAGGCTCAGATGATCACTCCACCTTCCCCTTGCCTTCTCATAGGGCATGGCAGGCTGGACAGCTCTGTATTCAACAGCTGTTGAACACAAGGTGGAAATAAGACACTTTTTTCCTACTAGAACTTAAATAGAACAATTCTGTTACCATGCTTTCCCTCAGTTACTGCTTCCTTTTCATCGAGTGCTTGTATTTCTGTTTTCAAAACACAGCTAACCAGAAGAAAAAATGTATAGTTTGACATTCTCCATTTCCCTAACTCTGCAGGCTGAGTGGGTTTCCCCAACACCACCACCTTTTGTTGTTGTTTTAAGAGGAGCTGTTAATTACAGGAACACTTTCTCTCCCCCCAATTCCGTCCCATTAAAGGGGGTTGAAGAAAACTATTAGGTTCTGTCTCTCTCTTTAAAGGTGTATTTCTAAGTATGAGAATAGGACCCAGTATATAAAAATGGATTATACTTGAACTAGTTGCCTAAAACCTGCATGCAATACAATATTTCTCTTTCATGCATCATCTCCCCTCTAGGAGGCTCTGGACAACTTACTCATAGCTTCAAATTATCAGTGGCAACTATAATTAGTGTAGTTTTACAGAAATGCAAATAGAGACAAAGACTACTTGCAGTCATACAGGAGTGCTATAGAAGTGCTGGAGAAATATCCAGAATCTAGAGGTGAATGTAAAGTTGAAATAACTTATCCCAAGAGGATGATTTATACATATTGGAAACCTCCTGGATGATACAAGGTTACTGCCATTGCTCCTCTTAGCATCAATTCCCATCTCATCCAAAGAAAATGACCACCACCTACTGCTTGTTTCTCTCCTCACTTCATCTCACTGGAGCCCCTGGTGGGTCAGGGGCTACTCTTCTAAATTTAAAGTCTCCAGGCTCTTCTAACCACTGCTGCTATACCTGGTACAACAGAACTCTGGTAGCCTCCAAATTTTAACTCATCTCATGTGGTGTGTTGCATTCAGGGCTCCGAACCAGGCAAGACAGCTAGTGAAGCCTCCATTGCCTTCATTTAAAGGACATTAGACTGTGTGCACACCCTTGATCTTCTGCTCTGCTTCGTCTCTTGTACACCCCACACATCATACAATACCTTAGTCTTGCAACAGTACTGCCATAAGTTAATCTAGGTCATTTTCCTAAACTGACACTCGAGAAGTTGTTTTATTTTTCTTTCTCCCCAGTTTCAGCTCACATTTATTTCACATCTTCTATATTAGGCTAGAAACATCTTACAATCAAGATCATTATAAACTTTGTCAGAGTAAATCACAGCCTTGATCTCTATGAAATTCAGTCACAGACATGAATTAAAAAAAAAATCCTTACTATGTACTGTATAGGTTACACTTAGCAATTTTTTTCCCCTCCAGTGCTGCTATGTATTACACAGAAAGATAAAGCAAATCTGTAATCAGGGTAAACAGACTTAGGAATCCGACTGCTCTCCAAAAATGGAAGATTGACTCCTTTATCACTGAAATAACTTTAGGTTAGTTAGCAATTCTTAGTTAACTGTGTTGCAAGTAGTATCATTGTTCATGGTTGGTCTACAAACAAAAAATGCCCTAGCGAGCTTAAAATATGCAGTAGATTCCTCTGAAAGTTTTAACCCTCTATTATTAGTTTTCTTCATACCTCAGTAGCACTGAAATACACTTTCCACCAGCAATCCAGCTCTGAAAGCACCATAAGTCCAAAATTTCCAAATTTATATATTGAAAATTGTAGACCAAAATCCACAATTTCCTAAATGATTAAAAATAAGTATAAACTCTAGGGGTGCTTTAAAGAAAAATCACATCACTGTTAGAAAACTATAAAAGGCATCTGTGAATCTTGTCACTTCATTTTGAGTGCTAGATTTGACAGAGTTTGGCCTGTGGCAGCCAATGCAGAGGAATAAAGCAGGAGGAATGCTTTTGCTACTGAATAGCAGCTCAGCTCACGCAGTACTGCCTAGAAGATGGGACACGGAGCAGCACAGGAACTGCCAGCAGGTTCTCATAACCATGACAGATCACACTGACATGTATTTTCCAGTCATTTCGTTATGGACACACCAAAGCATTGAACACTATTGAAATTACCCCTGTTTAACTGGCTGCAGTTCTAACATCTTGACAATAAACCTGCAGACAAATACAAGACCACAAGTACCTAAAATAGAGCGACAGACAGACATGCAGATACTGAGCACAGGACTTCTCCTACCTTTTCCAAGTCTGATTCACTGTAACATGCCAGTACAGAGCAGGCAGATCCGTGCCTTCCCCAGCTCTGCTCAAAACTGACTCCAGCACAGCTCTTCCTGTTTGACCTTCTTATCTTTCCTGTTGATTGCACAGCCTGGCTTGGATGGGGCAAGCAGAAAAAGTTGTCTATTAACCAATACTGTTAATTCAAAAACTTTTTTTTAAAAAAAAAAAGACACATTCACAAGCATGGAGTTGAGCCACTGAAGTTCATTATGCAAAACAGAAATGTAGCAAGTGTGCTGGAAGGCTCATTCACACACTCGTGCTTTTCAAAGCAATAATTCATGTTGGCATTTTGCATTAGTGGCTAAAAAGCTCCATGGGACCCATCCAGGCCATTGTGCTAAGCGAGCATTGTTCAGACAAAGTAACAAATAGTCCTTCAGATGGAGTACCAGGCTTTGTTGCCCCTTCGCTTTGATCACGGAATTAGATTTCTTGCTATCATTCCAGCCACAAAAAGCCTGATGAAGAATTGTTTTACAGTGAATTTGTTCCAATACGCTTGGGTTTAAATTGCAGAAGCATAGAGTTTTGTAGATCTATCATGCACTATACAGCATTAAATATCAGTTTTGGGAGTTAAGCAAGTCTGTTACGGAGTACATGCAGAGCATATCCTTTGTGTCACAAGACTCTATCATTGATCTAGATGCCATATCCTGAGCGACCCACAAAGCCAAGGACAAGAGAAACTAAAAATAAACCATCCTATTTCAAATCTGCTTGCTTTTTGTGCTCCACACCTTGAGATGTTTTCATATTCTCTTCCTCCCTAACATACTGAAAGTTTCATATACAGTTAGTCACAGTTATGCTACTCCTACAGGCGTGCACCAAGTAGCCCCCATGCCATTGGTGTGGGCCGCAGGCACTACACGAGAACAGAACAAACAGCCAGTGTCCACCCCAAAGACCGTGTATCTGTTATCTCAGGCATCTCTAGTCAGCAACATCCCAACGTTTGAGATAGCAAGCCACTGGTCAACTTATGTGTTGGCAGAGTGTGTGTGTGTGTTGTCCTGAGACACATCAAACAGTCAGAGAGAGCTTGTGGGACTGGGCAGCACCTGGAGAACATGGTTTGTGGTGATAGTTGTCTGGCACAGCACTGCTGCCCTCCTACAGCTTTTGCCAGAGGGAACAGAAAAAAAAATAAAAGACCTTTCAGATGCCTTGAAGACCTTAGTTATAATGCATCTGCCTCAAGGAACATGCACTTAGAAGTTGAGTTTAGACTTTATAAACTAGGTATTAATTACAAATCATACTCTCGTTTACCTTACATAATCCCATCACACCATGTTGACATGAATTATAAATGCTGCTTCACACTGATCAGACAATCTGTTCCCGCAGTATGCTTGGGAACTCTCCATCTTCCCAGAAATTATGAAGTTGGAAGGTATTCAAGTAATTGTATAAATCACAACTAACCAATCATCCCACCGGGCTCTCCTCCCACCAGAATTAATTTGATATTGCACTATAATGCAGTACACAAAGCATGCCACTTCAGGTTTAATTAATTTATGTAGTAGCTATGCCAACAGCACAAAATACCATATTTCTGTCACCATTTTACTGACAAATTTTCTATGAGTTCCATAAATGTCTAAGTCTTTTTCATCACGTTTATTTTATTTGTATATTTAAGTAAAATCTTTGGTTACATTTTATAATTTCAGTTCTTCATTCATATTCCTATCACCTCTTCTTTTATGTGTACTCAAGGTAGTTTCACNCCCATTCAGCTTTGTCCCCCCCCCCCCCCCCCCAAAAAAAAGAGAAATCTAACCCTATATTTATCCCAATGAATACCAATCTTTCATCCTCCATTTCTGTGGCCCAATAACTTTAGAATCTACCACTGATGTGTCCCTAAAATCTCAAAAAAATACAGACAATTTTTATTTTAGAGACGTGAACAAACTAGCAATAACTGAACTCCAGGCTCCTTAACTCTATTTTCAATACCTGCTTAGAATCATAGCATAGTTTGGGTTGGAAGGGACCTTTAGAAGTCACCTAGTCCACCCACCCCTGCCATGAGCAGGGACACCTTCAACTAAATCAGGAATCTTCATCTTCTTCTATGATTTTTACTCCAAAGCGTATTTCATCATGCCATGCATGGTACTTCAATTCTTGAGGGTGTATATTGACATGTAGCTTAAGTGGAAACAAGGAAAACAAAGTTTTCAGCTTCAGGGTAATGACATCAAAAGTTGGCTTCCTGTTGTCTTATTAAAATAGTACCAATCTGCATCACGGAAATTTAAGTGAATAACCTTATTGAAGATGTGAACAGCTGCTCTCATGAAACAGCTCCAGAGACCAACAAATTGTAGGAAACAGGAAAAACACAAAGGTAGCACAAAGTGATTTCTGTATAGTAATTGCATTGCTTATACTACATTTCAATTACTAGAAATTGCACTACCTGTTCAGGTTTCCTCATGCTAAAAAATAGGCTTGAGAATACTTCTTTAACTGTTAAAATCACATGAAGACTTGAAAGCCCTGTTTATGTTGGGTTGTCCCTGATCTTTTCAGGATTATTAAAAGAAGCTGCCAGGAGGCCGAGGAGGACATTGCGTGTTGAAATAAGACACTTCCTCCAATTGTCTCTCCCTGGCATTGCTTTTCATCATCCTGTTTGTCTGCCCCTCTGCAGCTGCATGTTTGTCCAACTGCTTTTCACTACAGCAGCTTGTTTTTGGAAAAGCAACATATTGTAATATTAGGGCCAAGTTATACCTTCCAGTATAACTATTATTCCACTACAGCTGGGGGCATACCTATGAAGGAGCAGTCCACTGCCAAAGGGACTAACTTTAAGATGTAAGCACATTGAAATGTAACTCATTTATCTGTTTACTGACAGCTGATAGTAAATACCAGATTTAGGCAAGAAGGGGTCTTCTTACCCACTTTACTAAATTCTCATCTGATCTCTTCCTTCTCAAGTCCACTAAACATTACAAAGCTTATTTCCCCTTGCTGAACCCTAGCATTAAAAATCCTCTGTGTTTCATGTTTTGCTGAAATTAGCATTCTTCCCTACTTACAGCTGGCATGACAAATTTGAAATCACACAAGATACTACTTTCTTGGCTAAATTAGTCTCTATCAGCTCCTCTTTCATTCAGTGGTTAAGGCATACTTACTTAAAAAAAAAAAAAGAGACAGCATAACACAATCTGTACTACAAACTTCACAGAGAAGTATCAACTGAGCACCCAGATGTGAAATCTATACATCCTGAAGTGTGAACTCAGTGGCAACTGTATTTCACAAACTTACCTAAATAATTATATCAATTTTAGCAGGATTAGCAGCATGCATAGATATTAGTCATGTTATCATGTTCACACTAGGCTTACACAAAGCTTCCACAGAAATAGGTTTAGCCATATGTTTCCTTTTGATTAGCATGTTATCTCTCCACAGTAACTCCATATAGAGTTAGCTAAAGAGTTAAAGTGTTTTCTCATGGAGTCCTGTCATCTTTCTGTCTGCCTGGTTGGAACCCAGATAGCTTTACTTCCCCGGGTCTTGAAAACAACACCACCCCAGCTCCACAGCCTGGTTCAGAAAGGAAAAACAGAAAACATAAAAAGAAAAATATACTCCTATCCATCTGTACGGAAATGCTGTCGCCTTATAGTCTGCAGGAAAATGCTGAGTCAAAACATCCAGCTGTTACACTGCTTAAACAGTTCCTAAGCTATTTACCCAGCTCACTAAATAATAGCTAAGTTTACTTACAATTACCAAATGTTAATAATAGATGTTACTTAGCTTGTTATTCCTCAGCTCAGGCCATAATGTGGTGCACACCTGACAAAGCTTCCTCCCAAGTTTAGCAGCTCTAAAGAATGACTATTGCTTACTTGAGGACATTTTTGCTCATGGACCAAAAAGCTAACATGCTCCTAACAAGGAAATGATTTGGGCTCATACCCAAATCCCAGCAGGCAAGAAGTCTGTGATGGGATTCCCTGTTCTGTCTCAGACATGACATGGACCATAGGCCTCCATGTATTACAGAAAGAGAAGCCTTCTAAAACAGTTTCAACATCTCAGATTAAAAGTTGATAATTAGCACTTACCACTTAGAAGATTAATCATCTCTTTCCTTTACTCTCAGGGTGACCAAGATTTATTTTCTGTTCCACAGGGATAGCAACCTTCCCTAATCAAGCACAAACTTTTGAGTTGTACACAGCACAGAAAGCTGTTACTTTTCCACAGCCCCAAACCAAAAGCATTCAGAGAGCTTGTATTCACAAACTCCAGTACAGGGAATAAGGTTTCTTTATTTTTTAAAAAATTTTGAAAGTAAAATTCATTTCCTTATATTTTCTCTCATCTACTGGGATTAACAAAGCACCACGCAAAGAATGCCTCTAACACACCTGACAAAGCCTTAAAAATTTAGGTAACACATCTTGATATGGAAGCAACAATACTGTTCTTCTACAAACCTCCAACTACTGAAAGGGGCAAAATGCCTACATGCAATTCAATTTATACTTAAACTCCCACAGGAGACCTATTTTTTTTTAAAAAAGAAAAAAAAAATTTCTCCCCTCCTCAGGCTAACAACCCACCTTTTATAGCATTGCAGATGATTTAAAGGAAAATGGGTACGTCCTTTTATAATCAGGTGAATTGATTTTTCATTAAAGGTTAACTTTTTCCAGCTGCTTGAAGTTTGCAGGTAGAAATAAGAGTTTACTCTTAAGGAAAAATTTGTAACCTTACAGATAGCTAGGGAATATCTGTGTAATGATATATTGATTTGAGATTATTTATTTTGTTTTTGAATTAATTCGGTATCTCTTTTCCTTCTGAGAAATCTTTTGCTTTCCTTATTAGGCATTCTGAAAAGGGCACTAATCAAAGTTTTTTCCTGAGTGAGATTTCTGTTGCAGGTTTCCTGCTAGCTTTTAAAACAGAGAAAACTTTGTCATATATCTGAAACTGTTTATTGTGAGGAGACATATCATGTGGCTCCGTGATTTTAAAAAAAGAAGGGGGAGAAGCAGCAGCAATAAATGTTTAGTTCTGCTTCAATTCCTTCTCCCTTCTAAGGATTTGCATAAATGTATACTACTCGAAATATATTTTTGTAGTTCTACATACATATTCACACTTTTTTTTTTTTACTAGGGTGCTAAAGCACTTCTGGGATTGATAAAACGACTTTCAACAGAAAAGCAATTACAACCCTTAGTTGTACACTGAAACACTTAATTTGCAGTACTGAAATTTTACCCATCTGCTTGGTGATTCTGCTTAGTGCTAGAAAATGCAGGGTGAGGGAACTTTATTTATGGGAACTTGAATATACATGGAATACAGATCTCTCCTGAGCTAGTTTTGGTATTAAGGAAGTAAATTTTTACTTACTTAGGCATCCAAAGCAGAGGAAAGATATTTCAATATGGATTCAGTGGAAACAAAGGCTCACTTTTGCCTCTGATGATGCTCTGTGGAAGAACATGCCTGAAGGAATACCTGGGGAACCCAAAATAATAGATAGGCAGGCTGGAAATGATCATAGCATTGTGATTTATCATCTGTGCTCTTCACAAGGTACAACACACTTTAGTGTCAGTAGGTTGTGTGTAAAATGGACTGAATGCTGGTGGTAGGTATGCCACATGAGGGTTTTCCCTTTGATCAAGGTAGCCCAAAATACTACCTTCTTATAGTTTGGAATTAACATCTCCAGCCACCAAAATCTATAGAAAATCCTATATTGATAATTTTGACCTTAACAAATAACTGTAAAAGTCTGCATCCTTGTAAAACTAGCAAAGTACTTGGGATTTTTCCCAATTACTGCTGCCCTCTAGTTGAGACCTGAAGAAGGGCTCACGTGTGCAAAGTGGTGTCCATTTTTTGCAGCTTTATCCGTGGATGAAAGTTACAACTTCTAGTAACATCTTTCCTGTTATATTTTTTTAGACCACTTGGCCACAGATACCAACGAAGTATATAAAAAGATGGTGACAAACATAACAAGCACAACACTTTCTTCTTCTTAAATATCCAGCCTTGGCATGCTTCATGCAATATTTCTCAGAAGAATAAAGTCTTTAAAGGTATAGTGTGTCAACAGTCTTGAGAAATAGGAGAAAATATTTTCTATTTAATGGAGAAGGTCTGAGGATTATGGACTATGGATTAAGTGAAATATACTTTCACTTACCATCACAGACAATAATGATAAGGTGCAAATGTGTAGGGGCATGCTATAAAAAGATTATCAATATGCTTAAGAGTATGCAACTAAAGAGAAAAATTATAATAAGCATTAATACATTCTGGGCTCACTCCATTAAATGCACATTATATGTCATATCCATTCATTATATTCAGTAATATTTTTTCCATTTTTTCCCATGTTTGGAAAAAATATTGTTTCCATTCCTCTTTATTTCCTAGTTGCACGTGTTATCCACAATCCTCACCTAAAACCTTCAAGTTATCTTTTAGGTAGGCTTGGTCCAAGCCATTACATACAGCCTGGGACCTTCACCTTGTACCATTAAGCCTGGAAGTCAATACCGATAGTACGAGACAGCTTTGATGCAGCTGGGGACATAGACAGGAGCATTCAGTCACAGCTGCATTTTTTGAGGGACTGATGTCTTCAAGCCCAGGTACGTTCCCTGGCAGAGTGTGCCAGAAGCTTCTGTAAACTGTCACGCATCTTCCCAGGCAAAGCCTCACTTGCAGATGGTGCTATGTGAGAATTTTATCACCCAGGAAGAGTCTAAATTCTGCTAGTGTGATGCTGTTTTTTTTTTTTAACATGAGAACAGTGTTAGAGATGCAATGTAGGATAAGCATCAGGAAATCAGCACACACCAGCTTGTACTGCAAAACAGAGTTAAATTGACTCGGGGCCAATGGATTGTAGTATCCTCTACTTGAAGTGAGAAGACGTAGCTTCACATAAAGAGCGGTTTTCCAAGGAGTCACATTTGTGATAGATTACAATATGCTTAATAAGCGCTAACCTCCCCACAACAGGCACAAAAAGGACAGTATTATAGTTCTCACTTGTTTACTACAGAAAGCACAACATTATTTACATGTTTAGTCAGGAGTACTGACATCACTGGCTACACAGACTGTGTAACGTTGCACTGAAATCCTCGCAAGCTTCATCTGCTGTTCTCAAATTAAAACTAAATTTTTGCCAATATTTTTGCAAGTGTAGTGACTTTTATATTATTCATGCTTTGTCTTGGCTCTTCCCCAAACCGTCCTTTGCATTTGTATTTCTGCACATTTCATTGCTGTAACCTGGGTGGTTGTCATTCTTGTGTACAAATAAAATATTGATGCTAATCATTACCTGCTAGACTTCCTGTCATACACAGCAGTCTGCAATGTTAAAATTTATTTGTTCTGACCAACTTTCCAAAAGCTGACTGCTGACATGAGAGAACAGTCCTTGATTGTCTCACTGCAACAAAGATTTCTTTCATCCTCAGCCATTGTTCCCTTTGATGTTATTTCATTCTTTCTGTTTTCAAAGTTTGCCTGGGAGTTTTATTTGACCTACTGATCATAATGCATTTAGGTTTGTAATGGGTAATTGATGTCTAAGTTATAACTGCCGATGCAATATTTATATTCTGTCCACGGTGTGAGAGGAGCTTTGCCTAAAAGTTGTTACAGACATCCTGATAGTGCGATGAAGATATCTCAATATAGTGCTACGTTATTATTTCATTACAGCTGCTTCACGCTAATTCATTATTTATAAACACATGTACTTCTGGCTCAGTAAATAGTTGGCAATTTATTTCCATACCCAGAATCTCCTTTCAAGATCCCATCCTGTTATTCTTCTGAAACTTCAGACTTGACATTTTATTTACTATCAATGATGTATCGATACAACAAACATGGTAAGGTGGTAGAAAGGTAACTACAGGCACAAACAGGTTACAGACACAAGCGTGGCTTATTTTGGCAACTGTCCCAGAGCCAGTAATTCCCTGATATAGTGGCTTTAATGTCAGAAAAGCCATAACTTAGATCTGGGATTAGGCAGAAAATTAGACTAGGTCAGGTCTAGTTACAGGGCTGTGACCCAGCTAAAGTAGTCCAGCCCTGAATTCCTGAGGGACATATGACTAAGAAAAAAAATTAAACGTAGAGATGTTTTTAGCACACAGATGTTTAGGGAGGTTTCTTCACATGAAAGAGAATCAGCAAAAAGCAAAAGAAGGGTCATGACAGGTTCTTAGTCTTCTGTGATACAGAAGAATTACTGTTTTTTAAGTAATAGGAAAACAACACACTTTTGAAAATTTATAGAACACATTTGAGGGCTAATTTGTAATTTAAAATAATTTAAAATATAATCACTTCAAAATAAATTACTATACATTGGAAGAGTACTTTTTGTCCTCCAGAAGATACAATAGATGTCAAAAGATAGCAGCTTGGAGTGAATATGAGCCTCATAATTAGATTTCAGGTTAAAAAGTAAAGAAATACCAAAGTTTCTCAGGAGCTTAAGCTCAGTTTTATGGACTACCTAACGGAATTTAAAGGCATGAAATAGAGATGCACAGTAGGATTTACCAGAGGACACCTAATTTATGTGGGATTTTTCTGCTTTTGTTTTTTTTTTTTTTTCATGAGATATCCATTCAGAACATTTTTAGAAGGATTTGAACAACTAATCATATAGCTGGCACAAAACGACTAATTGTCCTTTTAAGTTTCACTCCAAGTTGCCATTTGACCTGAATAACTTGTGATACTATGTCAGCTTTGAACATGAAGCCAAGGGCCAGCTTCATCAGGTTGAGCAGCTCCTTGAATTTGTGGTCTTCTCCACTCTGGACTAGCATGTAAATCACTTCTGGCAGGTGGCTGGGTGATGTTTTTTTCACAAGTATTTTTTTTGCTGAAGAAACAAAGGTTCTGCTTCATTCCCAGTACAGAAGTTCTAGTTCCTCTCCCTCTTGCTAGACCCTCCACAATTGAGATACTTGTAAAATACGACCCTTTTCATACTCAATTGGCAATGACCTAAAAAGCTTTGCAGACAAACAATCAAATAAAAGTAATAATTTTATTGTGCTGGAAGCCCATGGCCTCCCCATTCTTGGAAAGTTCAGAAATATTAGAAACAATCTTTTTTGCTTGCATCAGTTGCACTAAATAAAAATACTGTATGACAACTTTGCTTTGAAACTCAACTTTTAAATACAAGTAGTATTAATTGAATATTACCCCAGCTGGACTCTCTGAATTTTGAAGTTAATAAAAGGAAAAAAATTAAGAATGGGAAATAATTTTGATATGGTTAACTGCATTGAAATACACAGGGGAAAAAACCAAACAACTTTCTGGCTC
The DNA here is from genome assembly GCA_013398295.1 of Chionis minor. NCBI lineage: Eukaryota > Metazoa > Chordata > Aves > Charadriiformes > Chionidae > Chionis > Chionis minor. The sequence goes on along the minus strand of VZSF01002718.1, from coordinate 1,954,573 downwards.
ATTGAGCTACACCAGCTTCTGCAAGAATGTGTGTTTTGTCAGTCCATAAAGCTGCTGTACACTTAACATATGGAAGCACACACTCAAGTGTAATGCTAGTATCTATTAATGAATATGTGCTATATTGATTGTTCTGTTTTGTTTTATATTTAAAGCGCCCACTCTTTTTTTTTCCTTTACATAAAGCCATATTCCCTTAGTTGTCGAGGGAAAATACATGAAAGTATATTCCCTTACTTGATGAGGATACATTTCTGATAACTGGGACAGTTAGGAATTCAATAGATACTGATGTGGTTTTTTTCCAATACAGCTAATGTCATAGAGCAAGATGCATGAATGTAATTAGAAACACATACAATTTAAATACACAGGGACAGTAAAATGCAATGTAAGTTCTTCCATAGCACTGTCCAAATCACATTAGTGGAGAAATATTAGAAACCATTTGTATACTAAAAAGTTGGGTTTTTTTCACCTTGCACAGAGTTTTCTAAGCTCTTCCAAAAAACAATGATGCTCTTAAAAGAATCCAGGATGACATTGAGGATGTGGAGGAAGAAGCAGGACCATCAGGATTGCCAAGTGCCAATTCAATTTCCAGTAATGACAGAAGTGGTGCAAAGTGCTGACAGTTTACAGGCTGCGTTTTCAGCTTTCTTTGCAGTGGCTGGACAAGCTGATTGCTTTTAAAAATTAAAATCAAGAGATGACGGCCTAGTAGCTTGATTTTTGGATTGGTAACACAAGACTGAATATTACATTGCTCTGAGGAGTGAATCTGCCCGTTTTCAGCATAAATCATTGTCCTGAAAAATTTCAGCTGTTTTGTCTATACGACTGGATACTCGGTGTAAATCCTTTAGTGTAAACCTTCTTGCCAATGCTTTCTGGATGGTTTCACGTTAACTGTAAAGCCAACAATTCCACCACACTTTTGCTATCAACCCTTTCAAAAGCAACTTCCTTAGGAAAACAGACAACGTCTTTCTGGAGAGCAAGGATAACATCAAATCCAACAGAGTTCAGAATAAACTCTGACTACTATTTTTGCCATAGGCCACTATGGTATGCCAAGACCATACACTTAATTGTGACCTCTTCCCAAGCAATGCTAATGTTATCTATGCCATCCATGATATCAAACTATCTCCAAAAGTCATGCATGCAGGGCTTTTCCTTACCTGTTGTCTCCTGGATAAGCCTGTAGAAGGTCTCTTCTAGATAGAAGGCCTTGTAAGCAGTGATTACTCCCTGGTTTACTGGTTGGAGTCAGAACATGACTGCCACCAGCGACTGGAAAGCTGCCCGACAGAAAAGGACCTGGGGCTGTTGGTTTACAGTTGGCTGAATATGAGCCAGCAGTGTGCCCAGGTAGCCAAGAAGGACAACAGCATCCTGGCTTGTATCAGGAATGGTGTGGCCAGCTGGGCTAGGGAAGTGATCATGCCCCCTGTACTCAGCACTGGTGAGGTTGCACCTCAAATACTGTGTTCAGTTTTGTGCCCCTCACTACAACAGAGACACTGAGATACTGGAGCACATCCAGAGAAGGGCAATGAAGCTGGTGAAGGGTCTGGAGCACAAGTCTTATGAGGAGCAGCTGAGGGAACTGGGGTTGTTCAGCCTGGAGAAAAGGAGGCTGAGGGGAGACCTTATCGCTCTCTACAACTACCTGAAAGGAGGGTGTAGCAAGGTGGGGGTCGGTCTCTTCCCCCAAGTAACAAGTGATAGGACAAGAGGAAACAGCCTCAACTTGTCCCAAGGGAGGTTTAGATTGGATATAATGAAAAATTTCTTCAGAAATTTCAGAAAACACTTTCAGAGTGTTACCAAGCATTGGAATAGGCTGCCCAAGGAAGTGGTAGAATCAACATCCCTGCAGGTATTTAAAAGGTGTGGTGCTTACGGACACGGTTTAGTGGTGGTTTTCGCAGTGCTAGGTTGATGATTTGACTCAATGATCTTAAAGGTCTTTTTCAACCCAGAAGATTCTATGATTCTATGACTTTTCCACTGGATCATGGGATCTCCTAATTAAGCTTGTGGCAAGTGGCATTGTCCTGAACAAGGAGAATGTTGAAGTCTACGACTTGTTTCTCACAGTGTTCCCTAAAGTCTGGCATCACGTCGGCACTTTGAGCGTTTGTGTAGTAACCTGGGCTTTTCGGTTGTTTCAGTGACTGGTAGAGAGGATTTCCAAAATCCTGTTGTAGCCTTGGGGTTCTCACTGCGATGAATAAGCGAAGGCTTTACCACGCGGTCTCCTTCTGCACTGCTGCCCAGCAGAGGGGTCAAACTATCTTTTAGCAGCCTTAAAACCCAAGGCGGTTTCCTCTTCATTACATCCGATACGGATTACACGCCCACCACCTTCAATACTACAAGTTATGTCTAATTTAGCTTGTAAAGCAAGACTTCTGCATAGCCACAGGCTTACTAGCATCACTCAAAGATTGCCTTGAACTCATGATGGTTAATATATGCAAAGATAGTTCGTGATTGAAAACACAAATTGCAGTGATGCTGGAAGCCAGATCTCATTGCCACGAACGCAGAACAGACGGGATGGGTGGTGCTGCATAGCCACAACTGAGATGCTATACATGTTTCTGCTAGTGCGATACACAACGTACATACACACACGTGGATATTCATGCGTGATCTGCATCAATGAAGTGCTACAAGGCCAACTGCAACTCAGCTGGCATCCTTCAGTACTGCTGGGCAGCTCAGGAGAGCTTTCAGTGGAAAATGGGTGGTAGAAGATTGCAGGATGGAAAAAAAAAGTAATAAAAGCGCTGAGCAAAACATGATGTTAAACAATCAATCATGCAACTCCAAAACAAATGACAGAAAGTGACAGATAGCAGCGTGGTACTGAAGTTACGAGTCGCCAGTTTTAAGGAATGACTGAGTAGGAGTGAAGGGTGGAATCTGATAGAGCACTACAAATTCATGAGTGACACAGAGAAAGTGAATAGGAAATGGTATGTTTGCTGTGTTTTCTACTATGAGAATGAGCGGGCATCGAAGAAAGATAGCAAATAGCAGGACTGAAACAAAAGCAGATAATTCTTCGCACCACACACAGTTCAGCTGTGAAATCCTTTGCACAGGATGCTGTAGGTGCTTGAGGCGTGCACAGCTTCAAATAACTGGCCAAGATAATGGAAGAAAATCTGTGGAAGGTTCTTCAATACAAAGAACATGCATCTGGCTCGGGAAGTCTCCCCAGCTGGTGACTGTCAGGAATGGGAAACTGGGTTGGATTGTCTGATCCCGTCCAGCTGCTCTGACTGCAGGTCCACGTTCTTCCCAATGGCAGCAATTATCTCCAGGGGCACTTAGTTCGCATCGGGCAAACGGCATGAGAGCCATACTGCACAGCTGTACTACACAGAGCCGAGGGTCGCGATTCCCTATCAAATCGTGACACGTAAGCACTGCTACTGCGCTCAACTCACTTCAGTTCCTGGTGTAGGATGGGAACGTTGTGCAGGATTTTATGGTTACAACTATTAGTTAAGTTTTAACTTTTAGATAACTGTTGGTAGAAAAGAGCACAATAAGCATGCAAACATAAATGCAAAGCAAGTCTTCACACCCCTGTTACGTCATGCTGTCGCTGTTTTTCCAAGCTGCCCTGAACCCAGTCCGAAGTCAGCATCCGGGGAGCTCTGCGGTACAACATGCTTGTTTAACTACAGCTGGCTCCTTCTGGGTTTGTTAAACAGGTGTTTGGGGGGGGTTGGGGGTTTTTTTGTTTTTTTTTTTTTTTAAACGTTATTTTTTCTAGAATACAGTGGATTTTCAGACTGCGGAAATACTGAATACGCTGGCTTTAATAAAACATTGTGTGTCCTTGTGCTCTCAAATCAGGAGGACCAGTGACAGTTCCCCTGCTCCAGAAAGCGCTGCCCTCCCCTCCTGAACGACTAGACCTGCTGCCCAACACCTGCACGGCGCGGCGCTGCCTGGAGCCCAGGAACAACGCAAACATCCTCATGGGCATTCCCGGGGCCCTCGGGGGAGACGCTCAGTGCCCCCCTGCGCTTTGCGCGGGGCAGGGCGCAAACGCCGCGCACAAGCCGGGCAGGGAAACGCAGACCTCCCCCACCGAGCACAGGGGGCTGGACTGGGAGCTGCCGGCGGCTTTTGGGGGAAGCTTCCCCTGGGCGGGGAGGGGGGGCTGCTGCAGCAGCTCTGACCGCAGAAGCGGCGGGGCCGGAGCTTCCCCTCCCCGGCCCCGGCCGCAGCAAGGCACGGAGGGGGATGTAGTCCGCGGGCGGCGGAACGGCGCGGAGCTGCCTACACTTCCCAAGGTGCCCGCCGCACCGTGCCGTGCCGTGCCGTGCCGTGCCGCGCCGCGCCGGGGCGGGGGGTGCCGGCACCTGCCGGCGGGGGCGGAGCGCGGCG
>VZSF01002718.1:1845549-1950093 GCA_013398295.1 Chionis minor | reverse complement strand
CGCTGCCGCAGCGGCGGGCGCTGCCGGGCGGGAGGAGCTGCGGCTGCCGCCGCCGTGCCGGGGCGGTGGGACCCTGCGGGGGAACGGGGGGGCTCCGGCGGTGCCGCCCGACCCCCGGCGGGGAGCCCCGGGGAGCTCTCGGCCGGCCGCGGCGGGAGGCGCCCCGTGTCTGCCCGGTCTGTGTGTGTGTGTGTGTCCCCACGCCAACGGCACCCCACGGCACGGCTCGGGGGTGTCTCGGCACGGCTCGGGGGTGTCTCGCCCCGGCCCCGCAGGCGACATGGGGCGAGGGCGGCTGGCGGGCTGCTGCCCCCCTCCCTGCCCGGCGCCCCGGGGGTGGGAGCGCGCCGCTCCTCACACCGGGGTATTTGGGTTGAAAGCTCGGCCTTTTCGGCTGGCCCAGATGTCGTAGTGATGGAGATGGTGACAGTCCCGGAGCCCCGGCTAGCGTTGGCACACGGAGGAATTCAGGTGCCCAGGATAATACAAAAGTAATTTATGTCGTGATGGATATATGCAAAATGTGCGAACTGACTTGGAATTGTGTTTTCCAGTGATTCGGCATTCGTCTGCGTTGTGTGGCAGCGGGGGGTGGTTACTTCAGAGCGCAGCTGATGGCAAAATACTACAGTTCTTGAGGCAAATACAGGGTTGTTCGTAGGGGAAAGGGGGAGGCTTTGAGAGCTGATTGTGTATTTCGGTTCTGAGGGTAAGTGTGGTTGCTAAATATGCCCTCTGCCACAACAACAGGGAGAGGTTGAATAGCCACAATTACATGGTGATTCTGTATGTCAACATGCTTAATCGTATCGCGTCCTCGCAGCCAGCCCAGTGAGAGCCTGCTGCAGACAAAGGGCAAAACGAGCTCCCTCTTAGAACAGTGCGAGACCTGGGTCGGGCACCTGCCAGAGGCTTCAGCTTAAAACCCGGTTTAGCATTTCCTCGTGTCTGTTGAAGGCGTAGGTGTTTCCGTGTGTGCCGATCATCCACGTTCCTGTGTGGTCTGTGTTCCTGTGGGGTGCTGTCAGCGTGTCCACCCTCTCCTGGGAAGTGCCCGGGCCAAGGCAGGTGTCCGGGGGTGCAGGCGAGAGCAGAGGAAGTGCGTGTTGCAGAGCTGAACTGAATCGTGTGCTAGAAATCCTGAGTCCGTTCTCTGCCTCCAAAGGGAATGGAGATGGTTAATGCGTCTCCATCTGCATTGGAGATGATTCCACTCTAGCACAGAATCCTATCCTCCGTTAGCCGTCTGTAGTTTCGAATTGGAGAATATGAAGCACTGTGAAACATTTAAATTCTGTAGTGGTAGAACTGAAGCTGGCAGAGGCAATATTAAAGTCCAAAGCTGTATCTCTATAATTATTTAAAACGTCGATTAAATAGATTGTAAAGTTATAAACCCAGTAGAAAAGTTAGTGCGTAACAGTCTAGTGCAGAGGAGACTTAACGCAATTCTAGCTCAGTAATTGCACCAAACGTGGTGTAAATGAAATAGCAAAAATGAACAGTGCCAAGATAAAAATAACATCCTGGGAAAAAAGGGAGTGGAAAAAAACCCCTGAGAGTTCTTAACTCTCATTTGAAAGTATAACTGGCAGTTTTAAGAGTATTGGTTTTAAGTATAGGTTTAGCTTTGATGTTGCCAAATTTTGATTTTACATGTAAACAATTTACAATCAATTTTTATGATAAATTAAATGTGAAGAGCCCATGCCAGCTCTGCAAAATCAATGGAAGTTTTCCATTGACACCAATGGGGCAAGTATTGTACAGCACATTTAATGGCACAATTTGACTAAAATTCCTGTTTCCAAGACATTTCCACCAAAATTACTGTGGAAAAGCTGTAATTTGAAATTTGATGTTTACTGAAGCAGAAGGATGTTTCTGGTTCTGCAGAGAAAATAAGGGTGCGATGTGGTATTAAGATCAGCCCTGCTTAAGGTTCAATTAATTGCTGTACTGTTTGGTAATCCAGGAGAAATCCCTGCTCTTCCTGTTACTCTTGAGATGGAATAAACCATTGTGGACCTGTGCTTGTTACTCCAGAAACCTTTGCTCAGTCTGTGTTCCCTCTCGTGCTGATGCAACACGTCACTAGCTACCTGTACCGAGCAGGTTTCAGACAACCCTGTGACCCTGCCCTGCCATTTTAACCATAAGATTTGGCTTTAAATGCATATATTTGGTAAACATGATTTTGTTTGTAATATATAGATACAGATAATTCGTTTGAAGTGGCCCAATAGTACATACCTTTTAACCATCATTCTGTATTAATGGATCGCAGATTCATGGTATAATTCAAAGTCTCGAAGGTGTGTGAGCATGTGGCATAGTGAAACACAGCTCAAATGCAGTATTACATATGTTGTAATTATATTTTTCCATGTGTGATTTTCCTCGGCTGACTTCTATATACTTACCATTGATCTTGGCCATAACTATTTATAAGAGCTCATACGCAGCCCTTTACACCTGTATTTGCATGGCATGGCTGTGCTTTTAGGATTCTAAATGTACTTTTAAGAGTTTATAATATGATTATGAGTTTAATATTTCAGTTCTTTGCCATCTTGCAATCATAGCAAGAAGAACAGAGTAGGTAAGAAATTTTCAACTGAGAAAATTAGGTTCCCATCAATTCCCAGAAATAGGGTAACATGCTGCCTATTATTTAAGTGCAAAAAAAAAAAGGAATCACAGAGCTAATTACATACTAGGTGAATTATCTTAGATTAGATTAAATTAAATGTCATGACACAAATTCCTGCAGCTCTTTAAACTGTTATATTAGAGGGAAAAATTGATTGCGTGGGTCAGAAAACAGAGAATGGAGTGTCACAGCCTAAATGGAGGAGGAAGACAGTGATTCTGGTTACCAAAGAGGTTACGTGGGTTGGTGACGCAGGACCCTGCTCTGCTTGGGAGATGCTTCATTCCTTTTCAAAGTTCTCTTGCAAATATGCTGATAGGAATCCTCTGTGGAGACAATAGTATGACTGTTTCAGACTCAGACTGTAGTACATTTTATAGTTAAATACAGTGTTTTACTTTCAGCCCTTCATTTTGAGCACTAGTAGAAGAGATCATTGGATTACTAGATACGAGCATCAAGAGGTTGACTTGCTTTGGAGTTCTCCAGCTAATGAATTTGTGAAGATTGTAACACACAATTCTCCAAGTTTTGTAATTAAACAGCATTAGAACTGCTTCATTCCATTGCCGTTTTAGCCATGTTTCCCTGAAAAATAGGCAATGACATGTTTCCTGATGGTATTTTCTTTCTTTGAAGTTGAATTGTATAGAATGTATGTAATTTCTTAGGTTGTAAAAAGTAGGAAGCCATGTCTTAGGATCCCTTAAGGTTTTTGATTGAAGCTTCTTTTTTACAGTTCTTTAGAAAAGGATTTCATCTCAGTGTATGACATTTGTTAAATGGCATCATGTTCTTGGATTGTAAGAACATACAGCACCATTACGAGAGGATGAAATAGGTCAGAAGAGAGTATCAGGTGATGGTGCATCAGCTGGTAACTCCTGAATACAGGATATCCTGGCTGCCCCAGGCCTCTGGAATGGTGCCTAGTTCTGCTTTAAAAAACCCAGATATGTGGCTTTCTGACCAAGGTCTATTTCTTGTCAATTTGCCTGTTTGTGGCGCAGCATCTGTACAGTAACGAGCATCCTCATGGCTGGTATCTGTACACATCTGACTGCCATTTCAATCCAGCGTTAAAGTTGGCATACTTTCCGGTTTGCTTCTCAGGACACTAATGGCTTATGTACTTAATGCACAATAATCAGCTTTGTCATAAAATCATAGAGGGCTAAGAAATGTAGCAAAAATTGAAAAATTAATCAGTGTGGCTCCTGAGGTAGACTTTCCCCTCTCTTACCTTCTTCTGTGCAAGGGACTGGCCAACACTCAAGGAGAAGTGAGGAAACCCTGATTGTAGTTTTGCCTAATTTGTTCTCCTTCTACACTACACAAATTCAGGCTTTTAGCAATGGAAACACATCTCTCTTGGCTGTTGTTGAGGTTAAGCTCACTGCAGCATTTTCCAGTCCTGCTAGGGGATTGCTGGTGCCATTAACTCAACCTTCGGACCTTGAGTTCTCAAGCTGAGCATCCAGCCCTCACAATAACAAATTAAACGTATTTATGTGGGAATAAGCTCTGCTGCCCGGGGCTTTTCAAAGCAGAGCTCTGTCAGCGCCCGGGTGAGAGGGGCACAGCCAGCAGGGCTGGGGCTCTGCACGAGCAGGGGAGCGGATGGGCCTTTGAGATTATTGGACAATTTGCTGGCTCGTGGTCTGCATCCTTAAATATAACCTTAAGGCAAATATTTCTGAATTTAGATTATTCCCTCTGTCAAGATCCATTAGCAGTGTGTCAAGGTCCTGAACTGTTACAGTCTGAAATGCTGGAATGTTTTTTTCACAGCTTATTAGTTGATGTTCGTGCTCTGAAATGTAGATGGAGTATTGTTTTGCACAAAGCATGGTTATTTATTTTTTCATTTTGGAATAGAAATGTGAGAGGAATATGAACTCAGTTCAGTGAATATTCCTGTCTGCTTTAGGAGCCATTTGTCTCCCTTTCTCTGTAAAAGCAAATCATTCTTCTACTAGTCAAATTGATCAATAAATCTATTTTGGAGATTCTTCTGATCTTATAGGACAAGTTTTTCGACCTGCAGTTGAAGGAAAAGAAAGTCTAAATGCAGTTGACCGTGAGAAATAAACATTCCTGAATTATAAGCTATTTAGTGATATTTTAAAAAGACTTTAATGTTCTTGCAATACGGATTTTTTTTTGCTATTTAGAAAATTATTTTTAGATTTTAAGTAATACTGTCATTGTAAAACAGTAACAGATCATAGTTGCTCCTCATGGTGGATGTAGGAACAAGTGTGGTATCTCGGTTGTTACCGTACGCTGCTCACAAACACAGCGTCCAGCTCCTTGGAAGTTTTCAAGTACCTCTTCTATCCTTTCATTTCTAGCATGGGGCACTCTCTGGCACTTCAGAAGAGGATGAAATGTGATGGTCCCACATGCTGGTTCATGGAATGAAATAACTGGATGTAGTATAAATGTGTAGTGCTAAGCGTACAGTAGTTGTGTTCCTTCATGTCTATTTCAGGGAATGACAAAGTAAAATTGAATCCCTGTGACATTGTTCATGTGGTGAAATCCTCGGTGAAGCAGAAGGGGTTAAAGTTTGATGCATATCAGATGAAGAAGAAGCTACAGAACCTGTTCTGCTCTAGAGTGTCATGCAAGAGCTTTCGTCACTTTAGAAAATAGGTTATATACCTTCTTCCCCTCACAGGTGTGTGACTTGAGGATTCGTGGATAACAGGGAATTTCAGAAATAATATATAAGGCAGTTTACTAGTTGATGTCTAAATATATACTGGGATCTTCTCTGCTGAGAAGACCTATGTGAAGTGGGGCTAAATGAATAGGCAGCCTTATATGCAGTGATTAATTTGGAGAGTTCTTGATCACAGACCACTTCAGTTTTGCTTGATGTATTTTTATACTTCTGTCAAGAGAGATCATTCAGGTACATTTATAAATCCTAGGTTGCCTCAAATGTTGCAGTTTAAAATTATGTAAATGCTTTAGAAGTCACAAAAAATATTTTTACAGTTTCAGCTTTGTTTTCGTCTTGGTTACTTTTGTTTAATTTGCTCTGTTTACAAATTCTCTACCTTTTTTTTTTCCTGTTGATGTTCTCCATATTGCAAACTTAGCTGGGATCTGCAAGTCACACAGGTGTTTCTGTTCTTTGCCTTGTTACAGACTGCTGAGGATTTTTGCTAGAGTTCAGCTGACGAGTTGGGCTTTACGAGGTCTTGTAGGGTTTGCCTTGCTCTGATGTTTCTTTTGGCTTTGCAGTACCAGTAGCAATCACTCAGTTACAACTTTAGATGCAACACACACACAGAGAATATAATCTTTGAGGTTGCATTTATAATTGTGTAGGGCACAGAGACCCAGGGAAACCATAGGAATGGGCTGTGCTGCCACTGTTACCCTAAGTGACAGGGAGGTGGGAATGGGAAAGGGTTTGCAGCCGAATCCCGTAATGGGGATACAAGGCGAGGGGGAACAGCTGGGGCTGTGTATGTCTGCACCGTGAGATTGTAGCGAGTGTCTGGCAGTGACTCCAACACCTCACCCCAGCGAGTCGCCCATATGCTCTCCCTTCTGCTGGCTGTTAACCTGGCTGTAAGTCGGGCTCAGAGAGTGCCAACTGTGGGGTTTCTGCTTGCGGCGTGAGCCTCGGTGTGCTCGGCGGTGCCTGCCCTGCTCAGACAAAATAAAACCCCACGCTCTGCCTTTGGCTTTGAAGCAGTGACAGAAGCGTGCCAGCAGTGTGCCCTGGGGCCAAGAAGGCCAATGGCATCCTCGGGTGCATCAAGAGGAGTGTGGCAAGCAGGTCGAGGGAGGTCATCCTCCCCCTCTACTCTGCCCTGGTGAGACCACAACTCGAGTACTGTGTCCAGTTCTGTGCTCCCCAGTTTAAGAAGGACAAGGAACTGCTGGAGAGGGTGCAGGGAAGGGCCACAAAGATGATTAGGGGGCTGGAGCATCCTTCTTATGAGGAAAGCCTGAGGGAGCTGGGTCTTTTTCGTCTAGAGGAGAGAAGACTGAGGGGAGAACCTCATCAATGTTTACAAATACTTAAAGGGAGGGTGCCAGGAGGATGGGGCCAGTCTTTTTTTTTCAGTGGTACCCAGTGATAGGACAAGGGGCAATGGGTATAAACTTGAACATAGGAAGTTCCATCTCAACATGAGGAGGAACTTCGTTACTTTGAGGGTGTCAGAGCACTGGAAGAGGCTACCCAGAGAGGGGGTGGAGTCTCCAACTCTGGAGACATTCCAAACCTCCCTGGATGCCATCCTGTGCACCCTGCTCTGGCAGGGGTTTGGACCAGATGTTCTCTAAAGGTCCCTTCCAACCCTTGACATTCTGTGCCTGAGTGCAGGCAGTAGGTAAATACTGGTGATAAGAGTGTTGGTTTGCTCTGGTGATAAGTTGGTTTGTATGCCATCTTGAACCTCTCCATGACTAATAGTGTACACTCTGGTACAGCTTTCCCACCACTTGGGCAACAGCATCCAGCCCCTGATCCTACAGGACTTTGTGCAGCGAGTGGGGTGAGAGGAGCTGCTGTGTGTATCCCTGGAATACGGGGTGTGCAAGGAGGGGTGGGGAGCTCTGGTTTTGATCCACCTGGAGAAGAGAAGGCCAAGGGGAACTGAACTGCAGTCTTCAACCCCCTGATGGGTGGGTAGGGGGAAGACAGAGCCAGGCTCCTCTCACAAGTGCATGGAAAAAGGGTGCAAGGCAACAATCAGGAGGTGTAGCAAGGGAAATTCCTGTGGGTTGTAAGGGAAAGAAAAATCTCAATGAGAGTGCCTGAACCCTGGATGAGGGCGCCCAGAAAGGCTGTGAAATCTCAAGCCTCAGAGATTTTCAAAATTTAATTGGCAAAGGCCTGAGCAACCTGACCTAACTTTGGATATTGCCCTGCTGTGAGTTGGACCTCTGGCCATCTGGTCCAAAACTTTTTGTGGTTATCTGAAGCCTTTATTGAGCATGGCTACAGAGCTCCTGTTGAGCTGGTACAGAATCTATGGGCAGATTAATCTCAGATGTTTTGTGTGGCCATTTACCAACCAGTCTTTCTGGCCGTGTTTTGATGGCTGATTCCTGCTGTGGAAAATTAGAGAAAAACTAATGTAGGTTTCATGTATGAACATTTGTAAGCTCTCCTGCACCAGGCCCAGTGGAGAAACAGTTTATGTACCGCAGATCTGTTGAACAGTTGTCTAGAAGACGCAGACATCTCCCATGGGTTATGTATGTGCAGCTGCAGAGCCCCTCTTCGACTGGGATGGAGAGTTTGGTGTGAACATCTGGCTTCTCAACCACTGCTGGGACTTTGAGAAATGCGAAGCATCCATCACCCATGGGTGAAATCACTGTGAACTGCAGAGTGTTTTATCACTCTTAAACAAGGGCATTTATTTATGTGCCTTAGTACAGAATTCCATGTAAATATTTTACATAGAATTTTAACATCTTTATTCTAGTAGCCACGGCTTTTTGTGGTACAAAACTAAGATAACAAGCATCTCGGAGACTCTTAGTATGTTGTTAGCTGTGGGAGCAACCAAAGTTTTTCGGGGAATTTCTTTAAGGCTTCTGTCTTTACAAACCATAAGACCTTTAGTAATAAGCGTTTGTGTTTCAGTTTGCTGTATGCCACATTTATTGTCACTATTTAAGATCCTAACACTGTCTGTAGCAGCTCAGACTAAATGTCTGTGTGGCCCAGTAGCCTGTGTCTAGCTGTGCTCATTGTCCTGGCCGGGGAACCACCGATAACAGTGCATAGTTGTGTCCGTCTTGGTCTTGAATGTTTTTCAAGATGGTGCTAAATGATGCATCACCTCAAATGCCAAATCTTAGCTCGTTTTTGGTATTGTGGCCTAAATTTCATTGTCTGCAGAAAGCCAGCATGACAGTAAACTTCTATTTATGTCTTAATAGAGCTACCCAGTTACACTGCTGTAGATTTGATTGTGTGTCTGTTATTAATTGGATGTGACCCAAGACTAAAAGCTAGGTTGTGCTGAGGACCCTTAACTTGCGTTATTTCTAAACTTTGGGGTTAAACAATCTTTCTGGATTGAAGTGATATGCTGCGTTTTTCAGGAAAACTGCTGAAGCGATAGGCACCGATTTCACATTTCTTTCCATAGATCCCTCACTTTAAGTTGTGATATGTCTGAGCTGTTTTCCAAGGTTGAGGCTGATTTTCTGTGGGAACAACGCGGTCTGTGTCCTGTGAAGAATATGAGACTGACGTTAGGGTGATGCTGGCAGCTCTGAAGAAATGCTCGGCTGGGCTTTCTGCATCTTGTCTCTGAAGCACATAAGGTCTACAGAGATCTAGAAGCATGCCATAGTCATGCCTATTTTAGAAAGCAGCAAACAACACGAGCTGCAAATGTAAGTTGGCAGAAGAAGCCTGGCTGCTTCTTATGGCTGTCAGAAACTGCCATAATGTTGGTTGAGTACTTGCTTGATTTACCTGTCCCATTGTGAATTAGAAAAAGGCAGCTCCTCAGAGCCTTTCTAAATACAAAGATACTTAATATTGTTTTTGTAGGAATTATATTTTTTATATAGGAATGCTGTATATTGGAGGCAGCGCCAGCTTCAGTCCCGATCATTTTGATCTCATGCATGTGTTTCTAGGTGCTGTAATGATGTATTTAATAGAGTGATGGATGCTTCTGGCATAGCTGTTTGCACTGTGGACATCAAACAGCCCACCAATTTCAGTTCTGAAATTTATCTTTAATGCTGATTACTTCTTTAAACTATTTTTATGGCATTGTTGAAGTTATAGGTCAAATTTAGTTGCTAAGCCATCTCATCTTCTACAGCTTCTCTGTACAGCCAGTTGTTTCACTCATGTATCCCAATACTGAGTTGTTTGCAAAAGCAGAGCTGTCTTCCCTCAAGACAACAAAAAATAACAAATTTATCGCTTCTCCTTACAGTCCATTTCTGCGCTAATTACTCCACTTGCTTAGAGAATGCTGTACTGATGTACATATATACGTACAAATATAAATTCTGTTTTTCTATAATTGAACCTATTTTCTACAAGTGACCTTGTGAATGTTATTTTAAGGAGTTGTGCAGCCAGCGTTGCTTACAGAGACCTTAGCAGTGGGTGACTAGCAAAGCTGCGACGTGCTAAAGCAGGCGTCCTGCTCTCAGCCTGCCCTGTCCCTCTGCGCCGTGGATCTGGAAGGCAGGTGGTGACTCTTGTGCTCCTGGTGTGCTGGAAGGCAGAGAACTCAAGTTTAAGAGGTGGCCCCTATCGTGTTTCTAGGGAAATTATGGTGATTATGCTATTGGAAAAAAATTACAGTGCGGAAAGTATTTCCACTGCATTGATTCTATTGCACTATGAAGAATTAACAGTTACCAAAGAACCTATATTGGTCACAGGCTATTTGGCATTTCAACTTGTCAGCTGTGTGTAGCACTTGAGCAGCAGGGGGGGAGGACTTTGGGTGGACAGTAGAAGCTATACATCCAGGAGAGATGTTGTACTGACCCGTTGACAAGTCACCCTACCTGTTTCACTCCTCTGTCTCCAGACTGCCATCTCTTGTGCTGCTTCTGAGATGACCATTGCATCTCGCTGTCAGTGTTAAAGTCTCTTTTTTTTCAATTTAGACTTTTTGTTGCAGCTTTTTTGTAGGCATTCTAAAATGCTATGCCCTAAAGAAATTATTAATGCAAGGAAAAATTGGAGAACTCCTTTAAATACAAATAATGTAATTAATAGGGCAATAGCTGTTATAGTAACGTTACCTGTATTTCATCTGACTGCAGTTTATGTTGTTTGTAAACTTTGGGGGGGAGATGCTGTCTTTGGCTTTGTGTACGGTATAGACAGCTGTACTCTCTTCAGTCCCAGGCTGAAAGATAACATAATCTCTTTAGGAAATTTTTGCCATGTTTTGCAGGAACTCCTTCATTTTCTGGTAGGATGTGTCACTCTTTACGTTTATGTTCTCTGATGTCAGGGTTTCCTTTTGGTAGAATGCCATTATAGTACTGTTGGTGTGTTTTATTTCTATAAATATATTTAGCTGTTTAATGGTAGTCTTCATCAATTGACTTCAGAGCTCTCAGAAGAGAAGTGAATTCACTCGTGCATGTATGGGAACTGAGAAGAGATTTGTGACTTGTGTTTGGTAGGATTAGACAAGAGGAAAAGAATTTGAAATACCAAAGTCTGAATTAACTGTTGCATCGATTAGGTCACTCTGGCTTTGCATGTGTAATAAGGCTTAATACATTTGGGGTTGGCTTTGGCACAGGCATGAGTGGCTGGCATTTGTCTACAGAAGTAAGAAAGGGAAATGAATGCTTAATTTGTTTGCCATCTCCCACTAAGTTTTGAAAAATAAAATCTGGCTCTTAGCTTGTCCAGCAGCTCAAGGAGAGAAAGAGAGAGGGAAGAGTTGGGCTTGTAAAAACCAACTGCAACAAAGCCAGTTTCCTGCTGTTAAGTCCGTGCCCCAGGCGGCAGAGATATCCCCCCCTCCTTGCTTTTTGTTTCTCTCTGGATGGTATCCACGAGGAGATTTCATTCCAAAAAGAAATTAAGATTGCAACTGATGTCACCTTTCAGATAAGACTGCACATATGAAATACCAAAAAAAAAAAAAAAAATATCCCACAAGAACCTAACTCTGGAAACTGTTTCACTTATTTTTTATTTTTATTTTTACATGGCAGGAAAAAGCTGCACGTACTGGCACCCAGACTGCAAGTGTGCAGCCCCACCAAGGAATCTGTGCAGCCCACAGTGACGCCTGTCCCAGCAGACCCCTGCCAGCAGCTGCCACTGTCACTTGCCAGTGGTTTAAAGCTCTTTAAAGGTGGCGTAATGTGGCATAGAGATAACATGCAGCTCTCTCCTCTAGAGGCAGGCTTAAGTTAGTATCTCCTCAAAGGACAGTGTTACAGATATGTGTAGAAAAGTGGAAAAGCCCCGGCTCTTCTCTGCTCACCCCCTCCCTGTCCCAGCTGGGAAGGGAAACTAGGGATAGAGGTAACTTTCCAATTTTTCAATTTCTGCAACTTTCATCAGTCGTGATCCCATGAATACAGTAGGTAGTTCGGAAAATATTTGTGATTTATCCCAGATGACTCCGATAACACCTCTTGGCTTTTGTATCCCCCAGTGACCTGAAAGCTCAGTTACTGGGGTGAAGATTATTTCAGTCCTGAGGGCTTATATACTGAGTTAAGCTTGTTTACTGGGCAAATTTGTCCAGATAAAGAGGACTTACTCCAAAGCACAGGAAGCACCTCTGTCTGAAACACATCGAAATAACCAAGGTCATTTTAAGAAAAATCTGACCAAAGTTCACCACACTGATTGTCCCCTAGTGCTCTCTAGATAACTACGGCAGCATCAAGTTCCTGTATTTGTGTGTTTTGTCACCGGGTTTTGATCATTGTGTCATTCCAGAAGAGTGAAACCACTGGTATAGTTTAATACTGGGGGAAAGAGAATCTTCATAATGAGAACCATTTAAGTGAGACATGGAGCAGACAGGTCACACTGTAGGGTGTCCACTGGCGACCAGCACAGGGTGGTTCAGAAGAACGGCATTGCTGAGCAAACTCATTCCAACTTTCGTGTTGTTTGAAGTGTTTTCCCATGTTTGGCTTTTGTAGGGAATACTCAATATAGTACAAAAATGGGCTTTAACTGGACTTTAAAACACAGAAGCTGATATTTCAGAAGCTGTATTTTGCAAGGTGTGCTCAAAAACTTGTTCAAATTTATAATTTATTTTAAGAAATCCATGAAGTCTGTTTTCCGAGCTGTTCACGTGAAGCCACTGATGAAAGAGCAGCCAGCCCTGAAGCCTACAGCCCCCATAGGGAATGGCTGTCAAAACGCACCCTGGCAGAGCATCAGGCTAAGGGGCTGGCAAGTTAAATTTGTCTTACGTGTGCCCAGAGAGTCTTGAGAATCCAGAAGTGCTAATGCTAGTGATGCCGACTTATCAAAGGAGTGCAGCTACAGGCAAGAGGATTAATTGTACTAATACATGCTTATATTTCATGAAGCTAATAAGACTCTGCAACATCTGATGCAAATCCACAAAAGAGTTAAATTTAGCAGGCATTATGTTGTGCCTTCATTTTGAAATGGACATTATTCGTGTTTACAGCTTGGCATTTCTCATTTGTAGTACTTATCATAATGTTTTAAAAATTATTCTAAAATTGATTTCTTAAATGTTTTTGAGAGGAATAATTTTCAAATTTGAGACTAGATACCCTCTTTTTCATGTATTGTCTTGTTGAAGCATAAGGAACTGTGTACTAATATAAAAAATAAAACTTCATGCTGCAGTTATTAAAAGCTACTCCTTACCTTAGACTTGAAAATTTGAAGAACCTTTTTTTGAAAAAGTGATTAAAATAAGAATAATTTAGATTTCAGAGATTTTTGTTGATAAGATTACTCAGAGACCAATTCCAAGTATAGATTTGGTCAGCTTTCTTGTGCAGATATAGGTACCAAAATGCTATTCCTTGAAATTGAACCCCCAGAGTCCCCTCACCTGTGAATTATTGTGCTGCAAATTATTAACAGAATATGTTATTCTGGAAGTTCACAGCTGGTTTATGTCACTTAATGCAAATGAATTGTAGATAAAATATACTAGGACATTTAATGTTTATTTGAGATAATAGTTCTGTTTATTCAGCTTGAGCAAGCTGAAGGTGGAGTTAAGACTGCACTTAAAAAAACATAGGTAGGAAGCAAGAAAGCAAGTTCTAATTATGATTTAGAATAAAATTAATAAGCAAATAGGTCTAGAATAAAATTATAAAAGATTGCTGTAGGTTGCTACAGTGGTACATTAACATACTAAACTATTTGGAGTGTGACACATTTTACACAACAATCAAACAAATAGAAGCTTAACGCATTAAGTGATTTCAGTGACATCTGCTGTGTCAGTTTCCTACAGGCTGCAAAATCAAGTATTATGACAAAAGATACATGGGTGGTCCACCAGCTCAGGATTTGGTGCTCCAGGTGGTGGAGGACTAGGGACGGTTTTGGGTGCCTTGATACCAGACACATTGATGAGGTGCTTTTGGTCCCTGCCTTGGTTTGGTAGGAGATGCTCAGCTACGGGCACTGTCATCATCATCTGATTTCCCCTCCTGCTGCAGTAGTAAAATTGGTGGGTGGAATGAAGGGGCTGTTTCCGGTGTTTCCAAGAGGAATATCGCTTGCTGTTGGAGGACCTTTTTCTTTTTTTCCCCTAATATTTATCCCTATTATTGGGGCTATACCAGTGAGCAGCACTGCCCGCTATCTTTGCCTGCTCTGGGAAGGCAGCTTCACAACAAAACTTGTGGGATTGTAGTTCTTATAGTAGAATACCTTGTTTCGGAGCATCTCTAGGACTTTGAATGACCTTAGGCTATTTATTTTTTTTTTAATTTTTATAGTTTGTCAATTTACCAGGTAGCATACAAGCAGAATTGGAAAGCTTATGCTTACCGCTGAGATCTAACAATCAGTTAGGTCATGTATACACACAAGAAAATTAAGGGAAAAATCATAAGCAAAGAGCATCTTTAGTGGTAAAACAGAATACAAGTTGGAACCTCTTTTTTACCATTTGGAATTTGTTTATGTTGTTCTTAGAGGAAAGGGATGAGGGAATTTAAAAACCTTTAACCTTCCCTGCAACTGTGACAGCTAGAACTGTAGGGTTTTTGTTGTGTGTGGTTTTTTTTTTTAAAGAGCAGATTGCTGCATAATCGCTTATCTACCAGTACTTAATTTAAAACATCATGTAGTTCAAGGCTGTGATAAAATTGTGAGATTTAACAATGCTTCTTACATTGCAGTCAAAACTCCCAGCGCTCCCATGTCAAACAGTCAGCCAAAATTCAAAATGCAGCCACATTAGCAGTGTTAATCGCATTGCCTGTTATTTAAATTGCGAGGGAGCTATGCAGGGTGCAGAGGCTGGAAACTGGATACCTGTGTAGTAATGCTTGCGCCTAAGGATATGACCCATAGGGCATGTGGTTAAGTGGGATTGGTATTTACTGTCACAACAAAATTACTACTTCTAAGGCAAATTGCAATGTTGAATGTGTAACTTTGTAAACCAGGTTGGTTTCTTTGTATGTTCCGTGTGTGCAGAGATTAAAAAATACAGCTTTGCTTCTCTGTTTCACTGTGACTTTTCGGTGGTGGGATCACCAACCAAAATGGATGTCTAGTGTTTGGGTTGTAGGATTGTAATAAAATTCCTCCGGAATCCTCAGGGTCGGTCCTGGGGCCAGACTGCTGCAAATCTGAAGGCAGCCATTGTCAATGGAAATAGGCACAGTCGTTGTGATTGATAGCACCGTGGGACAAGAAATTTATTCTGACATTTATATCTGAAAAAAAAAGTCAGTCATTTACCATTTATACATGAGTGTGTCTAAAATTAGCTTCTATTCTGTTAGAATCCAATGGTCTAAAGCTACCATTCAGATCAGAAATGTTGACCCCCGAGGATATCCCAAGTTCCTTATGGCAGATCCAGAAAGAAAAGTTTTGCTTTATTACTTGTGGTAGGTAGTACAACATTGGAAGGTGGCCTTGTAAAAAAAACCTAGATGGGCAAAGATGCTCCAGGTAAAAGGTTTTCAGCAGCACCGAACACCAGATCACTTTTCTGTAGATGCTAAAGAAGAGTTGGGAAGGCTAGTTTTAGTCACCCCACTTTAAAGTGCGCGTCCTCACTCACTTGTTTGTGTTAGGGAAGGATTTTAGGCAGAAGTCTGTTTTACTGTCATGCCAGGGTCCTGCTGCTGGAACAGTGTGGAGCAGGTCTGTGGATGGGATGCCTGGATGGCAGAGGGCTGAGCATATGAGGAGGGGCTGTGGGAGCCAAACTCCTTCAGGAGGTTGAGGGGGAAAATTAATCATAGAATGGTTTGAGTTGGAAGAAACCTTGAAGATCAGCTAGTTCCAACACCCCTGCCATGGGCAGGGACACCTATCACTAAACCCAAAGCCCCCCCCAGCCTGGTCTTGAGCACTTCCAAGGATGGGGCCTCCACAACTTCTCTGGGCAACCTGTTCCAGTGTCTCACCACCCTCAGAGTAATTAATTTCTTCCTAATATCTAGTCTAAATCTACTGTCTTTCAGTTTGAAACCGTTACCCCTCATCCTATCGGTACATTGCCTGATCAAGACTCCATCCCCATCTTTCCTGTAGGCCCCCTTCGGGTACTGCTGTACGGCTATAATAAGGCTGCTATAAGGTCTCCCTGGAGCCTTTTCTTCTCCAGGCTAAACAACCCCAACTGTCTCAGCCTGTTCTCATATGTGAAGTGTTCCAGCTCTCTGATAATCTTCATGGTCCTCCTCTGGACCCACTTGAGCAAGTAATCACTGTCTTCATGTCCCTACTGGTGGGCTGTAGAGAAGATGGAGCTAGGCTCTTCTCAGAGGTGCATGGCAAAAGGACAAGAGTCAACAGTGACAGCTTGCGACATGGCGAGTTCTGATTAGATATAAAGGGAAACAAGATTCCCAAGAAGGTGCTAAAGCACTGGAGCAGGTTGTCCAGGGAAGTGGTGGCCTTCTGTCCTTGGAGGTTTTCAGATCTAGACAGGACAAGGCCCTGAGCAACCTGATCTAGTGGGATCCGTGCTGAGCAGGAGGCTGAATTAGTTGACCTCCAGAGGTGCCTTCCAACCTAAATTATTCTGTGGTTCTAAATATAGCGTGTGGGAGAGCTAAACTTGACGTTGGCATGATTAAAATTAAATTTAAAGCTGGAGTAGGACAGCAAGGCAATGCTTCTGGGACTCTTATGAAGCACTTTCAAAAAACTATAGACACATATACATTTTCATGGAAACTCAGTTATTCTGTAGCATAACAATATCCCAGATGAGAGTTACGTGACTGTTTTAAAACCATGGCTATGTCTCAGGGTGTGCGTGATGTTTAGATGTACTTTGTAAGGGGTCAGATTTAATTCTGCAGGTCATAAACTGAACAGCTGAATGGATTCAAGGCTTCTATTTCCCATTCTGTGACAGATAATTAAAGGATCTAATCTCTTATACAGCTGACCTGAGAATAAAGACAATACATTTCCAATATTCTGCAGACTTTCTGTATAGTAGAGTACCCAGCTTCTAATTTTTAATTTAATATGTCATTACTACAACTGGGCCAATTTTGAGATAGTGTATTGATTTAAAGTTGAATCTCGGGACCATTATTTTGTTATGGAGTGAATGCAAAATATATAAGGAATTCCTGGATGGGGGGGAGAGAATCTTATTAGTACAAAACTATCTGTAAAATGATCATAAAAGATATTGAAGAAAAGGAGCTTTTTTAAAGATTAGAGCAATTTCAAGTTTTAAAAAGCAAAATTTATTCTATTACATTTTCTAATTATGTCCATACCTCATCGTACAACTAATAAATGGATTGATCCATACCCAAGTTTAGGGTTAGCATATAAGCATTAAAGCCTTTGAGTAGGACTGAGTGTGTTTGAAAGGTTTTGGATCAGTGCTTTAAGTAAAATAATTAAATCTTACTGTGTGAATAGAAGAATAAAGTGTTTTAATTCTAACAAATTACAAATCTAATCTCACTGGTTGAAAAGGGAACGTACAGAATGAGTGAAAAACTGTGTAGCTTTCAGATTGATGTTAATTAGTTTATTTTCCTTCTTTTCCCGGTTTCTGATAAATATTGTTAATAAAATTAATTACTTAATTGATAATAATTATTTCCAAATATGGAAATGGAAAATCTGTCACTCTGCTGGAGGATCCTTGGGGGACTGCTGTTACAGTGCTGTGGCATTGGGCACATAGGCTGCCTATCTGGAGGGCAAAGAGATGATTTACAGTAATTTTCCTTTACCCTTCCCTGCTGTTAAGTGGAACTCACAACTGGAATTGGCCCAATCAATTTGTAAATAAGTGTTGATTACATCTGTATAGGTATAGCGGTGCTAGCTGTCTGCCAGTAATTGGACTGCTGGTGTGAATTAGGTGACAGATTTGACCTGCAATTGGAAAGAAAGTTAAATGGAGGCTTAAAAGAAGCAAATTGTAAAGCCCAGCAGAAAATGTTCTTGAACCAGAGATGCAGGGATTTTGCTGCTTTCGCAAGTGCCAGACTGAATGGCACTGTATTAGTGGTGTCTTCATTAATAAAGATAACATTATTACTATGTGTATAGAAAACCTCCATGACCCCATCTTGACCAAAGAATATTTTACCAAAATAATCTTAAATTTTTAGATAATAGACAGTAATCATAGAATGACACAGTATTGCTCCTTTTTTTGCAAATGGTTAGCTAGCATTTTGGGCGTTTTTAATTATTTTGGTTAGGAGGAAAAATTGTCAACAAATGCAGATATTCCTTGCAAAGTTACATTTTCATAAGAAAAGAACGTGAAGAAAGGCCATTTTTATTGCATATAGCCAGGCCAAAGAACAGGAGGCAACCTCTTGATTCAGAAACAACCATTTCAGCTGTTTCTCCACTCCAAAGAATCTATTGATCTCCTCTTCCCCTTGGGATTCAGTAATCAGTGGGTTTTTCCTTTCTCCTAGTTCTCCTCTGTCCTCAGGGCAGTACCTGTGTTTGCCAGCGGTTCCCAGGTGTTTATATGCAAAGGTTTTCTTTTTCTTTCTTTCTTTTTCCCTTAATCTGTAAAGTTTTGGTATGAGACTATACTAAAGACACAGTTTGCACATGTATTTAGTATTTGGTTATATCCTGAACTTGCATAATCAGAATCTGGAAATACGAGTTTGTAATGTTGTGGAAATACTTATTCTGAAAAAGACTTTCTTCTTCCATTGCCTAATTTTAAAGCTTAGAGATTAGAGATGTTTAATTTTTGTTATATGCTGTCACATATTGTTAATTCCTATCCGAGAGCAATGCTTAAACCCTTAGAAATAGCTTTGCTTCAAATAAAATACATTTGTGTGTAGTTTCACACATAATGGTCTGGGTAAGTGATTTTGTTTGGGAATTACTAACTTTCTTCTGATTAAACTTGTATCACTATTGGCAGTAGCATTTCAGCAAAAAAAAAAGCTGGCATTGTATAGACATACATACTAATTACGATCCTTCTTCCAAAGAGCTAGCGGTGTGATCCACCAAACCCATCAAGATAGATATCTGTGAAGGTCTTTGCCTTTATGCATAGGAATATTTCAGTTGACTTCAATACAGCTGAAATACTGCACTAATATTTTTAATTCTGTGTTGATGTTCGTATTAGTATATGCTCTACTAGTATGAGTATCCAAAAATCTGAAAGACTGCTAATGGATTCACATCTGCGGAGGAAAGTCAAAGAAAAGAGGCTAGAAAAAGACCATGTAGTCATTAATTGGGATAATTCACAATTAAAAGTTCATAATTATGTAGAACTACTTGAAGGAGGAAAATAGTACAAAAAAGAAGAAAATGATATACTGCATTGCTGAAGTAATGGCTTGAAAACTTGTTACTGCACTGTTATCAGCCTCACCAAACTGGTTGAAAATCTAACTTTCAAAAAACATTGTATTTGTTTAAAATGGTTATACGTGATTCTCAAATAATTTTGGGGTGTTAGAAAGCTGGATTTTTCTTTTCCTAATGAAGGATAAAATGTTCACGTGTTTACAGGGCTCCCATGCTGAAATAACAGGAAGCATTGATGAGGAGGATCAGGAGGGCTGGCAGCTGAGTGACAATGAGATCTAGGAGGTTCAGACATGCTTTGCACAGGAAAAAAAAAAAAACCTCGCAACCCCAACAAAAAGAATTTAAACAAGCACAGAAAACAGAGCAAGCAGTTTGGACGCATCTCATCTGACTTTAGATATCTCAGTGTTAGGTGCCTACCCTGAGCCTGTCCAACCTTGAGTGGAAAGGAGGCGCTTTCAGAGGACGTTCTGTGCCAGCCTGTGGTGGTGAACTTCATGGTGGGAAGTTTCTGTCTCTTTTTATGATGGTGGGAACCTGCTTTAACTTTTACCCCTGGACTGGGGGAGTCTTCTGAAGCTAGGCTGGATTTTGGTAGCTAGCACCGTGGTGCGGCACAGGGAGCCCTGTGCCTGCTGGGGATGGTGCTGCACCGGCTGTGTGGGGAGGACAGAGGACCCGTAACTCCCGCGTGCTCAAAAAAGCAAAGCATAGAGTCACTTTGGTTGGAAGAGACCTTCAAGATCATTGAGTCCAATGTTGCATCCTTCTCATGTTGTAGTTGCTGTCCCTGCCCAGCCTGGGCATCAATGCCCAGGGCAGCAGAGGCCATGGGGACTGATGCCTTCACTTCCTCCGGAGACCAGCTGGGAGATTTGGGCCAGGGAACAAGGCCATGGGAAAGGATGCCCTGCTGCTCCTGCCTTCTCCAAATGGCAGCGGGGACTTCCACAAGGGGAGGAGAGGAGGGTGGTGGGGTGCACTGTGTCCCCCATCCTGATTTTTGGATGCCTGGACTTAGGTGAGATGACTCTCATCCCAGTAAACAAGGGAAGGCTGAAGTTGTACCCAGTCCCTGTATTTGTATAAGGCTCATGTTTTCATGGAGTGAAGAGCCAAACACTTGTTCCTTTGACAGTTACAGTTGCTGTTGGAAGAGATGCCACATTAGTCTCCCTTGAAGACAGTGCTTTGGAAATATAAGCTGTCTAAAAGCATTGTCATTGTGAAACCAGTGATATGATGCATGGTGTTAAAACCTGTCTGCCTTGGGCTGTCAGCATGGTATCAGATGGTGAAACTGTGCGATAAAGGGGGTCATCAAGCTGTATGGCTTGGGGCATAAGTGCACGTCATTCCCATCTTCCAGAATGAGATTCAGACCCGACTTTGCAGCTCAGTGTTAGAAGAGGGACTAAAATTGAGATAGCGCTGGAATTTCCAATGTTTAGTGATATGAGAAGGCATTACTAGTGGAGTAGTTTAAAGAGTGGGAACTGATTTGTGATGGGAAGTGTGAAAAATGCTAGAATGGCAGAGTCTGGAAGCTAGGTCGAATTAAGGGTTTCTGCAAGTCACAGTGGCTAATTTAGAGATTTATGCTTTTGGCACCTAATGTCTCACTGGCTTGTATAGCAAGTTGGTGAATCAGCGGAGAGAAGCACTTCCCGAAGATGTCTCATTTTGCACAGCCTCAGTGACAGTTGTAGCTAAAATTATAACAAATGTAAGGATTGGATTGCATTAAGGAATTGCTCCTAGGTCTCTGCTTATTTAATGTGTTAGCCCTTACCGTGTCCTTTTGCTAGCTTTTATCTAAGAAACTGTATTGCTGAGATAATTCAATCGCATCCTATCATTTTTCATACCCTGAGGACCTCATCAGTCTTTTCACAGAGTTGGATATCATGCTTTGAATATGAAATTGATATTCATGTCTTCCAGCTTGATCAGATTAACTTTATTAGGCTGTGTTTTTCTTAGGTAGCTCACTTGGTGCTATGTTCACATCCATGTTTTAAGAGCGCACCCAGAAAAACAAAATAACTGTTTGAAATTCAGGCCTGTTCCTACAGAAACACTATTAAAAACAAAAGGTTCTGAAGTACAGATACTAATAGAGCTTAGCAGTGCAGAAAAACAAGTCATACCAGAATGAATGTTGATTTCATTCATTACAAAACAGAATTGTCCTTTTTTTTAATTCAGTGAGAGCAGGGCTGTCACTCTAAATGATAGAGAGAAATGGGATGCCATAGAAAGGGTATTTACTGTCTGAGTCATCATTTACTGTATGAGTATTTGGACTGGGAGGAGAATTATCTTTGCTTATTTTCTGGTTTAGAAGTAAACACTGGAAACGTGCTGTAGTAGCATGGATCCCTTGCTCTTTCTGTGTGTCGCATTAAACTAAAGTTGGGCTTCTCATTAAAAATGATATTTTTGTGTGATACTTTAGAGTAGAGCAGAGCTGAATTGTGTCCTGATGCCCCTTTGAGTGGGGAGGAGTAAAAAGAGCTCCCATGTTTTGCAGCTCTGCAAAACAGTAAGGCAAGACTCACCTTGTCCTGCTCCAGGGCTGGTGGAAGGAAAGCATGAAGAAATTGTGTGCCCAGGAGAAGGGAGATGTCTGTGAGAAGGATCGAAGGTGGGGAAGGGAGGCATCAAGGTGTCTCAGGGAGGAGCATTTGTAGGAAAATAGAGAGAAATGAGGGATAAATGGTGCTGGCTGCAAGTCAGCTGCTGGGCAGTGTCCTTCTCTGGCCAAGCCCAGCACCTTGATGGCCACGGTCTGTCCTGTCTTATTAAATTGTGTGTGGGTTTGGTGGGGCAGGTGTGTGCTTACTGGGGACCAGCACCCAGCTTCTTTGTTGGCTCTGTGTGGGAGGCATCCCTGCGTCCCGTGCGCCCCCAGATTTGGCTAAGTGAAATTTATCCTGCTTCTACATAATGCCAACTGGCCGAGCAGCAGTCATCAATGCGTAGACCAAAACTATGTATAAGCGGTCATCCCTTGTGGGGAAAGTGGAAAGGAGCTGGACGTGGTTAAGGAGGAATGGCTGTGCATACAGCCTGAGCCACGCGTACAGCAAGAAGGGCATGGGGTAAAACGTGCACACAGTGTCATGAGTGGAGTCCATGAGCCTGGACAGCTGTGTCAATGATGGCACGGTGGACTTGCTCTCGCTTCAGCAGGATATAGGTCAAGGAATAGCATCCTACGTAGTTGTTGTCTTGGTCAGTTGTTATTAAAGACTTGAATGAGTAGGATTATTGGTAATTGGAGCAGCTTGCAGCCAGATGAAACTCCCCATTTCCTTCCCTTGCGTGGAGGAGGAGTGACCCATATCTGCCCGGTGGGCTGTGCGGAGGGGGCTGCCAACCTCTGCGTCACAGGGACTCACAACACTTTTCTGTGTTGGGGACAGAGATAAAGGCTTCTCCTGAGGAAAATAAAGGTTTTTCTACTGCTCTTGCAAAGGTAGCTGGTGTAGTCTTAGCTACAATTTTAGATTAATTGTTTTTTTTGCATGGAATGTGAGGATTTACCAGGTTCAGTCCCAGTGACGCTAAAAGACAACTGAGATTAAGAAAGTACCTCAAAATGGTTTCTTTTGCTTTCTTTTGTTTTGACTTGAAAAGCATTCTTTGGTGCTTTCCTCCAACCATATTTTACAGTTCTTCCCCCACGGTGAACAGAAGCAAATTTCTGAATCTCACTTTTCATCATGCGGGGCTGCATTTATTCAGAGAATCACAGAACAACTCGGGTTGGAAGGTACCTGGAAAGATTACCTGGTCCAATGTTTTGTGGGAAAGGGAGCCTAGATGAGATGATGTAGCAACCTTTCCAATCGCATCTTGAAAACTTCCAGCAATGGGGACTCCACCACATCCCTGAGGAGGTTGTTCCAGGGCATGATTGTTCTCAGTGTGAGAAATTTCTTTCTTGCGTCAAGATGAGATCTTTCCCGGTGAAACTTGTGCCTGTTGTCCCTGGTCTTTTCTGTGTGGCTTCTTGTGAAGAGAAAGCCTCTGTCTTCTTTGTAGCTGCTCTTTAAATACTGGAATACTGTGATGAGGTCCCCCCTAAGCCTGCTCTTCTTCCTTCTTTTCCAGTGAGCTGGATTAAGTAAATACAGGCAATGTGGAGACTGTGGCAGCTCCTGTTTGTATGCAGCACAGCCTCACCCTGACATAGGGCTGGGACCAGACCTTGGCCACCAGTTTCCCTCATCTCCCCTAAACTAAGGTCTCCACGCAAAAGCAGCCTGGGTACAGAGGCTGGATGGGGACTGGCAGGCTCCAGCATCTCCTGCCCCCACAGCGCACATATCCCACTATTGTTCCCTTGGCACAATGAACATAATTCGTCTGCATTTCAACCCCATTGAAATCAGGGGAATGAGGCTTGTGTGGGATTTGGCATTGTGTTTTCACCCGTCCTTCACTGAACTGCATTTCTGTGTATTACCTGTGAAAAATGGTGCGCGATATCTTTCTTTCATAAATAAGACCTGGTTTTATCAGATGGTGTTGCTTCTTCCCCTTCTATCTGCAAAAGGCGAATATAAAGCTTCAGACCAAAATATTCAGTTTGACATAAAACTCATTCACAGTTCGAATAAGGTGGCAGGTTGCAAATGAAGCAACACAAAACTCAAGTCAAAAAGTGTGTTGTGCAGATAGCTCAAAAACGTTTCTGTTGACAGTGGAAATGTTAGTTGCAGAACTGTGCAAGAAGTAGCACGGTGGCTCTAGGACGCGGGGTTGTGTTTGTGGGAAAGTAACACATTTCTCCTGTGAATGCGATGTTGAAAGTTAATTGATTGCAGAAATTGTGTAGCCTGCATGTGCAAAGGGAGGCAACAAGCTGCTGTATCTGATGGGGATGAAGCACAATTAGATTTGTATCTAAGAAGAAATTCTAATGCTGTCACAACTTCACCAATGCAAACTAATTTGCATCTACTTAAAGTACTGTGACTTTAGCACCAGCACTTCACTAATGTCAATACTTATATATATAATTTGAAGTAACTGTATGATTGCAATAAAATAGTGGCTAATGCCCTCTTAATGCCAAGTTAAGCAGAGCAAATAAAAGCAGGAGTTCAGTTTTATATTTCAGAGTGATTATCTAACACGTTTTTATATGCCATAGAATGCAACATAAACAAAAATGAACCTTTGGAAAGGTCCTTAAATTCTTGTTTGTAATCCTTTTAGAAATACTATTTCATATAGCATTAGTGGAAAGTTAGTAAAGTATAATTTAATTAATGATTGGAGGTGATTCATTGCAGCTTGGCTAGCAGAATGAACTATTGTTTTCTACATTATTTTATCGTGCTTTTGCTTTTTTGGTGTTGCTATAACAAGCAGGCATTGTTATTATTATTCTGTTTGTACCAGGGAATGGAAAGAGAAATGAGCCATGGAAATTCCATCTAAACTAATTTTTTTCCCAGTTCCAAACATTTGCTCATTTCTGAGCCAGGGAACGTGCTTGTTCCCGTCCTCCATTCGATGACACAGATGGAGCAAATACCAGTGTGAAGAGTGACGGCGAGCAGGGGTGCAGCCCAGTTGGTGCTACAGACCTGGGGGGGAGGGGGTGGTGCATGGGAAATAGCACCGAAATGCCAGTTTCTGATCTAGGATTGCGGCTCTCTATAGCTTCGTGCCCTAAAGTTGAGGGGGCTGACAGGAA
This sequence comes from Chionis minor, assembly GCA_013398295.1. Taxonomy (NCBI): domain Eukaryota; kingdom Metazoa; phylum Chordata; class Aves; order Charadriiformes; family Chionidae; genus Chionis; species Chionis minor. The sequence goes on along the minus strand of VZSF01002718.1, from coordinate 1,925,247 downwards.
TAAGGTTTGAGTAACTGGTGGATGTGCTAGAAGTGATAATCGGGGAGCTGCAGAGCAGTAGTAGACATAGTCTGGTGGTGGTTTTTTTAATTGATTCTTAAAATTTTGGAGCTACTTAGGCTGGAACTGAGCAATAAAGAATATAATTTAATTTAGACATACTCCAAGAAAAAATATTTCTGCCTTATTTCTTGGTATTAAAGTGAGTTCAGAGACATAATTTCATTTCAGATGTTACTGATGAGAAATTGTAACCTTAGGCAAAGAGGGGAAAGGCTGAACTTTCTGGTAGCGATAAGTAAATTGCCAAGATCAAAACTTGGCTGAACTGAAATCAGAAATTAATGCTGCTGACAGTGTTCCACCCAGATGAATAGTAGTTTTACTAGTGGGCTTCACTGGGAGCAGGGTGAAGTCCAACTGTCGCATTTCTAATGATGATTCTTTTTTTTATCTTTACTTTCAAAACAGCACTCCGCGTTGTAGACAAATTCCACTGTGATCATCAACCAAAATGAATGCATTTAAGTAGGCTTTGGATTCTGACCTGCTGCTTTGCAGCTACATCCCTTTATAGAGAATGGGATTTGGAAAGCAGGCAGAAAAATGTTTTCTGGCATGGTCACTGTGGGCTAAACACAAGGATTAAAGCGCTAGGAGTCAGGTGCATGCACAAGGGTTGTGGAGAGCTGGAGATGAGGGCATGTGTGAAATCCCCTCTGCCCTCTGGGGCAAGTTTTTTGTTCAGGGCTTTACGCTTGGGATCCACAGTCTGGATCCTGCCCCTCATTTCAGTGTGTGTCTCCTCACCTTTGAAAACCTGGACAGAGCTGTCTGTGCAGAGGCTGGGGTTAGACTCACAGCCACTCAAGCCCCTGAGTAAGTGGAATTTTGCAGCTGTGCTTCCCTATTGAATCTATTGGGATTAAAGTCACCTTGCTGTTTTTTTCAGATTGCCCTAATCAGAAGACTGTAGCTTTTTTTTTTTTTTTTTTTTTTCCCCTTCAAAGTGTGGTTTCTGCCTGTGTGTTTGTCCATGCACACCTGTCCTGGTGGTGCCATGTGTTGGAGATGGGATGAGCTGCAGCAAGGCAGCCCGGGCTCACGGGGGAAGTGTCTCTCTGGGTTTCCTCCGACAAATATGCGGAGGTCCCCAAAATGTCTCTGTTAGTCGTGTTTTCTTGGAAAGCGAGGAAGGTAGCTCTTCAAGTGGAAGATCCTCAGATCTGCTGGGTGACACCGAGTAAAACCACTTGATACCCCACGTTCACACAAAGGATTTAAGCTCCAAACAAGCACGTATAGCTGCTTTACTGTCCACTGCATATGGAAAAAGGCGGGGGGAGGAAGCCAAAGACACTTTCTTGCAGCCCTCCGGGAACAGCTGGGAAATGGGAAGTGAAAAATCAGCTCACTCCACCTTTGGATGTGCTGAGAAGCAGCGTGAGAAGGCTGCTAAGAAGGGGGTTTTCGCCCCTGCAGCTTTGGACTTAATATGTATGACATTTCAGCTACATGAGTCTTTCTTTAGACCATGTCCCTTGTCCCAGGCCTCTTAATTCTCAAAATCTCCCATTTTTTCAGGGGGTTTGTGCGCATTCATTGCTTTTTTCTTTATAAAACACCTCCGAAGTTAAATTGCTGGATGCTAATTACAAGACATGAGAGTGCAGGTTGAATCTTTTTTCCAAGTAGCACCCAACCCACATTATCATTTGATGATATTGCACGATAGGTAGCTTGTGATTGCAAAATTACGGCAATGTCTGTGTAACTTTCCAGAAGAGAGCGAAGCACTGAAGATCATTTTAGTCTGATTGCTTAGCTGATACTTCAGTTTATTCTCTATTTAAGTACTCAAGATTTCCACTGATTAAAAATCCAGACAACTTAAATGGTAATTTTGTATGTAAAACAATGATAAATTAGCATTTAGTGATCTTTTTCTCTCTTTGTGTGCATGTGGCATCAGCCCACACAGAAAAATCCATCTTTAAAAACCTACTCTGTGCATTAATTTACTCCCAGAAGAAATACCCAGAAATGATCTCGGCATCTTTGAAATGCCTGTCATCTTTCTTGTGCCATTTGTGATCCTCTAAATGTCAAATTAATATTATAGTTTAATTCCTCCTGTATTAGAGGATATAAATTAGCTTTTCTAACTTCCATGCCTACAGCGTACAATTTTTGGCCATACGAACTGACATTTATTGCCGCCTTCTGCTTCTTCAATTTCCCTCCCATAAAATGCCAGGCTCGGATTCTGGGTTTTATCTCAGCAGTTCTTGTTACAGTACTGTTTCTATTGAAGCCAGGATACTTTCCTTTAATACAATACATCCCATTATCCTGTTCGCTTTCCCAGCTTAGCGGCAGGTATTCAGCAGATGGTTTAAGTTTCCCTCTTGCACTCTCAAGTCCTTTCTCTGATTAGTCCCTTGTAGTGTCTGACCTTTTAGAAACTAACACCTTTTGTTAATTGCTTGCCTTATCCTTATTACATGGCAGTTTTTCTGCACTAAATGGCACATGTCAGCCTATAACCTCTATTTAAGCTGGTCTTTCCTTACCTGACATCTACTCCGTTTGTTACTGGCCATCCCTATCAGTTTCATAAGGTCAGTAGATTCCCTGTGCAGAGGGTTCATTTCTAAAAGCGTGTGACCTGCGGTACCATTGCGGTGGCTCTCGTCACTTTGCTGCTAACCAGACTGTATCCCTTTACCCTCTGACCACTGTCACTTTGCAAACCACTTTCTGGACATGCCAATATTCTGTCACCTCATTATGAGACAGACTTTTGGTTTTTTTAGTCCTCTCAGGATTTTCTTGCACCCTATTTATGGGTTTGATAGACCACTTTTTCCCATTACACAATCTCTCCTAAAGGCTTTGCAGGCTCTTAGTTTGATTTCTGGTATTTCATGTGTACAGTTTTCTGAAGAATACTAGAGGGTGCTTTTATTCTAGTTGGGCAAGTAAAAGAGGCTAACACACCTTTCGGTCTTTTGGATCTAGGACTGCTGTAGAAAGGTTCCCCGTGGGAGAAAGGAGCTGGGGGTGGGAGAAGTTCTGGTTTCATTCATCTGACTTGCTGTCCAGCAGATGGGGGCTGTCATCGTTAATTTCAGGGCTGAAGGAAGCTCTTTATTCCCAAGAGAGAGCAGGGAGCAGAGAAGAACTCATGACCCAGTTACCTCTGCAGCAAGCACAGCTGCCTGCTCTCCATTGTGCAGAGCTCAGAGTGGATTCTCAGCCTGATTGCATATTTTAAGCTTTCCTGCTTCATAAATATGCAGCGTTGTCAGTGTCTTATACATCAGTGCCTTGTACTACAAGAGCCCACAAATTGTTATTTTTCCCTGACTTGCTTGTGTGTGTCTTTCAATTAAAGATGCACATAGAAATGGCTCATTGCTGTGTAGGTTATAAATGTTTTCTGATGTGTGAACTTGAGGACAGAGGTGTTTGAGAGCCAAAAAGTTTAAAATTAGGCTGTTCCTGAGCAGGACAGGTTTTGGTAGAGCACAACTGGTCACTAGGGCGTGGTTGGGAGTTTCTGCAAGTCCATGGGATTGATGCAAGTCAGGTTGGAAGACAAGGGTTTAGTTGTAGAGACAGCATTTATCCAACTCTATCTCATTAAACCTTTACCCTTTTACTGTTCATTTTCACTTCTATCTTGTGTTTGTCCTGTTTATTTGGATCATAAGTGTTTGAGGGCGAGGACCGTTCAGCAGTAGTGAACACAACCACTAAGGAATACATCAATTCAATTAATAAATGATGATAGTTAAAAGGAAACATCTGGGTTTTAATTTTATTTTTGCCCTAGTGATCAAGTATTGCCAAAATCTATATCACTACATACAGAGATATACTTAATTTATTGCATTTGTTTGCTTGTTTGGGATCATATTATCCTCAATAGAAAATCCAAATAAACACTAACCTGGATTGCAAGTACAGTAAGTCAAAAAGAATGTGAAGCAGCCCTACAGCCAGTCTTTGCTTCCTTAGAAGGAAGGATACGTTAAAGCATACTGAGAAAGATCTGTGAAATATGATAATTTCTTGTATTTTCCAGCATTTTCAAAGGAAAATTCATTAATGACAGACTGTTCATGAAAAGTAATTTTCTTAATCTGTAGTAAGACTGGACTCTGTAGTCTCCATTTGCTACTAAACACTCACAAATGCCGTTGGTTAGAAACTTAGTGAGTGACTTAAAGTCCAACAACACAGATTTGCAGAATTGTAGAATATCCTGAATTGGAAGAGACCTGGGGGGTCAGAGAGTCCAACTCCTGACTCCACACAGGGCAACCTAAAAGTTAAGCCAACATGCAGTCCCTGAGCAGCATGAGAATTGCTGCATGCAAGCAGGTACATAACATATTGCAAAGTCCCTGAAGCTCAGGTGGTGTTTTAGCCCTGATTTAAAAAAAAAATAAATTCTTGATTAGGAAGTATTTCATATTTTATACTGAAGAAGAACATCTACATTCTTCCATATTTAATAAATAATTGTTTCTAAAAATTTTCAAAGACGGTCTTTGGAAAAAGCTCAAAATGGGTCCAGCGAGGTGCCATGAGCATGGGAGAAAGGACCAGGGTTAGAACGTGTACAGTTGCCTTCAGTTACTATTGATGTTCGCTTTTACTGGGAAGAGGGAAGCGAGTACAGGAAAAAACCATGAGTTAATTGGGAACGGATCTGAAATCTTGTTTAAAAGCCATTTACAACCAATGGTACCATAGGCTAAATATAAAGAGTTTGCAGCCAACTAATCCATTTCAGCATGGCCTAAATTCGTTGCTAAGCTGTCTGGCTGCTGTTTGCAAAGATATCAGTGAAGGCGTTGACCTTGGTAATGTAACCATAGTGAAAGGAAACCTGAAACAAGAGGATGGGTGAGGGCATTGCTGTGGCTACCATGACTTCACTTGAAGTTGGAAAAGCAGCCAAGTGCCTCATCCTTTTCTATAGCGAGGGTGGTGTGCAGTTAATACTTTTAAAACAGGGGAGTTCCAGGTGTTTGGCTTGTGTTGATTTGAGAAATCAGGTTAAGGCTATACTGCTTTCTGGATCGTTTGCAGCAGGAGTGTCAGCAGGCGGTGTCTGAGCTGTCTCGCCTGTGCTGCTGTCACTGCTGTCCCTTGTCACGCTCCCCTGAGTCAGCCCATCACACTAATGAAGTGCAATAGCCTTGTGCTTTGTGCGCGTGAAGCCCGTGGCTGGTGCTGGAGTTTCACAGCCACACCATCAAAACCTTCTGAGCTCTTCCAGTGTGATTTCTCCTTTGCCTGTAGCCAAGCGGTGAGACCACAGGGGAGGCTCAGGGATTACGCCTAGAATTGTAAATACAAGTTAGTACACTGTGCGACTGCATTGTGATCATATAACGTCAAAATGTGGGTTATAGAGCATTTAGCCTTGAAAAGCAAGAAAGCCTGGTGAGCGGAGGGAAAGGCTGTGTTAGAGTGAAAGCGCTTTTACTTTTCCTGCCTATTAATTTACGTTCCTTCAGAGCATTGCTATTTAGCAAAGTGCGTTCTGTGTTTCTGCCAAGCTGAAGTAGCCACTGGGAAAAACTAAGTAGGCCAAATCCTGCAAATATCTGGAGAGCTCAGCCAGGGTGGCTGGTGACGATCCAAAAGAGTGCGGGGACGGATTTGGCCTCATGCAGACAGCACAACAGTATTGAGCAAAGTGAAATGTTGCCACAAGGTTTTAATGCCAAAAGTCCATTGCCGCATGATAGTGCATATGTAAGAGTTTTTAAAAATGGAATAATTCATAGTTTTGATTCAACGTGAAGAACCTGGGACCTTCAGATCTGCTCTCTGGGTCTCAGGCCATGTCAGCCAGGGGCTAAAGTTACGGGCCACGTCTGGCATGGCCCAGGACAGTGGTGTACTCGCCATATGGATTTCTGCAGTCAGCACTCCTCAGCTGTCCTTACAGAAATGCTCATTCCGTTCCCCCCAGTAGTCAATACAGGACAGAGCACTGTTTTGTTTCTTATCCGTTACAAAATGTAAAGATAGTTTCTCTAAGTAAAAACCAAAGCAAAACATTCTGAAACTCAGGAGAATTCTGGATTTCTGCTTTAGCTGATGGGCATTTCTGTGATATCTATGAACTGTCAGCTCTGTCTTCTCCTCATGAAGTATTTTCAAACTTGAAGATAATTGCATATAGATGCTTTTGAAAGATTGGTGCTTTTTGTTTAAAAAAAAAAAAAGACCCTTCACCCCCTCTTTTAAGAATTCATCCATAGTGAGATGGTAAGAGCTTTAAAAAAATCCTAAGAGTTTCATTAAGCCAGAAAGTTTGCACTTTATTCTACACAAATAAGCATTTTTTTTCCTTTTCAAACAAAGAAAAAAAGCAATATTTCAAGGTTTTTTTAAAAAAATTGTTTGGTTTTTGGTGGAGATTGTAAGGTATTGAACTTCCTGTGGAATGATTCAGCATCGACTGTTGAGGTTGATGGAGACTCAGCCTTCATCATACATGCGGATTGGGTCAGTTCAATAGATTTTAATACGATTCAGTGCAAAATACTCATTTACCTGCGTAGCAGAGCAAACTTACTGTGCTTTGAGTGCATGGTGCTACACAAGCTGTGTTGTTTCGCAGCCCTCCCTCGGGAGCATCAGAAGCTGTGGAGACCTGTTTTCACATTTACACCCCTGACTAGTTTCTGTTTGTCAAAAGAGAGAAAAAGCTTTTCTTTGCTGCTTTGTAACCAAGTAGGCAATGACTGGATAAAGGATGGTGAGCAATGGAGGGGGGGTGGAGAGTGTTTTGGCTTCTGTGAAGCCTTGCGGGCGAAAAAAAATAGTCTGCATTGTGAAAAAGGAGGTGCAATCCTGTTCCTATCCAAGCACTTTACTCCAGGTTTAGCCGGTTTTTTCTGCAAGCCATTAGTCCCCTTTCCAACGCACACGTTACTACCTTCATACAAATTTAGTCCAAAGCAAGTAAGAGCTACAGATTTTAATCCTCGTGGAGTATTCACATGACAACTGGGCAAGCAAGTATTGCTTTAAATAGCTCCACACATCGCTGTTATTCCAGTGCTAGGCAGTCCAACTCCACATGAGCAATCAGGAGAGAGATTTTTGTCTGCCAGGTATCTCACTGACTGCCTTCGGGAGAGAGACATGCTTACAGCATCTCCTTCCAAAATCAGTGCCGTGCCCTCCTGTATCAGGGGGACAGGCACTGCCTGGATCGAGGGGAGGGCTAGAGGTATTTCCCAGCGACCTCAGGCCATATTTTTATTTCTGTGGCCAGGCAGTTTGCAAGTTTTCCTTCTTTAAGCCTTTTTCCCCAGGTGCCCAGCACCACCCTGCAGTGGCTGTGGAAGGGGTCATCACCCATGCAAAGAGAGCCATCGCTGGCACGTCCTGCGTCCGGTGCCTCCGGGACCCTGCCAGTGGTGTTCCCATCCCGTGGACGTGACAATGTTTAGGCTTCTGCAGGATGCTATTTTTACAGGGCGGCGAGGTGTTGGCTCGCCTCCTGCCTGTGCGTGGGTGCTGCAGGAGTCATCTGACCCCGGGGTGCGTTGGTGTCAGAGCGCTCTGTGCCGGCACCCTGCTGCAGCTCCCGCTCCCCTGCCGCTCCGGGGGAGCTGCTTGCGCCGGACGGCCGCCCAGCAGCGGTGGCATTTCCCCTCTCGAAGGGAATTAATGCGGGAATGCCGGAAGATACAGGTAAAGTGTGATGACTCCACATTTTGGAGAGCCTAGACCTGAAATGTCTTGTTTTTCATCCAGAGCTGTGGTAACTAAAGGACTGATACTGTCATGATAATAGTTATTCTGTGTTTACGTGGAAATGGAACAGAGTGGAAGAAGATGGTTAAACATTTATTTTAAATTACGTTTTGTATTCTTTTAATTATATGAATGATTATTTGGAAATCATACTGACACTTAGCTGACAGCTCAATTTGAAAACTTCCCTCATTTTACTTAATTTAAATTGACTTTAGATTTTATATTAGCTTGTAATGGAAAAAAAAAAACCAAAACATATTGCTTTATGCAGATATATTGGAGTGCTGTTCCTGTATGCTTTCTCATTATAATCTTGCTAAACCTGTACAAAAATAGCCTTTACATTGCTGCAGTAACGGTTCCTAAATTTCAGCAGAGATTTTTACTAACTGCCTTTGGGTTTGGTAACTATTTTATGATGATAATGAGGGCAGCAGGTTAGCTCATGCTAGGCTTGTTTATGTGACGAGAATTTTGCACTGAGCATATGGTGAGATTTAGAGCTCTTGTGTGTTGCTGCATCTCTTGTGCATGGTACTATTCACATTCCGCTGGATAACACCTCTCCTTTGCCTCTGATCCCAGGAACTCTGTAATTGCCAGTAAAAGGAAATGTTGCTTCAGTTGTGCTGTCTGCCTGCTGTCCTGTATCAGCTATAGGTTTCTGTTTTGATTATAAGCCATAGGAAGCGCTGGAAAAGGCATGCAGTCCTTTCCTTAGTGCCGAAGGAAAGGCACTGCAAAAGCTGTTCTTTATAAGTAGTAGGAGCAGGTATGGAGTTTGAAAAGAAATGTGATTTTTGAGCCGTATTATTCTATATTTGGGGACTACATGAATAAATTCAATTAAATTGAGAGCTTTTGACATAAAGATTCATTGAATTTGCTGAATTGACTGTCCTATGGTCTAGGAACTAAAGAGAGAAGCAGTAATAGTGCTTTGCTGTAGGAGCCACAGCAGAGGTCTTGGAAGGATCAGTGAGCATTCCTGGAGGAGCGACAGGACCTGCTCGGTGCAGAAAATCCCCTTTGGGGAAGCGAGCAAGCTTGTGTGCGCTGGCGTGGGGACAGTTTGGCCCTCTGTGTAGCCAACTGGAGGGCTCGAGGGACCACGTAATGTGGACATTCAAGGCAAAACTACTTCAGCTTTCCCTTTATTCTTGTGATCTTCTGCTTTGTTGTGAGATGTATGGAAGGAAAAGGTATTGCATTATAATGACAAGGTGCCATAAAGCATGCAAACACGTTTGAAACTCCTTTTAACACAAGCTGCTAATTGAGAAATACGGTAGAACAGGTTACCACTAGGTGTTTCACGAGCAGCTGCAGGTGTGGTGCCTGTCCATTGGATCATGGGGGTGCACAGCTGGGCAGGGCTGGGGCCAGGGAATTGCTCTTCCCTGCTGCCAAGGGTGGTGGGAAGGATGGATGGGGAAAGCTTTTGGAGTCCATGTTTCGCAGTCGCCCCTTCTCTCATCCTTTCTTTGGAAAGGGCCATTGAGGTCTCGAGCCCCCACAAGGCTCTGTAATGAATCACCAGTTCTTAGGGAAAAACCTCACCACCAAACCCCTTATCTAGCGTAAATTTATAGTTCACAGACGTGTAGTTCTCTGAACACCGCATATTTTACCATATTACTTATTACTCTGCTATATTATCCTTCCCCCACACCAGCACTCAAGTACTCCTCATCTCTGTATTTTACACACAGACACAAGGCAGGGAGGGAGCAGGGGCCAATTTTAGGCACTTAAAAACCAGGAATTCATGGGATATTTAGAGGCACTTAAACGCTTGTTTACTTTGCTTTCATCTGGATGTTTTTAAATCGAACCCTGAGTGTTTTGACTGAGGCAACAGAAGAAGGGTTTGGCAAAAAAACAACTTGAACTCCAATCTCTAATTCCTGTTGGGTGCTGCTGCGCTCATCTGCTTCTCCTTTAATCCTGCTCAGAGAAGATTGCAAATTTAATTCCCCTCGGGGCTGCTGTGAACCACACCCTCCCCAAATCACTTGATACACCATTTCAGCAATCAATACTTCTGTTTCTCAAATACTTAGTGAGTAAATGTCATTTGTGTCTTGTGTTTTTTTATTTTGATTTTTCAGTCACCACCTTTAGCTATAGATGAAAGGTTTCACTGTCAACACAGAGATAATTTTCTGCTAATTCCTTCATGCAGAGTAGTATCTGTTATCAGAGCTCTGCATTTTTGGTTCATAGTTGGAATGTGGCCTGTATCTTTGTTGAAAAAAATGAACATTTTTATGAACTAAACAACTGATATTGGTAACTGTAGATATTAACATCTTTTTACTTAAACAAAATGTTTCCATGTCATGAATTGAATGTAATGGGTTATGAAGAAGGGTTGTTCCTGGTGAATTTATTGAGGAGCCAGTAGCGCGGACAGTTGCTAAAGAAAACTGAGGTAGCTTTTCTTCTGCTAGAGGGTTGCTCTGGAAGGCAAATGATGTTATATTTGTCTGAGTCTGAAATGAAAGGCTTGCACTTTTTTAAACCAACCTCAAGAACAGGATGAAAAAAACTGAAACAGAACATGAGAAGAATAGGGGAGGGGACACCCCCTACAACCCCTTTGGTTTTCCTTTTGCTGTTGTCTTTAGGCTTTGGTTCTGCACTATCCATCCAGGAACCTTGGTGAGGAATTAGTACTTTCCCTGTGTTGAGAGGTAATTTTGGGGATTACAAAAACTTGTTCTTTAGGAATAAAATATTTTCTTTTTCTTCACATAAATGTTGTCTACCTATTCAAATTACACCTTAGTTTAGTTCACAGTACTCTTGAAATACCACAGAACAGAGACGTGGATCTGCTTGAGCGGGTCCAGAGGGGGGCCACAAAGACGATGAGAGGGCTGGAGCACCTCTCCTATGAAAACGGGCTGAGAGAGTTGGGGTTGTTTAGCCTGGAGAGCCTCCCTCTCTGGAGAGACCCTAGAGCAGCTTTCCGGTACCCAAAGGGGGCCTACGGGAAAGATGGGAATGGACTCTTGGGCAGGGAGTGTAGTGACAGGATGAGGGGCAGCAGTTTCAAACTGAACGAGGGTATATTTAGATTAGATATTAGGAAGAAATTCTTCACCGTGAGGGTGATGAGACACTGGAAAAAGTTGGCCAGGGAAGTTGTCGAGGCCCCATCCCTGGAGGTGTTCAAGGCCAGGTTGGATGGGGCTTTGAGCAACCTGGTCTAGTGGGAGGTGTCTGTCCCTGACCATGGAAGGATCTTCAAGGTCCCTTCCAATCCAAATCATTCTAGGATTCTACAATTCTAATATTAAATTGTCATCTGGCCCTTTGTTATTTCAGGCTTCTGTAATAACCAAGAGCAGTAAGTCTAATAACCTGTTCTGTCAGAACAGGGTTAAATAATGTGGAGTAAATGGGATATGTGGCCTTATTTGTGTCCATATATTGAAGAAAGCAGATGAAAGTCTTTATTTTTAAACTTCATATTTGAATTTTGATCCAAGATTGAATGTATATTCTTAAGCCTGTACTTCTTAAGTTTTCAGTACTTTATTTCTAAGCTCAGTAATGGCTTCTATGAGTTTTATGCTAAGTTAAAACAAAATTCACCAATTGGAAAAAATGTTAGAACTGTGTCGAATTCTGCAGTTTCTGGCCATGTGTTTCTTCATCAGGTCTGTCATCTGCCATGAAGATTTCTTTCATTTGGCTGTTGGAGAGCCTGATAGCCAAGGGGTTTGTCATCCTCTGTGTGGACCGGTCCTAGATGAGATCTTTTGCCAAGGGTTTGATTTCACTCAGCAGTTTGCTCACAGCAGAGAGAAGGTGACATTTTTTCATCCCAGGCTCCGAAATGGAGCGTGACCAGGGACTTGCGAATCTTCTTACTTCTGCCACTGCCATCAGCTTGTTTTGTGGTGCTTTCAAAACACTCCTGTCTCAGCCAAATCTTGTCCTCATCCCTGGCACCTCATCCCAGTCCCCACTGCTGTTAAATCCTACTTAGTCTAGCAATGCTGAAGGAACTGTGCTTATTCAAAGGCGGGGGTTGACCACATATGTGGATTTTCATGGATTTAGTGTACAACATCCATCTCTGTCAGGCTTCAGCCTTTACATCAAGTACTTCCAAAACCAAGGTGTTATGCTTTCTTTTTAACATTAAAAAACAATATATTGTATCCTATCCTTTTTTCACCTTTATAAAACGCTTAAACTGTTTGAAATTTTTCCTGAAGAAACAAGCTCGAGAACACCAATGTGAATAATGTCTGTGTAAACAGCTGAAGTTCTGCAAAGTTATAAGTGCACTGAAAACATCACTTTATGGTTGCCATAAGGTGTGCAATGCAGCTTTAATAAGGAGGGATACCACTGTCCCCTCTTCCCCCTGATACTTGCAGCAAGTCCATATGTTTCAAGCAAGCAGTATAGGAGTAAATCTGAGGAATCCATGCTATTTAACATTTTTTAACAAACCATTGCTAATTCAGTAAGCCCTGCTTTATCCGAAAGTGCAGAATTATGTACTGTGTAGCCTGTTGGAGAGAGGCTGAGTCTTGACATCAGAAATATGTGAGCACTGGACATTTGGCAAGATTATTGGCAGTGATGTCTCCAGCAGATAGGTCTTGTACACCAAAGAAGTGCTGTGGAACGTGTTTGCAAGTTCATTTCTTGCCAGTTTTTGTCCTTGTCAAAGAGTAAGTACAGTCAGATCTTTTTAGGGTTTAAGGATTGGTGGAGATACCTCTGCTAGAGCAGGATGCAGTCTGGGAGAAAGGGAAATTTGGAGAATCATGCATTCTTTTGTATTTCCATTCAGAGAAAGTCATTTAAAGTTAAGGAAATTTCTAGTTTCATTAAATTTTACAGATCAGGGTATAATGTAGGCATTTAATTTTTAATGAGCTCTTTAGTTAGTTATGATCTGATGAGTAATCTCAGATCATTACATTCATCAGTAATTCACTGCTTCACTCATTAAATTTGTTGATCGTGTCTTCTGCTTCTTCAAAGACTGGTTTTAATACATAAAGGCAGAAAGTAGAATGCTGAAAATTACCATATAAACACATTTCCTTAAATATGGTTTGAAATATACGTTAAAATTTTGACTAATATAGTTAGTTTCTCAAAATTGTGTCAGCAGTTGCAATTTCAACATAAATCAGAATATATTTTAAAATATTGAAACTTAAACTAATACGTCATTATTTACTTCATTTTGTTGTGCTAGATGAAAGAATAAGTATATAAAACTACCTTCAGAAGCACAGTTTTATAATGAGCCTAAAAGCACTGTATTCCCACTGGGGTTTTGTTGAAATACAGAGTAGCTTAGTTCTGAACTGAGAGAAAAGCAAAATAGTTATCCATCTGTCTACCACACGTATTTTAAATATGACTGGTGTCACTTCAAGATTCGTGGAAGAATTCCAGCAGAACTACTATATCTTTTCCTTTTTAATTTATTTTATAGCAGAGCTGTTGGGTTATTTTGAATTCTGAACCTTGATCCAGAGACCTGAAGAGAAGCGAACATGGGAAGTCACCCTGCTCTGTAGCTCAGGACACTGAGCACCACCTTCATCATGGAAAAAAAACCTTCCTGTTTTCTTCCACTTTGGTAACAATCAGCAGTTGGCAACAATTTTCACAATTCAAAAAACAAAGTCGCAAAAATTTTGAATTTTCTGCTGCTTTGCAGTAAGCGTCGCATTGAACTCTCAGGTGCAAGAAAACAAACAGAAAACCAAAGATTTCCTTGGAAACGTGGCAATACTTTTCAGTATAGGGAAAGAGGTTATGCTTGGTGCGGAGGACTCCCTTGGGGCTCCCCGGCGGTGCACCCGGGTCCCTCCTGCACACGCTCTGTGCTGCGGCTGGGACTTCTCCATCAGGTCACTGCCCTTCCCATGGGACACGCCACGGCACGTGGGGTGTGCCCCCACACTGGCCCGGCTCTGATGCCTCTGGAGAGATGCTGTCCAGAAAGCCTCAGCATGGGAAGAGTAGAGCATGGAAAAAAAATTAAAAAAAAGTCAAATGTTTGATCATTCCAATGATTTATTTTATCAATCAGAATTTTATATTTCAAATCTAACTTTTTGGACTAAAACATTCTGGGTGTGGTCAGCTCTTTTTAAGTCAAGTCTTCCCTGAATCACACACTACAAATTTGATGCTTCTTAGTAGTTCTGGAGAGGGCAAACTTTCCTCCGTAGTTGTAAACTCTTAGCAGCTGCTCTACTGAGTAACTCAGGAAAATACTCGGTTTCTTACAGGGCTGATTCTTTTTCAGGGTGGGTAGTTTTTTTTGGGCAGGTTACAGTAAAGAGAAATTCTCATGTCTAAAATTAAGTATTGCAAAGCTCAGAGTTTCCTCCGTGTTGTTTTGAGGAATAAATCAGACCCTCATACTAGCTTGAACCGTGTGTGCTATTTGCTCTGTGTAAATTTGAGCATCTGCCTTTCCATAAACTTCTAATTGCCTGTCGTGCTGTGTTGTTTTTATTGGAGATGTACTTAATTGTAACCAGGCCTTCAGTAATAGCTCCAAAGTTCACATTGCCTTGAGCAGGACTTTTTTGACAATCCCAGAATGCATAATTTCAGCAGACAAGACAGAATGCTAATGGGTGGGAATAATGCTGTGGGCAGCTCAATTCCATATATTTCCTTGGGGAAAAAAAACACCCCATTTTACTTACAGGAGTAGAAAGTGCTGGTTTAGGCAACACTTGCAGAAACTCCCCTTGAAGACTGGGTGGGAGGCTCAGCATCTCATTGAAATACTGACTCCTTTAAAGTAAGTGGGTGTGGAAAGGCCTTTTAGGTATCACCAACGGGTTCTGGAAGTGGGGGTGAGGTTGACAATAGAGAAGGAAGAGCAGCAAGGATATTTATTAGAGAACAAGAGCTGGATGACACTCACTTACTGATTTTGGTGTCATCTATTAACACATGTGTTATAGTGACAGTACCGTCACGTCCTCTCCATATCATCCCTACCTATGGTGAAGGTATAGAAATTACTGTTGGTTTGATGCTGTTTATTTTTAGGTTGTTTTAATTAAAATCAATTTTATGGGTTTTTTTCCTTTTTTTTTCCCCTTTCAGAAGCTTTTTTCTGAAATAGCAACTCTGATATTACAATAGGAATAGAACCTAAAGATCTTGACTAGACTGAGTTTAACCCTTGCAAAATTATTAATCGTTTTGCAGCAGTCTCATACAAAAAATTACTTCCCAATTTATTTATTTTTTGAATGTTGATGAAAGAGAAGGCTTACACAGCAGTGGCATTATCCTGTGACTAAACCCTGAAGGGAGAAACACATCTGATTCCCATTCATACTCAGTGTATTGGCCTATGAGAGGTTGCTCAATCTTGACTGGTTGGTTGGTAAGTTTATTTTGAAGCTGAAATTTTAAAAAATTCGATCACTTTGAAATGAGCAATCCAATGAGCATGCCACATTACAGAAGAAAAAGAGCATCACTAAATATGTAATATACTTAAAATGCTTGATATATTTTCCTGTTACTAGTTCTCCTTTACATAGGAAAAAAAGCCAAGTGTATTGAGTTATAGTACAGCACCTTTGTTATTAACAGCCTTGGTGTTTGCTCTCTAAACTCCTAAGTACACTGCAATAAAAAATTGATGCAAGTACTGCAGTGGAATTATAAGAATAAGGTCATATCTCTCCTGTTCCTCACAACACATCAGGATGCCAATTTATATTATTACTATTATTATGAACAATAAATGCAGTTTCTAATTTGCATCACAAGATGGCAGCAAATTTTTAATTCACTTAATATTTTACTAACCTAGATAAACCTAATCTCCTGAAATCGTGGTTTTCTTACAAGATGACAGCAACCTTTGTTTAATGGTGATATACGTGATATTTACAGAGATGTCAATGTTTCAGAAGTATGAATTCAAAACATCTACAGTTTATTTCTATCTTAAAATCAGTTAAAAAGACAGTTACCTTGAACTTTGAAGATCAGTAGCTCACAGCGTTAATAGTTACTAAATCCCATTAAATGTATTTTGGATAAACCAAATAGCTTTTATGTATAGTATTTGACTTCTTGAAGAGAAAATGTGACAAAGCATTTTTTGAAGTTCAGGTGGAGGCTCTCAAGACTTGATCATGGGGATTCTTTCCTCTATAAGCAATTCTGATTTATGTTTGAAATGTTTGCAGGCCTGAGATTTTAAAATTATGAAATAAGCTCAGCTCCCTTAGGAGATCTTTTCTCCTGTTCTGGCCAATACCAGAAGTTAAAACTGTTTTATCTTCTTGACCCGTTATGTCCCAGGTGTTAATTGTCATTATTTGTAAGTCTTAACAGAAGATGCATCCGATGGTCTTTAAAATGCTCTACCTTTTGTTTTCCCTTGCAGTTTCACAACCACAGGCTGTACATAGCCAACTGGAGAAGCCATCAAATACTGCAATTCTCTGCAATACCTGTGGAAACCCATGCAAAGGAGAAGTTTTGAGAGTTCAGAACAAATATTTCCATATTAAGTGCTTTGTTTGCAAAGGTAAGTGTCTGTGACCGCTGTCTCTATGAGTAGGGTGTTAGCACTGTGTGTGTGACTTCATGGTCCTGGAAACTTCGCAAACATGTTTTACAATGCAATCCATGCCTGAAAGGATTTACTGTAAACTCTGTGACTGCTTACTGTAAGACTGTAAACTTCCTAAATCCTAAAAGTGGAGTATGATTTGAGTGGATGTAAACCCTTGGAGTTTACTGTAGAGTTAGGACCTGAAGAAAAACAGGTTGAGAGAGCTGGTAGTGAAACAGAGTGCGGGGTTAGAGAATTAGTTAAGAGAAACTCGGAGCTTATCCCTCTCCCAGCTTTCTAACACATGCCATGGGGTGGGCCACGGCCACGTCTGTTGCAACTCCATTGTGCTGGACTGTGATGTCTGAACTCCAGTGGGGACCCTCTGTGCTTTTCCATTTTTGGAGGGGAGCTACTTGGTTTGCTCCATACGTACCGCCATATATATCTGTACATACATCTTTCAAACTCTTTTAAAGCCATCTGTTCTTACGGCAAATTTTACTATTAAACTGGTTTTTCAGACCTAACTCAGGAAGTGAGCAGCTAATTTGTTATTCAGGAGTCTTGCCTCCTGCATGAAGCCTCAGTAACACACTGATATGTGTTCCACATAATTATCTTGATGAAATCCAAGCCCACTTTTATGCACATCTGCTATGAGAAAACATTGACAGGTCCTTCAGGGAGGAACCAGACACAATTATACATCCGCATTTTCCTTTCATAGGGCATCTTCTTTCAGAAGTTGCTAGGTCACCCACAAATGCAGCAAGCAGATTCTGAAACTATTCACTGATCCCAAATTCAGGCAGTGCGGAGGCTTTTTTTCCCACCCCCATGCAGAAGAAGGCGATGAATGTACTGTAGAAGTTGCATTATCCCTACCTGGCTGTAAGAGATAAGGAGGAGTTTGTTCACTTCAGGCAGATCTTGGATAAAATGAGAAAAAAATCCCTATGTTAAGTAGCAAGAAGCAGGGTGGTGTCTGTCAGCCACCCATCAGACTCAGCTGGCACAGGAGGTAGTGTCAGAGACGTGTGGTTAAACTGCTGCTTGGTGTCAAGGCTCTTGGAGTACTTATATTCCCCTTTACTAATCATTTTGCTAAGTGCTAAGTTTGCACACATGGTTGGGTTCCCCCACCCCCCCACCCCCTTCCATAATTTAAATGCTGTAATTCCTTTTACCACTTTTCCAGGGTTTCCATCAATTTGCTGGCATCCTTCCGGTATCTGTTTTTGTTTTCTTTCTGGGTTTTATTTGTTACTTAAGAAGCATAAGTTGCTTTCTAGTGTGGATTTACCACGTTGTTACGTGAGAAGAGGAACAGAACAGAGCACTGAACCTACATTTCACTAGCTAACATAAAGGGGAAAAAAATCAGGTTAGGCAAACATGATTTCGGTTTTTAATCATGTGCTCAAATCAAGGAATGTAAAAAATATGGTTAATGTGTTAGGATTTAGCAAAAAAAATGGTGCTCGGTTCTCCTGGTCAGTCGACCACTTACCTCCTTTCAGCCTTGGAGGAGAGGTTCATGCCACCACCCCTTTTCTTGACCCCTTTTCTTGTCAGGCTGCTGGACTATTGCGTGTGGGCAGGGTGATGGTCCTGGGAATATATTTACCTTACAGTTGACTCCTCCCTGCGGTGCATTTATTTTGATGGTGCTCAGCAATGCGGTTTGCCCCCTCTCACCTCATCCGCCAAAGATAGCACCTCGAAAGGGGCTGCACGTCCAGCGCCCAGCGCAGCTGCCGGGCACTCCCAGGACAGATAATCCCACCTCTGGGCTGGCTGCGTTGCCCTGCTAAGCTGCCTGCCTGCTTAGGTTTACTGCCTCCGTATTAAACCATCTCATAGCCTTTGTCAGAAAACCGTAGATACTTGTAGAACTGCAGAAAATTACGTTCCTCCTCACAGTATTTACATATGTGTCATGATGGAGGGTGCAAACTGACAAAAAGCCCATGAAGAAATATCAATGACCATCCCTTGGGAGGGTGTCTAGAGATATTCGAGGTCTGTTTAAATGACTTCATCAGTGACAAGTGATATTGCACTGAAAGTCTTACCTTTTTGCATATGTGTGATATGTGAAACCCTTTATTTGATAGCATTGGATAAATTATGAGGTTTTGGGAGCCATAAACGTTTAATTGCTTCATATTTTTTTTAAGGTAGAAAGGTAGTTTTCTGCACTGCCTTATTGCTGTTTGATTATTCCCGTGAGGACTTTGAGTTTCAGATTGGTAACAGCAAGTACGTAGGTGCCTTTTGAATTTAAATTAAATTATATAACTCTGCAAACCCAAGGAAGGTCAGCATAGAGCCACTCATTCCCACCCAATTCTTCCTGAATTCCCCAAGTAACGCTTCTAAGGAAATCTCAGCTTTAGAAATCAAATAATCAATTGCTGAGTGATTCCTGTTCTTACTCAAGATGGTGAGATGTACATCCAGATTAAAATTTATAGCTATACTGTGAACGTCTGCTAGTTTTGCTCAGTATCAAAAGTTTAATAGGACTTACAAAGGTAAATAGGTATTATAAATAAGGTTTAGAATCATATCTATTTGTATATATTTCTTTCAATTTCTTGGTAAGGTGCGCAGATAATCTGCTAGTAAAAGGCTGTAGAGAACATGCCATTTAGTCTCACTTCAAATTTTTACTCTGTTTTTGCATTAAAATATCTCCCATTTTAATCAGGTCTAATAAAAATGCAATTATAATAGAAGTAGGTGCTTTTGAAATATAAGGCAAACGTTTTAATTGTTAGACTTCAAGGGCTTTGGTTCCCATGTTTGTGAATTCTCTTGTTAATTCATACTGCTGTAATGAAGGGACCAAGGAAAATTACAAAAGGTGATAAAACACTGGTGACTCAGACTATCGAATTAAACCAAATTGTGTTGTCTAGTTCATTCTGAGGATGTCTGTCAGGTCAGGACTGCTTCTCCTAGAGGGTATGGTATTAGGCAAATATTCACTTGGAGCTCAATTATGACAGCATAATTTAGTGAGCCGGTAGAGAGACAGACTTAACGTAGAATTGTAGGTAGGAGAGATGTAGGTGCTGCAATTATATTATCCTGGATAGCCTCTTTGAACTTTCATAAAGATAGAAATTACCTTGTTTTAGGAGCGTTTGTCAAGTATTTCTTTTTTTGTGATGTGATAGCATTCCGACTTCCGAAGTAGCAGTAACCTAGGTCAAATACAGTGTTTAGGAAGTATTGGAAGTGTGAATCAATCCCAGTGTTTCTAGGTGATCTGAATAGTTTGATTACTGTAGCTTTATATAAAATCAGAAACTACACTTTACAGTACTTTATATCGTCACTCTCGCAGACCAAATAATGGGCAATCCATAGAATGTTTGCAATTTTATATGCATGCAAAAATCCTGCAGCCTCTGTCCTAGTTAAATGGGAAAAATCCATGCAGTCCTGCAAAAAGCTGTTCTTTGTACAAGATTACTCGTATGTGAGAAGAACTGTAGCTCATATCTTTGTCCTTTACTGGTTTGTGCAGTCTGAGCCAGAGGCATAAAAACATGACTATTGTGCTATAGCAGCTTTGCTATATGTGTCTGTCTTGTTTTACACCTAATCAGAATTCCCTGGATTGCTGTCTTGCTGTGGATGCAGCACGTGCAGTCTTCCGTGACAGCACAGTTAGCAGTTTCAAGCGTACTTTTTTCCCTATGAATTTTCATCTATTTGTTTAATTAAGCTGTTAGAACACATCACGTCTTCAGCTGGAGTTGGATATAGGGTTCTGTGGGTCGGTGTTTCCGATTCTTGTGGAACTCGCATTTTCCTGGGAATTGTGAAAAAGCCCTGGGCCGGCTATATCACTTTATACATTTTTTTGGGTAGAACATACAACACAACTCAGAGTTATATCACTTATTGTGAAGCTGTGTTAATGGGAAGGGCTAACAGGATATTCGGTGAAAAGGTTAAAAACATCAAGTATCTTGGTAGTAGGAGTGATTTGTTTGTTAGATCAAATGCGTCTCTTAGGATATAAATATGTTAAAAGCTATGCTGTGTAATCTGAGGGACTCGCATTTGGACATAGCTACGGGGTTTCACATTTCGGAATGGGAGTCATTTATGGGAAGCGCACTGGTAAAATTTCTGAGTGCCAACTTTTGGCCAAGCAGCAGCGGTTGAGGGCATGTGTGGTATCTTAGGCACTGGGCATGCAGCGCAGAAGCTCGTGTTCATCAGGCGTTCTCATCAACGTGCCCATCGCTTCCCGAGCACTTCAGGGGTTTGCAGTCCCAGATCATGCTAACACAGTATAATGAGAAAAACCGTGCTTTCCATGCAACACTCTCGTATTGAGTCTGGCTTGGACAGTGTGGTGGGCTTGGGGCTGACTTACCAATGTCATGTTAACTTAGTGTTTTATTTCAGTGAAATGGTGATAATAATAATAATGATAATTACAGTCACTTCTGCTTGTGCAAAAGGGATTTAATGCAGTGGCCAACGGTCCCATGTTGTGGGTTTGAGGTTTAAAAGTTGAACTTTAAAAATCATTCATCACTAACTTTCTAAAAGCAACACAGTAATTTTAGCATAAAAAAAAAATCAGCAGTGAACTTTCACAATCACAAAGTAATTGTTAGTTTTTCGGTTGTTTTGACCACATCCTTGTTAGCTGCAACCTTTCTTTGGATTCACGAAGAGCTTTCTGCAATCCCTCGTGTCTTGGTTGTATACCAATCACATCAGCACTTTAGCAAAAGCTTTATTTCATGGCATATATTTAATCCAGAGTGCTGAATTTTTTTAAGAGTATTTTTCATGAATTTACATAATATTATAATATTAGTAAAGTGTGGGGAAGGGACAGGGGAGGAATCATAGTTAAGAGTCTTAGTAAAGGAATGTCTTCCTAACATTGCAATAAAGGTTATCTATGTATCCATCCACCTGCCCACCCACCACAGGAAGCCAAGCTTCTGTTATTGCTGGTTTCCAACTTGGTTTGTCTCATTGAAAGACACAAAGTTTCTGGGGGTTTAGGTTTTTTGGGCATAGTAAATCTATACATACTTACTCTTGTCTTTATACCCAGGATATTACATAATATATCTGCTTTACCTGCTTTACCTTCTTACTGATACACAAATAGAGTTTTCTTTAGTCTTTTTATTGCCTTGCTTTTCTCCTTATTTATATCCATCTAGTCCAAAGACTGATAAGTTATGTTAGGAAGTTAAGCGCTCATTAAATGCATGGATAGGATTTTCAAATTGCTGAAATTTCTGGGGGACAGTCCAAACTACAGATACAGGCACGTGCAGAAGGTGTTTGCATTGCAGAGGGCTGGTTCCTCACTGGGAAGTACTGCTTGGGAGAGGTGCTCAACCATGCTGGGAATGCTGAGGTAGATTTAGTCAAAAACACCAAACAAATGGCGAGTAGTAAAACTCGCCCTGGTTGAAGTCGAAGTAGAACTGGGACAAAATTGAATGCGTTTGAAAATTATGCCTGGTGTTCATCAGATAAAGTTTTGGATAGAAACATAAGCTTTGCAGGCAGTAAAGTTATTACTCAGCTAAGGCAGTTTTGAGCATACATAATTTCAGCCCACATTAGATAGTGTCACCCCCGTGAAGAGCCTGTAATTCTTTTGAATTACTCAAGTTCTCTTCTTAGGGTGAAGTTTTTCCCCACGCAAAAAATGTCAGTGCAAGAATGCCTTTACGCGGGGGGAATTTTCTGTCTGTATCATGCTCTTTCACATGGGGATAAAGCAGGGATACAGCCAGCATGATGGAGTAGCAACTGGGTGTTTTGAGGCACTAAGGTGATGTGAGGTCTGCATGGAGAGCCAGAGAGAGTTGTTGCATAAAATTCATCACTGCCACCGTGGTGTTATTCCCCCTCCTGCTTCCTGCGACTCATTAACACGACACCATCTGCTATATCTGTGCATAGTCAGAGCAAGCACTTAATTTGCAAACCTGTAACTGGCACCCGAAACATCATTATGAAAAATCAGAAAATATTTAATGTTGTGGCTTTACATGTTTTTCAAAAGGGAAGAAAAAAAAGCAAACTGTTTTAATTAGTCTGGCAAATGACAGCAGTATTTTATCATAAATACTTAAGATGCTATTAGGTTGAAAATGGATTAAAGCACATTACTCTTTTTCCTAAATCTCATTAAGCATGCTTGTAAATTTTAAATAACCAGATTGATTCCTTAAGATGATAAATCAATATAAACCAGACAACTTTTCCAGTTTTCCTGGGAGTTGTTTCGGTGGCTTGGAACAGCCACATACATAACACTGAGGATCTCTCTCACCCTTAAGGCTATAGGAGACCTTTTATAGGGCTGTAATGCTGTCTTTAAGCTACTGGGTAATTCCACTTTCCAGAAGGGAAATGGAAATGCGCTTTCTAATGCAAAAATTACTAGATGCGTAGTTCCCATGAATTATAGGAGTCAAGTTACATAGTGCCCAGGAAACTCCTCAAGCTCTCCTTCACTTTAATTAGTACACCTGTGTCATTATTTTTTTCAGTCTCATAAGAGCATTCTGAATCTCTAAGGGGTTTCCTGCACTGAAGTGTGTACACCACAAATTAATTTATGGGTATCATGGCTAGCCTAGCTGCAGATGTGCTGTATGCTATATACTTTATTGATTTATCAATGCTACATATGCACGGTGAAGTGTGGTAAGATGGATAAGATATAGCCACAGTTCTCTGTATCTTACCCGCTCCATAAAGTTGGTTTTCCTCTGGCAGAACTGTCAGCCTTCCTGCAGTGCCTGGTTGGGAGCTGAGGAAGGGGCCAGCAGATCTGCCCCAGACTTTCCTTTTGCTGCATAGTCCTATTTTGTTTACCTGGACTGTAACAAAATGAGGTGAGATTGCAGTCCTTGAGATTATAACTGGTATTTCAGATATTATAGCTAAAATGCTGCCAGTGGCTGACACATTGAATATTCTTGATTTCACGGTCATCTGCTTGGAAGACTTAGATATAATCACTCTGCCTAGGAAGAGTGGTTGGATTATATACCATTGCAATGGTCCTTCTGTCTTGCTGCTTTCTCACCTATAGACAGAAGTTTCAGGTGTGAATTTTCCAAGAGGGTGAGTGAGATGATATTCTCGTGCAGACTTTGCATGGTCAGCAAACTCCAGCTGGGGAAGACTTCCCCAAAAGCTTTGCGAGAAGCTTACCTGGACTCATCCACACCAGAGCATGTATCAAAAAGAGTATCACAGTGACAGTTATCTCCTGGAAATGGGCTTAGACAGCTTCAAATTAATTGCGGATCAGTTTGAAATTAAGTCAAAGCTGTAGCAAGGTGTTTGCCATTGCTTCTTATAGGTGTAGTGGCCAGGAGAGGTGTTCCAGATACAGTCATTGGCTTTTGGAGAATGGGCTCGCAGACTGAATCAATGGTGTCTCTTCATGCGGGTTGGCTGCCAGAAGACAATTATGTCAACAACATACTATGTGTCATTCTTGGTATCTTAGCCACCAATGTCTAATGGGCAATGGAAATGGAGGAAAATACTAGAAATGGACATAAAGCCACAGTGCTGAGGAAGAAAACTTATATTTATCTCTGACCAAGCAAAGATCTTTCTCTTGTTTTCTCCATAACAACGTTATGAACAGGTCTTCGTTCCTACTTTTATTTTCAGGTTCTCTGCCTCTCTCTCCTGTGTTGGATTCACGCCTGGTTGCTTACCTCAGGCAACAAATGGGAGGAAAAAAATAGACTTCACACATGCAGTTGCAGATTGATAAGCAAAACACTTAATTGTCTGGGAGGCTGAAAGCAAAACAGCACTGTTTGAATGGCAAGAAGACCAGCGCCTTTTACTGTTAGAACCTGCTGTAGTGTACAGCAGCACAGCGAGCGTAGCAACCTCCGAGCCTCACAGGGCACAGCTGATTTTCAGGCCGAGCACACAGCCAAAAAATTAATCTGCTTTCAGTAGGCTCATTTGCCAGCAAGGAAAATAGAGATGCATTTTACATTTGTGCAGTGCAAATGGAATACTGATGACATACAATAGCAGGCTAGCAACCTGCTTAAATCGCATTAATTAATTGCTGTTGCTGCTATTTATTTTTATAGGCTGTAGGCAATAAAGAATTATGGAGTTAGATTGACTGTGAAATCACACAGCGTAAACGACAGTGCTCCAGGTGCTGTTACAGACACTGGGCGGGGGGAAAACGTAGCCTGTTTCTAAGCAAGAAGCAGAACCCCTCAGATCTATTTGAAGTATTTTGGTGTCAGGTAAATGCAAACCATCTTAATGACTGGAATTACTGAGTTGTCAGAGAAGCCATCCTGAGGTATCCTCCTCAAAAAGGATGTGTATATCTTCTATCTCAAGTCCTGCAGCGTGTCCAGATATTGGCTTGCTGCCAAATACCATACATAAGTGGAGAGAAACACTTATTATTCCCTACTTAAAAATTACTCCTAAAGCTCGTAAGTGTTCTGCATGGGGCATTGCCTTGGTATGCACAGTAATACCAAGAAAAGCAGTCGAGTTACTCCGTGTTAGTCTCTTCATTATCATAAGTGCTATGTTTGCAGTGCTTTTCTTGTTCACTAAGATGAACATCAGTGATGGTTGGAAACTGTTTCTAGGTTTTAAATAGCCCTACCTCCAGATACTCATTTTAGATGACAAGTGTTGGGTAGGAGTGGATCTGTGACGTAACGCTGATTTCCTGTCCTAGGAGAGTAAGATCTGGTAGTTGCCTTCAAACACACTCCCTAGACTTCTTCCAGCTTTCCTTTCCCTGGTTTCTTCCCTGTCCAGCTGGGTGGGATCATCTCAGCTGGGCAGTGTCTCTGTCCATGTACGCAGCAGGCAAGGGGCACAGCATCTCACCCAAGGGACGGCTAGTGGATCTCTTTTCAGAGCTACTCTTCTCAGCTTTAAATTTGGCTTGGATATTAAAATAATCCAGTATTTAACTGGAATCCCTGTGTTCTCCTCTGTCAGCTGGGTGTTGGGTTAAATCGTACCAGATGGTTCAGAGAGTGTGGGAGCATGTGGGGGTTCATCACTCGAGTTGTGGCTGGTGGAGCGTAGCTGGTGATGAAGTGATGTCTGAAGAGCAGGGGAGGAGGTTTTGGGTTGTGGAAAAGCTGTGACTTCCCCCATCCTGCAGGGTCAGTGGGTAAGAGGGGATAGTACAACCACGGAGACTCCTTCCTGTGCTCCAGATTCACTTAGCTAGATTTTTCTTCATTCATGAATAAATATAATGGTGTTGCAGAGGGTAGCACCTCTGTGAACTGTCACGTATGTGGTCTCTGTTACAGACATCTGCCAAAACAAGATGGAAAGAAAGGGCCAAAAGCCCACCCTGCTCAGTTTTCTGTGCCAAAAAAAATGTATTAATGGACTTGCTTTCTTAGGAGTTTTGCTTATAGCTAAGCAGTTTGAAGAGAACTTTAGAACTCATGGCCGTTGACAAGAACTGAGATTAAGGGACCAAATGTGGCATTGGGGTTTGATACAAATGGTTTTCGAAACTTCTTGGAATGCTGAAACACTGAAAATCTGTATCAAAAGTGGTATCACTGATACAGATAAAAACTTGTGTGAGGGCTATGTCTGTTTGAAATCTTTTTATCCCAGCTTTTTTCTCTGAAGAAATATTTTACAATGTACCTAATGTGCATGAAAAGCCTGTTTTCATTTAAAAGCAGTAGTGGAAAAAATATTTTTCTTTAATATGGCACATGTAAGATTGCTTCAGCTAAAATCTTCACAAGTTATGTTTTCAGCGACGTTAAATTGGCTGGCTTTGTAAAAGAAATATTCAAGAAAATTATAATCCTCTGCCACAAAAATGTTCTTGCACTGAACTGAATCGGTAGCCATGCTGATGTACATCAGCAGATTTAATAGCCTTGCTGAGCAGAAGAGGTTATCAAATCTCTGAACAAGAATATGCATGTCGGCCCTTAGTCTCAATTCAATTTGTTACGAATCTAATTGGTTCCAAATAAATCTGTACTAAAACCTATTGAGATGTCAGTTTACTACTGTATTACACAGAAAGTAGGACTGTCAGTGAAAAAAGCGGCTTCTTTTTTCACATGCGTTTTGTGCTGTAACCAGAGAATTTGAGAACGTCATGCAGTGTCAGGGAACGGTTGAATAAAGCTGTTTGGAAGTTTGTTATATTGTAAGGTTTATGAAGTACTGATTTTATGGAGGACGACAGATGCATCTGCTTAATTAAGCAGAGGCATTAAACAGAAGAACCGTGGTTTTGAATGTTGGTATTTATATTTTATGGATGATATTGGGTTTAAGGTACTGAAACCCTAAGAAATTTTAAAAGAAATATTTTTTTTTAATTTCATCCAAACTTGCCTCATGTTTGATGCTTTTTATGGTTCTATTATCTCTCATTATCCTTTAAAAGATAGTCTCTTTAGGCTAATATTTTAACTGCGCATCACAATCCCTTTTTAATATTCCTCAGACTTCATTCCGAAGCTATAGAGATCTGAGGCCTTTTTTCCATCTTTTTTCCTGCTTCCTGGGATGTTGTTCCGCAACCTCTTTCCTGTGATGGTTAGAAACATTTCTATTAATTTGCAGCCTCCGTTTATTCATGGCCAGGGTTTCCTCGCTTGTTTTTGTGACAACATTCTCACTGTATTTCAAGAGCTGTTTATCTTTTCTTTAACTCACTCTGTTTAAACCTCAGATGTATGTTGAGGTATTAGTTGTTTGGTTTTTTGTTAGGCTAAACAAGCCAAGCTCTGCTTGGCTCTTGAAATACGCTTTCGTTCTGTAGGTCATCCTGATAGCCCTGCTCTCCTGTGAATCAGTCTTTTGGGGAAATAACTGAACAAGTTATTTACCCTGTGTGCTATATGAGGGCTCACAAGGTTTACCATTGTTAGTACTGGCTAGCTCTGTGAGACCTGCTTGGCTCTGCGCACCCTTTCTTATTACTTCAAAACATTAATGATTTGTGGTTGTCCTGTGATTACCCATCTTTATAAGTCTTGCTTTCCTTCTGCCACTCCGAAGGCAATTTCTTGTTGCTCCTGTTTGAATGGAAAACATTTCACCTTGTGCATTTAAAGTAAATCCCTTCTGCATGTCTCAAGGTATACAGGTCCCCCTCTGAGCTGATAGTGCCTATGGAGTCTGGGTCCTTAGCGCACTACATTGCCATGGGCCTGCTTTATTGTAGCAAGAACATTATTCCTATTGGCATTTCCCTTAGTTGTTAATCAGCTGTACTAACAGACTTCCTTGGGACTGTGCTTCCCCCTTCTTCACAAACCACTGTCAGCTCCCACTCGGCCAATTACCTAATGATAATCTTAGCGTGCTAGGTGTTTCTATCCTGCCTATTGCTCTAGAACTATGTGTAGGTGAGATTTGCAGCACTTGGTTTATCTAGAAAGTCATATGTCTTGAAATAGCTCTTGGCAGGAATGAAATCATTGACTCTGTTTTGTGGAGTAAGTATGTCAATGAGTTGGTTTTCCTTCTCACGGTCCACTTCGTGTCTTGTGTTTCTTGCATGAATGTCACCCTAGTGTGGAGTGTAGCAAAAGCTACTAGAAGAACCCATTACTTTGTCCTGCAGCTCACTTGCAGTGTACCTGTTGCGACTGTCAGGTTGTTAATATTAATTGGAAAATGCAGTAACAGGTGTAGTGACTTAGGTGGAAAACAATTCTTAATCTTCATTCTGCTGTTCAGATGAACATGAAGCAGTTTGTGTTCCTCCGTCCTGAGTTCAGCCGCTCTTTGTGTACAGGGAGGCTGCCGTGATGGCAGTGCAGAAAGGGGCCTCATTAGAGGCCAAGCTCAGCTTTTATTTTGAAGTTCAAGTAGCTCGTTTTTCTGTCTCTCTTCGGGTGAACAGTTTCACTGCAGGAGTTCCCAAGAAGCCAGGATTTAAGTGCATTAGTGCGAACTGCTTTGGA
This sequence comes from Chionis minor, assembly GCA_013398295.1. Classification (NCBI taxonomy): domain Eukaryota; kingdom Metazoa; phylum Chordata; class Aves; order Charadriiformes; family Chionidae; genus Chionis; species Chionis minor. The sequence continues at coordinate 1,896,867 of VZSF01002718.1, read as the reverse complement.
GTAATACACAACAAGCCATGGCAACTGTAACCTTGGTGACAGCAGAGGGAAAAGCAGATGCCTTTGGGGTGAGATGGGGTCCCATCAAACGCTAGTGGCAGGGCTGTCACCAACCCACCTGCCCCCAGCCTCCCACCGGGGCCCGTCCACAGCCATGAGACAGGGCCAGCCTGGCCTCCCTTAAGGACTCATGTGGGCAGTAAAACCATACAGAATACAGATTTGCTTGTGCTTACCGCTCATTTAGTAGCGGCAAGAGTGCAGGGCAGAGCAGTGGCAGATAATTTGGGGGTACGCTGTCAACTCCTCATCTTCCCCTTGTTATGGAAGCCCAGCTCCAAGTCCCCCTGGGATGGCGCAGACCGAAATGTGTGGGTCGGTGCCTGCCCTGCAGCTCACGGTGGTTCTTGGTGGCTTTGTTCAGGTGTGGTGCTTCAGTAAGATGTGCCGCTGCTGGCGTAAAGAAATGTTCTGTAGGGATCTAACCCCTCCCTGCTTGCTTCAGAAACCCAATTATGTTCTTTAGCATTTTTTCTCTTGTGATCCACTCTGTGAGTTTAAACACTGTATGATATAATTTACAACTGCTGTAGTGCATCATTAATATCAGCTCAGCACACTGTTCAGCATCACTGAAATCCATAGTTGATTTGTCACACCAGTACATGCCTAGGTGATATACATAGACTGAAAGAAACTCATAATATTCAGCAAGCCATGCCGTAGTTTTGAAAAGTCTGTTCAAAAAGCTTTTGTAAAAATTAGAGCAAGGGTGTGAGAGAAAAATGTTAAAGTGATTGTGTTAGGCTTGTGAGAAAGCACATGAACAATATATTGCAAAATAAGTCATCTAATCCATAGTCCATGACAAATGCAATGTAATTGGAATTACTTGACTTACAAGAAAGGTTAATTAACCCATGGTTCTTCAGTTCTTGGTCATATACTAATACAGTTTCACCACGATTGTTGTTTTCTGTCATTTAGTGGTTGGGGCCATATCCAGGGAGAAAGATCAGGATTTAAATGCCCACTCAGTGTTTAAAGAGGGCCTTGAGCCCAGGCCTCCTGTGCTGCAGTCTCCAGCTACTAAGAAAGTTGATTAAAAAAAAAAAAAAAAAAGGGCAGGTGGTTGGATGAGGTTTTGAATGAATGTTCAAGTTCCTATGCTTTCTTGGGGTTTCAGTGCTGTGAGTATGTGTTATTTTGTGCCTTGAGCATGCCTGCTGGACTCATTTCTCACAGTTTAGATGCAAGATGACTGATTCTGTCATTGCAAACAGGCTTTGACGTGAGTTAGGAGGCTTTATGTTTAAAAAACAAAGTGTCTTTGGACTCTCATGTACCTAAGCAGAAACTGCAGTCTTGAACTTTAAACGTTTAGGTACCTCTGCTATTTTGGGACTAAGGCACAGAGGAGCTCTGCAGTGTTTTGTACACGCAACCCAAATTTGATAAGCAACATTCTTGCTCTTTTGCTGTGTGCTGCATGCGAGTAGTGACACCACCGTGGTCGTCTCTTCAGCCTCGTTTTACTGTAAGCAGCGTTTGCTGCTGGAAGCGCTTCCTTACATGCCCATCCCCAGGAGCAGAAGTACGTAGTTAACAAGTGCGATGCTATGACTTAGACTAAAGTAGTTGTCACCACAGAAGCAGAATCACCATTTCGATTCCTTGTTTTCCTTATAAACCAATTAAAGTCAGTTTTCAAAGATCCTGGTCCATATGGGTGAGGGTCATCTTCTACATCTCTGTCTACTTCTGTATGACTTCAGCAAGACTGTTGTATTTATCCTTTACCATCTTACATGTTCTCAAAATGCCAGCCTAGCTCCACCCCTGGTGCAATGGAGAGAGCCGCTGAAAGGTCTCACAAGCCTCTGGTTAATCAACTTCAGATTCCTACAGATTTAGTTTAAAAAATATAAATTGACAGATAGGATTAAAAAACTCTACTTTTGCCAGGAGCACATGATTATGGAGATCACTCCAATTCATGCTTGGTGAGTGATGTTTATCAGGTAAAGGTAGGATCTGATTGAAAAAAAGGATCTTGTAAACTTGTGGAAGTTTTATAGCAGTTGCCACGCACTTCAGACCCCATACTTAGAGGGGGTAGTATTTTAGGTACTTTTGTGTCCAGGAGGAATAAGACAATTGTAATCTCTCAGAGACATTTCTTTGTAACATTGATGCTTTAGATTTTGAAGATTTATATCCTTTGTGCATTTCCTTTGCTCTGTTAAATATGACGGGTGTTGTATATGCTAGCCCTGAACTCAGCTCCTAAAGACTTAGCTCTCTACTAGCAGCCCCTGCACTGAGGTCAATATTTTTACATGGAATAAATCCAAATGATTAGTGTACAAATACATTACTGATGTCATTTACTATAGAAGTAATATTTTTCAGATCCACAACTGTTCTGTGATCATAAGCCCATATACTGAAGTGCTTAAAATACTCCACTAGGAACCATACTGATCATAGGTGAAAAATCAACATCATCTTAGAGAGCGAGCTTTACTTTTCCAGCCTTCTGAGTCTGCCTTTTCTCTTCCTACAGCTTGTGGATGTGACCTGGCTCAAGGAGGATTTTTTGTGAGACAGGGAGACTACATCTGTACTTTGGACTACCAGAGACTCTATGGCACACGGTGCTTCAGTTGTGATGAATTCATTGAGGGAGAAGTGGTCTCAGCACTGGGGAAAACCTATCACCCAGACTGTTTTGTGTGTGCTGTCTGCAGGTATGTTTTTACACAAAGTTATGTTTCATTTAAAAATGGGATTTTGAAAGACCGATGCCAGGCGTGCAAACTTATAGCCTATAGATGGGGAAAAAAGCCAGCCTTGGGGTTTTTTTTATCAGCTCCTTAAAAAGTAGCAGAATTTTAAAAAAAATTGAGGGCCTCTTTTTTTTTTTCAAATGTTTTTTCTGTTTTATGATATCTTATGTGTGAGGTTTTCAAAGTACTTGAGAAACTGCCACTGCCTCTACTCTCAGACCTTTTGCCCCAAATGTTACTTTATTTCTCTGGCGTCTGCTATTTCATCTTTTGTTGGCTGAAATAACAAAGGATTCCAAAGCCAGTGGCTGAGTCTTCGACAAGCTGAGTGGATACCATATTAATAGATTCAAACTGTAGTTTCACAGTGCTGCTTCTCAGAAACTCCAGCAGTCATTTAAAATAGGACAGAAAGGTCCTGGACTCACAAACACTGATGTACGTGTGGGATTTCACTGGGATCTCCAACAGCTGTGGAGGTGACAAGTGACACAGCGCACAAGACTTTCTGCTGCTACAGCCTAGTGTGGTTCGGTGGGATCATTTCCCACTTGGCTATATGCAATGTTGCAAGGCGGTGTTGGGGGGATGTTTGCTGACTCTGTAGTACAAGCGATTGATGCCTCTTTGACCTGCATCTTAATCCTCTTCTGTGGAAATCACACAAAAAAAATCTGTTGAATCAGAAAGAAACTTTAAGTCCACCAGACCTTCAGGAAATGCGCAGTTTGGAGCAAATGGAAATGCTGTAATCACTTCTCTGGCTAAACTTGAGCCTTTAGCAGTACAAGAAAAGTAACCCCACGTTCAGAGGGAAAGCGCAACAGGGCACTGATGCCCCACATTGTAGATGCCATATGTGCTGGTGCCTCATTCAGGTGACTGTGCAGTCCAATACCAGTGTGTCTGTGTCGCTGTGGCCATCTGCCAGCCGAATCTGCGCAGCTCGTAGAGCTGCTGAGCTCAGATATCCACCTGTGCTGATGTAGAAGCAGGACTTCAAATTCCAGAACACCCGTGGTCCGTGGCAGGATCTTGATTTAATATATCAATTGCAGGGATAATTAAATAGCCACGTCAAGGGGAAGACTCTGACACTGACAAGCCTTTATTATATTAAATTCTGTCTGTTTGAGTTCTGCTGTGTTTAACAGGAGATTTTTCCCTTTGGATACTTTAAACCAACATGAAGAGTGAAGTTAACAAAAAAGCCTAAAATTTTCTTTTCTCTCTTTCTCTCTCTTCCCTGTCTACCCCCTCCTCCCCCCCCCCAAAATAGGAAGAAAAATGATTTAATTGGGTAATTGTGTATCTCGTGAGTTAACTGCTGACTGCACGTGCTCTTGGCCTGCAGCTGGTAGTATTACAGTATTACAGCTCTTCTGCAGATGAGCACAGCTAATTCTTGGTACCTTTCTTCTCAGTCACTAGTACCTTCTGTAAAGTGAGGTACTTCTTCGTTTGAGAGAAAAACTGGTTGATTCCATTTTCCTGCTAAATGTGCTTGTATCCTCAGCCATGCCATTAGCGTTTAGTATTCAGGCATAAATTACTTGTGTGTTACTGTACTTAGTAGCTTGGAATCTGACTTTCAGTCAGGCCATTGGATACACTAACCTCCTGCTGTATTTAGTCAGTCCTTCAGTTGAGGAGCTTGGTGATACAATTTCTCTCATATCCCTGGAAATTCAGAATAATTTTCTGTATGACAAAACTATTTATTCTTAAGCACCTAAAAATTCAGGTGAGCTGATTTGCAACACAGTGAAAATACTAGAACAAGCTTCAAATGTCATGTTTATTGAAGACGTGCTAAAGCTTTTGAAAAGGAAGTTGCTGATATAACAGTATTTCATATTAAAAAGTAAATAAATTCAGAGATGTTCTCTAAAATGCTGTGTAAATAGTAGGATTAAAGGCTATTTCATTGATGAAATTTCTAATTGCTGCAATCTAAAACTTCAGTAGGAAGACGCGGATCTGCTTCTGTTGCTTTCCTTAGGACACACAAATTCATGTTGTCTTCATCTGAGCCAACTAATGCCCTGCTGACTAGCCAGATTCAATTAGCGTCTCCCAAGGGAGTTGTAACACTGACTTGTGGTGCAAAGCAACAGAAGAATTCTGTCATCTGTTTATAGTAAAAAAAAAAAAAAATGGACCAGGTCCTCAACTGCTTTAAATCAGCATTGCTCCAATTACCCCAGTCTTTGCAAGCCAGACATAATGTATGTTTTTTATGGGAGAGAGTGCCCTATCTAAACATCATCAGCATTTATTTTATTGAGTGATATCCTCAGTAAAAATAAGGTAGATAGACTGTAAATACATGTAAATTAAGCAGAACAAAGAACTTTTTGTTGTTGTTTTAAAAAAATATTAAAAAGCAAAAAAAAAAATAGAGACGTGATTTGAGGTGCAGGAATGTAAAGCACTCTTACCTTGGCATTTTCTTCAGTGGGAAGAGTCAGGAGTACCATTTGTGTCCTCATTTCTTACAGATGGGCAGAAACCTTAAGTAATGGGCCAAAAGCACGTCATCTAAGGCAGTTGGCTGATCATGCAAACTGCGTCTGACCTTGCCTGTTACAGCTGGACTTTAATGTGGGTGCTGTGTTAGAAATTTGGTTTCCAGAACAGTGTGAACTTGAGGGGTGTTGACGACACAGCAGTGGGGCTGATCCTGCTCTAATGGAAACCAAGCAAGGCTCTTACCAACTTCAGCAGGAAAATATTGGCAGCAGAAGGCACTTTGCACTCCTGACACGGGTCTCCAGAGTGGTGCAGAATCATTAAGTACATTAAATGAGCACTTTTATGACCTGTGTTTCTTTAGCTCTGAAGTAATGCTTTTTAAACTGTTCCTGCATTGAATAGTAAACCAGTCACAGCAGCAACTCCTTTTTCTTATGTTCAGAGAAGATAGGATTTGAATAGGGACCTGTGGAAAGGGTATATTGCTTCACATGGTAAAATCAGCGAGAAAAATCTAATGTGCATACAGCTAGCTGGAGCCAGTAACATAAGCCCATTCATTTTCTGTAGCTCCTGGTATTCCTACTTCTGGATGCCATGGGGCCCAGTGTCACAGAAAAGGGCTGTGTTCCCTGGTGCCCTCTGCAGTGCATTCATAAGCTGCTACCCTCCTCTGTGAAAACCCTTGTGTTTCAGAAACCCAACTCATCCCTGGGCATCCCTTCGCACTCAGCTGCTGTTGCCCAAGGCTGCCACAGGTCAAAGTGTGGAAAAAAAAAATAAATTAGTGCTCAGAAAAAAACTATTAAAGTACAGTATAATGTGTCATCCTATGTGATTGTTTATCTTACATTGACCAGTTCGCTACTAAACAAATTTAGACTTTAATTGCATGTTTGCATGTTTACTTTACTGGTGTAGAGATCGAGGGTTTGGCCCCATCTTCTTCCAGCGCTGTTTATAGCCCAGTGAAATGGTGTTCTGCTGTTGTTTTTCATGATGATAATGCCTAAAACTAGCAATGAGTAGAAGAATAACAACATAGATTAAAAATCATTGTATTTTAACTGCTTAGTCTGAATTCAAGGGAATTGAGTGAGCAATCTTATAATCTTTGGGTCACAACAACCCCATGCAGCCCTACAGGCTTGGGGAAGAGTGGCTGGAAAGCTGCCTGGCAGAAAAGGTCCTGGAGGTGTTGGTTGACACAGTTGGCTGGATATGAGCCAGCAGTGTGCCCAGGTGGCCAAGAAGGACAACAGCATCCTGGCTTGTCAGAAACAGTGTGGCCAGCAGGGTTAGGGAAGTGATTGTCCAGGTGTACTCAGCACTGGTGAGGCCCCACCTCGAATACTGTGTTCAGTTTTGGGCCCCTCACTACAAGAAGGACATTGAGGTGCTGGAGCGTGTCCAGAGACGGGCAACAAAGCTGGTGAAGGGTCTAGAGAACAAGTCTTATGAGGAGCAGCTGAGGGAACTGGGGTTGTTTTGGCTGGAGAAAAGGAGGCTGAGGAGAGACCTTATCACTCTCTACAACTACCTGAAAGGAGGTTATAGCGAGGTGGGGGTCAATCTCTTCCCCCAAGTAACAAGTGATAGGACAGGAAGAAACGACCTCAAGTTGTGCCAGGGGAGGTTTAGCTTGGATATTAGGGAAAATTTCTTCACCAAAAGGGTTATCAAGCATTGGAACAGGCTGTCCAGGGAAGCGGTGGAATTGCCATCCATGGTGGTATTTAAAAGATGTGTAGACGTGCTGCTGAGGGACACCATTTAGTGGTGGGTTTGGCAGTGTTAGATTTATGGTTGGACTCGGTAATCTTAAAGGTCTCTTCCAACCTAGGTGATTCTATGATTCTAACGGTTTCATTAACTGGAAGGGGCTGTGCCCTGCAGAGGGCTGTCAAAGACATTTCTTCTGAAAGGTTCACATGTTTGTAAAAGTGAAATAGAAAGAGGGAGAAAATTAAGGCTGTCTGTATCACTGGAAGCTCAGTTTTGTTAAAATTGGGGACATAGCCCTTATATGGGTGTCAGAGACAGGACTGTATGGCTCCCAGGAGTATCTTATGCAGGATGGCAAAAGGCGGGAAGCGGAATCTTTCAAAAAGCAATGTGTAATCACACCTGGGGTAATACTTTTGAAAATGAAATTTTCAGGAGAAGTCTTAGTGTGTTAATAAGTTATATAATGTATTATACATCTACACAGACTATAAATATGTAAGATGTATGGTCTGCATAAATTTATACTATACATAGACTCTATATTTGATTTCAGTGTTAGTTACGTGCTGTGTGTGCATAGGGTATGAAAAATCTGGGGGTTGGTTTTAAGTGGTAATGTAAATGGTAAAGTTTGGGGTGTTGTTTATTCACCCAGTTGGAGGAATGTATATAATGGCTATCCCTTGAATTTCACTATTCTTCTAATTAAAGGTTGGCAAAATATAGCTCTTACTTAAGAGTCAAATTGTCCTTCTGTCTTCATCATTTACACGTCACAAAAAGCTGGCTCCAACTTCATACACACATCATCGAGTATTTTTAGACAGCAATAAGATCTCCCCTGAGCATTTTGAGGCTGAACTAGTCCATCTCATTCAGCCCCTGCTCGTGCATCCTGAGCTCCAGCTCTGGAACTAGCCACCTCCACTGGTCTCCCTCCAGTACGTTTTGTCCTGAGGAGCCCAAAATCGTACACACTGCTCCAGATGCAGTCTCTCAAACGATGAACAGAGGGAAAGATCACTTCCTTGGACCTGCTGACTACACGAATGCAGCCCAGTATGCGGTTGGCTGCCTTTGTTGCAGGGACACTGCTGACTCACATTCTACTTGGCTTCCACCAGGACCCCACATCTTTTTACGCTTTCCAGCTGACTGACCCCCACGTTGTACTGGTGCATGGCGTTATTCCTCCCTGGGTGCAGGACTTGGCATTTGCCCTTGTTAATATTTGTGAAGGCAGTAGATAGCAAGTAATGTCCACTTTGTCTCTTCAGGTTTAACACCTTGGGTCAAATGCATACCTATGGAGCAACCTTGAGGGATGTGATTGTATCAGGTACAAATTAGAGCAGAATTTAATCCTGTAGGTCCTTAGGTTGCAGTCTGATGTTACACCTGACCCAGTGTAACTGCAGTTTGCTGCTGAAATGAATAGCTTTGCTCTCCCCACAACCCTGACCGTATGCTTTTGTTAATTTTTTTACATCAAATTTAGTTGACTGTTTAGCCACAGAGTCAGATCAGCAACTTAAGGAACAGAAGGCCATCCATCTGCTCTGAAAAAAATTGAATATTTTCTTTTGGCCCAGTAAGCTTGAATGACTTGCCCACAGCTGCATAAGTTAAGGCATGGTGCAGAGGACAAGACCAGGACCAGACTTTTCAGTGTCAGCACAGTTACCCTGAATAAGGCTAACTGTGGTTTGATGGTTTACAGTATAATCTTGTTGGTCAGCTCCAGTCATTTCTGGGTTTACAAATATTGTAGGCAGGTGGATAAAACAAAATCATAGAAGATGTATTAAAATCCTACAAGTCATTTCAGAGAGCTCCTTTAAAGATGCTCTTAATTCTCATTTTAAAAATAGATTAGCCAAGTGTGAAAATCACACTGAATATTTTTAAAAGGATAAGTAGCTAATTAAAACCTATACCTCGCAGTGTTCAGTGGGTGATTCGTTGCAAGATGTCATTATATTCAAAGGCAGATATGCTGCTCTTAACCTACAATGCTATTTATAGTCCTGCTCACAAGTTAAAGAGCTCAGAAACTGAAACCTCGTTAATTGACTGTTACCACCTTCTGTTGTGCCTTCACTTGTAGAAGCACTGAAATCCTCATGTAGGGCTGCTTGTGAAAGAGAGAGGTCAATGTTACAGAAATACTGGCAAATGTGTTGTGTATGAATTCTGGATTCCCAATGAGCAAAATAGCGAGGCCAACACCGAGACGTAGTTACAAGTTTGGAAGAGCAGGGAGGGAAGGCAAGGCACCTATACCTTTGGGCAGACAACTTCCAAGGAGGATTTCCCAGCTTTTGTAGAGCAAAGTATCTTGCAGACGTGAAAAACTTAATAGGAAAGTAAAATTGTTGCCCTTCCCCCTCTGAATGGAAGGGCACAGTGAATAGTCACTAAACTTGCAGAAAAGAGACCAAATAAGATATTTGGGGGTTATTTGGGTATTATGATGTAGGAAAGCCTCCACACGTGCTCACACAGAAGGGGGCTCTGTGGTGTGCTGTGGTGCCTGTGAGCTTTGGTATGATTTGTAGGTGTCATCTACCTGGCTCTGTCTTTGTGCTGTAGGAGGTCAATTATCCTATTCCTCTCTAAGTTTTAACTATATTTTCTTTCAGATTGTTTAATTGCCTGATGTAACTGAGCCAATTCAAAGTAAATGGTCCCTAGCCTGATGTTTTACTGAGACATCTCATGAGAGTCCAGTTGGGTCGTTAGCCGAGTTTCCAATCTGGTTCCCCATAAAGAGTATGGCAAAGCATACTTGATGGTAATATCCTGCCCAGGGCATGCATAAGAATGAAAGATACTGGGGCAGTTGTACGGCAGTGTAGTTGTGCGATTGTATCTGTGGAGCAGGCTACCATTGTTGTGGGGGTTTAATTCAAAACAGATTACCAGTGTTCCTAATAAATATATGTAAATCAAGATGAGATGTCTTACTAAAAACATATAGGAGGTCAATTAAAAAGTCTCGTCTCAGTTCTGGAACAGATGAAGTTCCTTGGCTTGTGCCTTTCCGGTTCAATCAATAGTGCTTAGTCTAGACTTGATTTTGTAGCAATTTATTAAAAGGAAAACGTGATTAAATAGTGTCTTTCACATTGGCAGTAGAAACCTAGCATTTGAATTATATCATTCCATTGTTAAGACAGTTTTTGGTAATTAGTCATTAATTTTCATTATCTGTATGGAAGTGTATCACATTTGGTAATTTTTAGTGAAATGAATGTATGTTCGTGTCCAGAGGTCTTTTCCGACCTCAACTGTTCTGTGATATTTATGAAACTCTTTTATTATTCCATATATTAGAAGGTTCCGTGACTTTAAGCAGTATAAAAATCCCTGGCGAATAACAGTTATGACCTAAAAAGAATATTTTGGTATTTTGTGCATCACACAGGAGCTTGCTGCTGCTGGATTGCTGCAAGACAGGAGAGACTTGCTGCTCACTGGAGCAGTGCAGCTCCATCACATCCTGTCTCTTTTACTACAGGCAGTGCTGTTGTCTTCCGATAGGGTTATTGAGTAAAATTCATGGTACAAAATCCTCTCTTGAGCCAGTGAAAATTTAGGACTCTGGGATCTGTACTAACATGGCATTGGGCCTGTTTGTACCAGAATTGCACATGGCACATTTAGTTGTGTCAAAGAGCAAGACAATTTTAAAGGCTATTTCCATAAAATATTTTTCCTTAGCTTAACTTTAGGTACGTAAGAATTTAGCAAGTATTTGGATTTTTAAGTCATTAGTGAAGGAAAAGAAAAAAGGTGGAAAGGAGAACTCATTATCAGATATCCAAAGATATAACAATATTTAAACTCCATGTGTTCTCATAATTTTTAAAGTATTGCCTGTGGTCCAAGGTGGATGACAGTGTTGAACACTTATTTAGCGGGTTTAAATTAGATTTTAGTAACATTATTTAGAAACAAAGGACAACATTGCTTTTGTTCTCTTTTTAAGTAATAAAAATTTTCTTTTAAATGCAACACAAATGTAGAATAAGCCACTCTTGGGTGGCTTAGGGAGCAAAATAATGTTTATGCTTAACAAGAAGTGTCTGTGCAGCTTTTGTAGTGAAGACAACCTCTCAATTGGTATGAATTTGACAGCGTTTATGGGGAACATCATGCAGAGTTTTAATGAAATGTTAATGAAATAATCTGATCAGATGGACTTCTCCATGAGGCAGAAGGCTTGCGTTATGTTTGTGCCCCACTTAAGCCATATTTTGATAGCTCACTTAGGATTTAGTTGGACATGAGCTTTGGGTGGAGTGAAATATGTTTTTAAATCCTCACCATCCTTTGCTGCATTATGAAGTGATTTGTCCATCTGGACCTCTTAGAGAAAACAACTCAGTAATTTCTGTGGCTAGACAAGAAAGCTCACAGCGTAAATCTTTTTGTTTTTAAGGACAGTGATAAAAAGGAAGGATTTAATTAAGTGTAAGAAGAGCTGTTGTTGAGTAGAGCAAGCAATATAGACACTTTGGGGTTTGTAAGTGGAATAGATTTTCTCCTATGAGAGTTCACTGACATTTGCTTTCTGACCATATAGATTAAGAGAAAGACTTTGATATGATCAAAGTTGGGAGGACAAGTGCAGGTTTTTTCATGTATAAAAGTCATCACTCATGCAGCTTTTTAACAACATAAAAGCAGCTGCAATTGCCTCTACTTACTCCCTGCAATGCCAATTTTATTTTCATTGTGTAATTGATCCTGTTAGTGACCAAACCTTTGCTGATACTACTTTTCTTAGATACACAAGGATTTGGACTTGAGTGTGGTTTTTTTATCTTTAGATTTTTTGTTTTTTTTTCCTAAGTAGCTCTAACATCTGTGTTTGCAATTGTCTGTTTGGTACGTCCGTTTGATTCTTCAGCCTCCAAGTGGCTGAAAAATCATGACTGAGAACTGGGCAAGTAGAGAAAAAGAAACCAGAGCAATAACCAGTTCCTTTCTGGGAAGATACTTAATTTTGATAAAGGTGTGGGACTGTAACCTGTTTGATTTTGTTTCCTCTGTTGTAGGCTACCTTTCCCCGCAGGTGACCGGGTAACTTTTAATGGGAAGGAGTGCATCTGCCAGAAATGTTCCCTGCCCCCTTCCAGCAGTACCGGCTCTTTCCCTGTACAGAACCTGCGAAGTAAGTAGGGGTTTCTGCTCTTAACTGTTGGTACTTCCTAGTCTGCAAAACAGGATTTTACACCTATGTGTTTAACTGTAAATTTTACCACTATGCTGCTTAGAAGGTGTCAAGAAATACAAAGCGGTCATGTGAAAAAGGACATGTCAGTTTTCTGAGAAGTCTGATATTAAAAAGGAACACAAACAGTGCTATTATGGTGTTAACATTTGTTTAAAAGTAGAGTAAATCAAATTATTTGGAGAAAGACGTGATATAGATGTTAAGATTTGTGAGGATTTAGTCCAACTCCAGCTAAAATAAAATCCGATGTGATATTTAATCATTTCTAAGTGTTTCAGGGTTGCCTCAGAATATACAAGTGAGAGGACCACATGGCTAAATACTACACAGGAAGGGTTAATGTGACCAGAGAGACATTTGCCTTGACCTCAGTACTATTGTTACTGTCAGAAGATACAAACACTGCAGAGAAGAAATGTATTCTTTTGATAACACGTTTTTTGCGGCAGATCAGAGTGGTATTGTTGCTCTGAACTCTGTTCCGCTGCAGTTTTGTGCACAAGGAGCTGCCATGCTTTAACATTCATCCACCGCCTATATCAGCAGCAATTCAATTAAACAGCATAGACATTAAATATTTTTAATGACTATCATATCACACCGAGCTGGATTCAGCATAGCTGGGTCAGGACCCTGTAAATTGCTCTTCTTTGTATATGAGGAATCCAGCTCACTTCAGGGAGAAATTTCTCCTTTTTTCTTTTTTCTTTGTTTTTCCCCACATCTCTCTTTACAGAAGTTTTCACCATCTCCTTTCTCCAGTTTGTCAGCAAAAGCTGCTGCGTGAATGCAGTGAGAGACATGGTGCTGATTCCTCTCTTGCTAATGCTGTTCTCGTTTGGGTTGGGGATGGCCCTCTCTCTTAGGTGCTTTCTCCTGTCACTTACTCCGGAGATGGATCGTTCTCAGCCCTCCTGGCTGGCTGCATTTGCAGATCCATACTTTAATGACCTATCATCGGTTTGTCTCCTTGTCATATCCCAAAAGTGGCTTTGACTTTAATGGAGATTATTTGCCTGGTTGAGTACTGACAGAACAACTTTATTTGATTATCTGTGACACAGAATCCTTTAATGTATTTACATTCCCTTTCTCACACACCCCCACCCCATAGAGAGGGGGGTTTTGTGTTGCTTTTCCCCAGCTCTCTGACGTTGCTGCACCGAACCTCCCCAGTGCACGGGTACCTGCAAACCTCAACAGACCACTTGCCTCAAAGGGAAGGAGCACTGGAAGCATATCTTAGTAGCAAGACCTGACCTTGGAAAGCAAAAGTTTAGCTCTTCCGTTAATAAAATCTCGAACAGATGCAAGTGTTTAAACCCCAGATATAGGTCTACTTTAAAACTCACTAGAAATGGAAGGAGTCTTGCTTGCTACAGGTTTTAGTGGATTTATATAAGGGTCTTGGTTCAAACCTGGCTATCTGCCACACTGTAGACTGGACTTCTAAAATAATTTCATTTGGTCTTCACCTGAGACTTACCAATACTGCTTCTCAAACGATGTAGTGATGGGGGTGAGCTGATAGATTCCATGGCTTCTGAAAGGGCAAATTGATGTCCGTATCTGGTCTGCATGTAAATTGTGCCAGGATGTTGCCAGGATCCCAGATAAATATCTTCCTTACCTGTGTGGACCATGTCCATTCTTATCTCTTCCTTACTCCGTTTCCCCAGTGTCTTGCAGTGCCGCTGCAAAGCAGCATCTCCTGATTTCATGGTGACAGGCAGCACCCAGCTGACCTGGGAGCTGCAGAGCTCACGGGCTTCGGGAAATTGGGCAGCAATGGTATAATCCCTCCTTGGTGTGGGGAATAGAGCTTTGATGGGTCAACGGGAAGCATTGCAGCCTCGAGTGCATGGAGGTGGCAGGATATTGTCAGAGCCTGACCAATAACAGTATACAGAAAATTAACCAAATATCTAAAAAGATGATAAAGAATTTGGGAAACATTCAGATTAATTTGTAATATGTGATAAGAGATATGTGTAAGAACAGCTGTTTTCCAAGCTGTGTTTCAGGAAGAAAACAGTGTTTCAGGAATAAGCAAGCAGTGTCAGAGACATCTTGGTTGAACTGGAAAATTGAAAGTCCGGAATTGCTGTCTGTAGCAATGCCACATATTACACAAAACAATAAATGGCATTAGTGTCTCCTTGTTTTAACAACAGCCTTCTTGGAATAGACCTTAATGTTTTAAACAAACAATTCTTTTTATAAAAGAACAGTAGCGCACAAAAACACATGACTTCAAGCAAGCGGAGTCAAGGAGCAAGTAGTATGTTGACCAGCTGTTACGCTGGCTCAGAACGGCCTCACACGTACTATGTAGGTTATTCATCAGCCTATTTATCTCTGACTTGAGCTCAAGAATGCTTTCAGGACATCTCTTGGAACTCCTTGAGATCCCAACATTACTGCCCCTGCTGTGACCAGTCCTTCTACTTTCATCCTCCCAGTTCGGTTTTGACCTCTTTTATGCATTACGTTTGAAAGAGGCTTTTTGCCCGAGTCCTTGAATTTTTTATTATTATATAAGCACATAGCTACCTGTTTTGTTTCTTTTATAAAATGCTAGCTGTGAAAACCTCTTGTGGCAGTGTTGATGTTGAAAGAGTACTCAGGGAAGAATATCAACATGTAGTAGCAAATTGATGTGTTCTGCAAAATTATTGGTTGAAATTAGGTGAGTCACCAAAGGATGCTGCATCCAAGACAGGAAGACAGGGACATTACATGAATAGGCACTGTCGGCATAGCAACCACAATATTTGTTTTTAATTATCTGGAACTTAACAGAGAAAACAGCAGTTAGGAATCAAAAAGTAGCTCACAAAACGCTGCTTTTCTGCTCACCCAAGCTTAAACCAGATGAAAGGTGAATAACATCTGAGCACACAGTGTTGTATTAAGTTTGTGAAATAAACAGTGGGATTAAATTAGATTACCAGATGAACCCCTGTTGGAGGGGAGATCAAAAAAAAAAAAATCTGATTGCAGTTAAAGAATAGATACTGCTGTATTTATTGTCTTGTGGGAGTAAATCCAGGCACACACCCAAATGTTCTCTTTTATTAGCAAAACTCAAATGTTCTGATCTGTGGTGTGCATGCTTTTGTGCTGGGCTTGTTTCTCCGTATTGGTGCTGTACAGGGTGATATCAGAGAGACATTATTACTCCCTTAATCCATTCTAAATCCGCTAAAGGAAAATAAGAACTATCCTTTAGTGTTGTGCGCTCAGAAATTAAACATTTACAATTGCACTGAGAGAGTGTCTTATTAGGGTCACATAACCGACTAAATAGAATCTTAAATCAGAAAGTTTTTGAGAAGACTGTTTAACTCTTTTAATGAGATCCTATGTGTGAAGTTATTTCTTAATAACCAGATAAATCTTTTTTAATATTTTTGTGTATTTTTCTCTTCCATGCAAGTCCCTGTCCTGTGTTTTTTTTCTTTTCTGGCATCTCTAAATGACTCTTCAAGTGTATTTCAGGGTGTGTCTTTTATCTAGCAAATTGTTGGTATGCATTAAGAATTTCTAAAAACATACATGTTTTTACATAAGATGGAAGATAGAATCGTATGGAGGATTGGAAGTGTTACTGAGATATTGGTACTAGAATGAGTTTATTACTGATGTTTATCCCTATTTTTCAGCATATTCTGACTATTTTAATGTTTTTAAGAAAATTATACATAGACTGGAATGTGTAGAGATTGAAGAGTGGATGAAAGCTGGACACTATAGGGTAATAGAGGATTCATTTAGGATACAGAGAACTAGGTTCAAATCTGATGTCAGTGTAGCTTCCCTAAACAGAGCCCTCACCGGTGGACTGTTGGAGTGGAAGCTAAGAGTGGATTTGGCTTTTACTACCATAATCAAAAGTATCCACGATTTAAAAAAAACCAAGCAAACAAACACCAAAAAAAAACCAAACAAAAAACCAACACAACAAAAACACCACACCAAAAAAACCCCAACAAAAAGCAACCAACCCCCCCTAAGTCTTTTCCTTCCTCAATTACTTTTTCTGAGTATAGCTACTTCATGCCCAGCCTGTTTAACCAACATAGTCTAGTTTATGTTATCCAGTTATGACGTTTTGAATTTCATTTTCGTTACAGCTTTTTAGCGCTTTATATAAATAAATCTATAAATAATAAATATATAAGTGAATTTCTATGAATAATAAATATATACCTAGCCATCACTTCCATATGTTGCAATGTCACTACTGCTCAGGAATTTGTAATGCTTCGCAAGTATTGGTGTATTTTTCCTGGTTACAGAAGATCACATCAGAATTTCAGCTTAGTTTTTTCCACAGCTGCAAAAAGAATTTTGAACCATGAGTAAAGCCTTCAGACCCAGAAGCAAAGTCTAAAATGAGGGTTCAATTATTCATTTCCATCTTATGACTTTTAGGTCTTTTTTTTTTTAAAATTCTTTTATTGGGCTAATTTGTGATGCTTGAAAATCTAATCCGCAAAACTTTGTATCTTTTAAAAACAGTGTAAATGAATTAAAATAAAACTTAAGTCACTAGGGAACGTAAGTCATTAGTTTTTTCTTTGAATGGCTCACGTCTCTGGCAATGTTAGGACAATATTAGGGCAGCACCGCTTGTCACCCATGGGTGAGCAGGCAGCAGTGAGCTTTAGAGCCTGCACAGGCTCTTACTAGGACACCAATGGCTCCTCGTACTGCAGTAAACAGTGTCGTTGCATGAACATCTAAAGCATTTAATTCACTCATATTGGATTTTTCCCTTGCAGATTGTGGGGGCTGTGGTTCAGAAATAAAAAACGGGCAGTCACTGGTTGCCTTGGACAAACACTGGCATTTGGGCTGTTTTAAGTGCAATACATGCGGCAAGCTACTGAATGCGGAGTACATCAGCAAGTAAGTTGAGTGGAGGAGCATTTTCCCTTGCTTTCACCACTCTTTTAGTACCAAATAATTAATTCATTGTTGCATGTCCTTTCGTTTGTGTTTATCAGTGTTTGGAGATACATAGAAGATTGGAGATTATTACCTAAATCATTATCTAAATTGTACTGAACACGGAAAAATTCGAATTAAGAAAAGTAGAATTTGTCAGTTTACCTGAAATGGGACTTGCCAAAGCTATAGAAAGGCAATGGGTGGAGTATACCCTTAGTTATCTGTGTTTGACTTTGCTCTATGCGTTGGTGTAATGTGAACAAGCAGGTATTATCTTTTCCATGTGTTTCACATAAGCAGAAATGTTCTCAAAAAGTTCATTAAGGAGGTACGTGTCATGCTTTTGAGCTGCTCCAGAGCCTTGTGCTGTCAGATTTGGACTGAATGTGATGACAGCGATGAGAGGCAGCGCAAAGCATACACACAGACCAAGTCCCATGTCAACACACATATCAGTCCGGTGAGATACAAGGCTTTCACTGGCCAAGGCACCTGGGATTAATTTCTCCTTCAGAGAAGTGTGTTGATATGATGAAATTTTCCTAAACAGTTAAGTAATTCAATCACCAGTGCCCAGAGATGGTGGGGTTTCAGAGCCAATGTCCCACTGACTTTCAACAGTTCTTTGGATTTAGATTAATATAAGTATACATTTAATTTCACAGCTTGCGCTGGAGGCTGAGAAAATAGTATTTAATAAAAAGGTGTTCTTAAATAAGGCTTTGCATTACCTCAAATGTTATGCTACTCTACTGTATTTTGGTACAGTGCTTTTTTTGCTTGTTATTTAATAGTAAAAACTGTAAATTGTACAGATTGTAAATTGTAAAGATACGGTTATTGTAAAATCCTCTTTTAAAAAAAGCTGAATACCAAACAAAATAACTCAAGAGAATAAACATCCTTGCGTCAATTAATTCAATTAATTATTAGGATAACTTATAGGTTAGTCTCTAGGCAATCAAACTTGTATCCTATAAAATTAATTCTTATGTTTCTCCAGGGAAACGTCCCATAAAATTATGCCTCTGCTAATAAATCTGTCTGATCATGAGCTGTTTTAGCATAGCACACTAATCATATTTAACTACATTAAATATTGACCACAAAAATTATCAGAGGGATGGAACACCTGGCCTATGAGGACAGGCTGAGAGATTTGGGATTGTTCAGCCTGCAGAAGAGAAGGCTCTGGGGAGACCTTATTGCAGCCTTTCAGTACTTAAAGGGGGCTTATAAGGAAGATGGCGACAAACTTTTCAGTAGGACCTGTTGCAATAAGACAAGGAGTAATGGCTTTAAACTAAAAGAGGGTAGATTCAGACCAGATATGAAGAACACATTTTTTACAATGGGATGGTGAAATACTGGCACAGGTTGCCCAGAGAGGTGGTCGGTGCCCCGTCCCTGGAAACATTCAAGGTCAGGTTGGATGGGGCTCTGAGCAACCTGATCTAGTTGAAATTGTCCCTGCTCAGTGCAGAGGGTGAGGACTAGATGACCTTTAAAGGTCCCTTCCAACACAAACTATTCTATGATTCTGTGTTTAACTTGCACTTAACAGGAGAAGAGTCTTCAGTTTCTTCTAGAGTAATTTATTTTCATTGGTTTAATGATCTAAATGTAAAATTTTGTAAAACTGTAATCTAAATGTGAAATTAGTAGGTTAATTTCAGAGCAGTAGCCTGAGTATTCTGGGTCTAACTTGAAAGCTGGGACTCTTGTTTTAATTCTGCCTATGTTTAAATTGTACTTTATCTTAAATTACTTGTGGTGGTGAAATAACTGGTCACATTGTATATGAACATACTGCAAGATATCTTCTGCTGCTCAGATTGAAGTCTCTTAGTCATTACTGGCTTCCACAGAACAGCTTCCCAAGTTGGTTTATCCGTGATCAACTATTAAGCGAGTCCGGTCAGGAATGTCAGTAGACTTAAGTGTTTATCAAAACTTGGTTTACAGTCAAGATAGTCAGTTGAAAAATTAGTCTGAAGGCTAAGCTAAATACAATTTAGATGATAAACAAAGAGTGAAAGAATAACACATAGAAATAAGTATTTTTTTCCAGAGTGTGAAACGTGGAGGAATTAATGAGTAACACTATAAAAGCAAATGGTGTGAGAGTCTCAGAGACTGAGTGTTGTGACCGGGGAAGAGGCGATGTTTGAATTCAGTGACAAAGCAGGAAAGTGGGATCATGGTAGACTCTGAAGCACCAGAATAGTTTATTAATATTAAATTCTTTACAAAATTAATAATACAATTATTTGGGGTAATAATTGTAATGAGGGGGGTAAAAGTCCATAAACACCCTGTGAAGTGTTGAAGCATTAACAAATTTTAGCTGTATAATCTCACAGTAAACCTGTAAGCCTACCTAAAGCAATCTCTGTTGTTCTTCTCTAGGGATGGCATTCCATACTGCGAAACAGACTATCATGCGAAGTTTGGTATCAGATGTGACAATTGTGAAAAGTATATCACAGGAAGAGTGCTTGAGGTAAGGAGAACCTGTCGTTCAAACACATCTCAAAGTGTAAAAAGAGGCTTGCTGTTCTGGTTCTAGTCATACGCTCACAGAGTGTTAATGCAGCAGTGTAATGTCACTTTTGTGATCTACCAGGAACTTTTTCCATAATTCTTTTCTGTTTCTTCTCTTAATGGTTTGATAATACATATGAGTGTGTTTGGTACTGGAGAATGTTCAGGTAGCAGAAGTGAACAGGTTATCAGGCACGTTTTAATACGTACACTAAATTCCTTTGTAAATTTTGCTTTTTGATTCTGCTTTATGTTCCGCAGAGCTGGGTGACACTGCTGAAATGCTAAAATGAATCATTTGAAATGTTTTTTTTTCATCCAGAAATGAGCCATGTTGCAGGGTTTTTTTTGAGTTTGCTGTTCTAGTGTAGGTAGTGTATGTGAATGTTTATACTTTATGCAAAAGAGATTTCTACGTAACTGACCCACAGTCAGAAATTAATATAGTCCTTTGATATAAATAAAACTTATTCTTAGATCTAAGTGTATGGTTATCCAATCAATGTTATCATTTATCCACTTTTTCTTTCTGTTCTTTCCCTCTATGTTGTGAAGCCTTAGCAGTACTGGAATTAGGAAGAGGTTCCCCAGGTTGCTCAGTTCACTCCTTTCTCTTCATCAGTTAAGAAAGCCTGGAGAAGTCTCAAAGGACTTCCAGTAGAGAAAGATCTGCTAGGAGTCGTACAAAGACTTAACTGTCCAAGTGGTGGACAATTATAGCTATGGAAGGGACTGAGAAGCAAATGGGAGGAAACAATGAGTCCACACTAGATGGCATGCTATGGTGTTAGGGTTGGGCATCAGAGGCTTTTCCACTATTAAATGTTTTTGTAGACATCTCAGCAAACGGAATTCTAGTTTGAAGATTTGAAAGAGTATAAAGACAGCGTTCTCGCTATTTATAGACGTCTCTCTCAAGTGAGAGAGGGGAAAAAAGAAGAAAACATTAAAAAACCTTCAAAAATGTAAGGATGGCCAGTGGAAGGTACTACATGCTTCCAGAGGTGTCGGCCTTTGACACTGAATGAAAGGTTGTAAGAGGTGGTGGGCTTTGGAGGTGGAGCTAATTAACTTACATTTGATGTGATAAAGAAGAGAGAGGTGAATGCAGACAGAAGAGTGTCATGGTAAAAGCTATAGCAAATTTGGGGTGCACTTACCCATAGCAGGTTACAGGGAGCAATTAATACTAAGATGGGAGAAGAACAGAAGCTCCAGTTTCTCTACTGACTCTTGGCTTCACAATATTCTGTCCTGGTTCTTGCCTTGAAATGTCTGTAGGAAAAAACTCCTTTATTTGGTAATATTTTTTCCGCAAGATGGTTAAACAGCATGTGGTCTGATGTGATTAAGAACTGGGTCCTTACTGTCTCTGTGGATGATGAAGAAGAAGAAAAAAAAAACCTTAAGATTTGCATAGTAACAGTGCTGAGTTGGATTTGTCGGACATGGCTGTATCTCTTTCTTCTAACATCTTGGTGAGAGTGTACTGAACAGCAGGAGAGTTCCTTGTTTTTACTGTAGATGGATCAATAACAAACTTGAGAAAAGTTAATTCTTTAAAGCTGTTTCAGGAATTTTGCTGTGACTGATTATGTCTGTCATTGTAGTTTTAGGTGATGTTTTTGGTTAGTGTTTGTGTGCCTCCCTCCTCTACCCTTCCCTAATGTTGTTCTGGTGACGGTACTGTAGTGCTGCTTCTCTTCGTGCTTTGGTACTGGTACAGGCTGGGAGCAACTTTGATTGAAGTCTGTGGCATTTAACTGTGGCAAAAATACTGATGCAACATTCTGAAACCTTTTGGGAAAAGAGATGAGGAGAAAGGACTTTTGAGATCTGTAGAAGCACAGCAGAGTCAGATTGTGTCACTGTCAAATAGGAAAGCTAGGATGAAGTTACTGTGAAGCAGAGAATAGATTTAGACAGGTACAATGATATTTAATGTCTGGAGGCTTGTTACAACAAGCGGGAAACTTTATGGTCTATAACCTTTATTCATAAGATTGTATAAAACACTTTGTTGTTTTGTGTGGAACAAAACTAATGAAGCTTGAATATGGGTGAATGTTCTATGTCCTAGCATTCTGCTGTCACAATAGGTCCTGTTCCTCATGACATCTCCCGAAATACCTGCTCCAATCCCTTCTGTTTCCCCATGAAGTATGCTTTCTTTACATTTCCACTGCCTGTTTACATGACCAAGAGATGACCCACAGTGTGAGGCTCCTTCCATGGTGATCAGCCTGTGATTTCCATGAATCTTTGGACCTCTGTAAGGGGTTACCTTAAATGGCCATTGAGTTTTAGTGTTGACCCTGGAGAGCAGTCAGGTGAGGAGGCAGGATGTACACCTCATTTCAGTAGGAAGATAGACCTAAGCATGACCTAAGTCATGACCTAAGCAAACAGATTTGAAGGAACATGGAGACCGTACCGCTGGCTAACACGGTTAAGTCATTTGTTGTTTGTCTGCAGCAGATGCATTTTTTCAAAAGGCTTGGAATCTGGGCTGACTTCTGTCTGTCTGGTATCAAACTAGGTGTGTGTTAGTCACAGGGCAGCTTGCTGGTACATTTGTGTATCTTCTGATCGGGAGGACAGAAGAAAGATAAAGTAGGCATGGCTGGTTTTCGTTGTAGGATGGTTATTTTTTGTGGAATTGTCTGGGATCCTGAAACATTTTTCAAAACTTCAGTATTTTTTTTTACCATCTTGAATATAATCTGGAGATACTCAGAAATAATAGGGGCATATTGCTATTAAAGTGGGGGGGAAAACCTGACAGTGAGACTTATTAGGCAGAGGAACAGTCTCCCGAGGGAGCTGCTGGAAGCTATCACTTAGATCGTATTAAAACAAGATTGGACAAGGCAGTGGAAAATCTACGTTAGGGAACAGTCCTGCAATGACAAAGGGAGGGACTATATGACCTAATAGGATTTTTTTCCATCTCTGATTTCTCTGATAATGTCAGGAGGACAGCTGCTTCCACAATTATTCTGTGCCCAGATTTTATAATATTGTCTTCCTTTCCAACACTTGTTCATTTTAAGTGTTTATTCAGCAGAGGAGGAAGGGAGAGTCAAGTAGTGTGAGTTACTGATAACTTATAAAAATATGGCTGTTTTTGTAGGTTGCCAGCCAAATACAATGATGATTTAGTTACTTAAATTCTTCCTTCAGCCCATTTTCTGTGGGCTAGATTCATTCCATGTAGCAAATGGGCTTGAACACAGGATAGTTCTGTTTATAGTTCCTTTCTTGTTTCTTTCTTCCACTCTAGTCCACCTTGGCTTGTCCCCAGTCTCCCGGGGAACTTGTACTGGAAAAGCTACAAAAGAAGTCGAGGAGCTAATTTACGGACACCATAAATTCTTCTATTGCTTTTAAAGGCAACAGCTTTGCTGTTCTTTTTACAAAAACCCTGCCCACCAGTGCTTTTATGGGCAAGGTTTGCTTTGCTCGTGAAGCAAACAGAAAGCCTTGTTTAATGCAACACCAGTCCTCTCCTAGATATTGCGATGTTTTATCCCTGACCATATGTATTGATAAACCTACCATCTTAAATGGGGAGCAAGATGTGGCTGCAATTTACTTTATAGTTTGACTGTGTCACTGAAAACCTTTAGAAAGAAAAAGGGTTTATTTTAGTGCTTATGAGATAGCTCTGTTTCCAGTCCAGCAATAGCTAAAGTAATGCAATAACACAGAAAATAAACACATTTTAAAATAACAAGCTGTTGATTTTTATAACCAGCCATTTCCCTTTTGTCATGTTGCAATATCTTTCTCTGCATTTGGCACTAAAAATATTTTTTCTGTCTTTTCCTATCACAAGCAGTTATTTATTAATTAAAATTGCAACTTGTGCTAATGAGCATATCATAAAAATAGACAAAATAAGTGTAATTGCCTTTTTTCTAAAAATATACTATATTTTGCATAATAATTCAGAGCCTGATACAAACCCCTTTCAATCAAGAAAACACTTGCCATTTGTTTCATGATCTTTAATCAGTCCTCTAGCTGTGTTTTGCTGAGAGGAGACAGAGGAGGGTTTGCCTGCCTCCAAGTCCCGCCCACACAACAAGCAGTGCAGAGGCTTGGAAGGCTGCTGAGGTGTGTGGAGGAACTGTTTGACAGCCAGTGACTCCTCCTGGTCCCCTCCTGGGAAACATGCCTGGGTTTCCTTAACATCTGATATTTAGAAACTCCATTCCAGCAAACTCTCTATTTGTAAGTGGTCCCTGTGTAGTTAGTCGTTCTTCTGATACTGATTGATTTTTAGCTTTTTTGATCTTCTCCCCTTTGATGAGAAGGATGATGAACCCTAAGTAGAATTGATGGAGAACACTCCTATTTCCTCTCAACTTTTGCTTTGCAAAACTGAATGAGCCAAATTCTCCTCTGCTTATAAGGCAGTTCCAGGCTCTTGTGCTGATGCTGGTGGACCTTCACACCGTCTTCCCAGCTAGAACCACCTTCTCTCAGCATGGGTGGACGCTGTACTCCAGATGATGCCTCACCACTACCTTGTGCAGTGACAGCAACCCCTTCCACTGTTTCTAAAGAAAGTATTTTCCCTGGTATATCTCATACTGAGTGTGGTTTTTTTCTGCAGCTTCATTAACATTGACAGCCTGTAGCAAGATATGACTTGGCCGGGGCGGGGGGGAGTTCTCGTCATCTGCTGTTTCAGCTAATGATGTTGTTAGAGGAAGCCTTCATATTCGAAGATAACCCCCTGGGGATATTTTGATGGCAAATGCGATATAGGCTGCGAGGGGAAGTGTAATTGCTCGGATAGGCAGCTGCAGCCCAGCAATGGTCAGGCTCAGTTGCCTCTTAGCATGCCTCCATGACCAGCTGTACTGGTAGCTAGCTGATGGACAAACTGGATCTCTGTTGCTACTAGCTGGTGTCTTGAATTTCTTGTGAATAAAAGTTGACAGTGTAACATGTTGGAAGTTATGCTTTTGGAAAGATCTTTTGGGATTTATTTACACACAGCTACAACTGTCCTGTGTTTTACAGCTACGTGGCTGTGGTGTAAATGTGTCCTACAACTGCTGGTGAAAACAGCTGTTATCACTTACTAAATGTAATGATGGGTCCAACTGCTATATCTGACATCCTAACGTGGCAGCATGGCACTCAGTTTCTGTGGGGGAAGAAAGGGTTAACATTTGTCTGGTTTACATGTATGTGGAGATGTCTAGAAAAGCATAATCAGTATATTTTTAAAAAATCTATTAATCATAACTGTATGTTACTTTAAGGGAACAAATGCAGTAGGCACTAGACAGGAATGAGAATAGAAATGTCAATTATTTATATGTCAATTACATGCCACTTATACCTCAGGGACTTATTAATTAAATGTTAATTTTTTTTTTTTTTGGTATTTTGTTTTTTGGTTTGCCCTGGGGTTGAGCTGCTTTGTTTGTAGCCCCATCTACTTTGTAAATCAATTACCTTTCCCTTTGCGAAAGTCTCGCTATAGCAGAGACAAGACTAATTCTTTACAGCAGGGTGTACAAATTTCTGCCTGTAGTGTGGAAGAATGGTTCATTCTGAAATGTCTGTTTCCCTGCTGTTTCGCTAACAACAAAACCTATTGATGTGTGAAGGGTACTTGAGCGGCTTATAATATAGGCATTAATACTGAAACGTGCAATAAAACCGGTTCCGTCTATACGAAGGAAGGGTTTCCAGTAGCATGGGGAGCCTTGCGAAGGCTGTCAGAGCAGCAGAAGGATCCAAGTGTCAGTACTGATCTTCAGTTAGAAACTGCTCTCTACGCCAGTTTTTGCCCATCACAAGAGAAGAAGGAACGCTGTTGGAAAAGATACATCTAAACAAATCAGCATTAGCTCTTGCAAAAGGAAACCATCTAAGGTAGGAAACGTTAACTAGCACTTTCAATGCATAGTGTTTGCAGAGATGCAAGGCATTTTGCAGCTAGAGAACGGTCTGTTTTGGTGCCACTGGCGTTCATCTGGGACTGCTGGTTTGCAAAAGCAGGTTAATCATCAGTTCATAGGAGCTGAACTTGGCTGGGTAACTGCTAAATGACAGTTGACTTAGATTTTTCTGCTTTAAAACGGGCATTGTTAAAAATGCTATCAACAAGCATATAAACAGCAATGCAAATGTTTTTAACCTTTTTCTCTAGTCCAGTTGTACTGTTTTTCCTACATTCACCTTATCTTTCTCTCACCCTCATCCCTTCCTTTTTTCAACCACCTCTTCTTTCCAGAAAGAGATACAGAGCTACACCTATCTGTATTTATTATCTGAACTGTTACAAAGTCGCAATTGTTGACCTGTCAGGAAAACTCAGTACATATTAAAAGGAACTGTTTGCACAGTTTTTACCCTGTAAATTGGTTTTTAGGTTTATTGAGGAAGAGCAATGAGTAGTGTTTGGTGATAGCTGAAGCCTGTTACATTTTTACATTTTTTACTTACATTTAAGTAAGGGATTCTGCAAACTATTTTTGAATAATGCAAAAGAGAATTTCAGAATTTGAGGGAAACTGTTGGATAGAGAAGAAAGAATCACTATTTCAGGTTTTGTGGGTTGTTTTTTTTCAGTTGCTTGCTTGCTTTACTGTTGAGGATTTCTCTCGTACGTATGGAAAAAGTACCCGGTAGTGCTGCTGTGCATTTGTGCCTGTTAGAGTGTTAGAGTTTTAGTGCATAGTTTGAGTCTTGAGCCTGGCAGACAGGTGAATGATGTCGACTGCCTTTTCCCATTACGCAAAAATGTATTACCAGTGAACTATCTCAGATTATCTTAACTAATTAATTAAAGCATCAAAGCAGTGATTCCAGTAGTTACCTTGATACCTTCTGAGCCTTAGACACAAACAGCATACAGTATGCCAGTTACAGTGCCTTTCAGAGCAATGTGTTGCTGTGGTGATGCAGTTATCTAGTACTACTTGCCGGCATTTGAATATTTTGACAATGTGAAACGTTGCACTTTTTGGATGTTTGCGGTTCCTTACCCTATTGCTTTGCATAATTTCTTTCATTTCTGGTGGTCTTCTGACTCGTGCCTGGGGCACGCTGCCGTCAGCCAGGCTACCGCTCCTCAGTGCCCTGTACCTACCCGTGATCCAACCAACAGCACGAGCACCTCCCTCCAGCTCTCTCCCGTAACCATGACAGTGGTGCAGCAGTAAGTGCACTTAGTGACAGTTGGCTTTGTTGATAAAGTATCTCCAGGATGCTCTGGCCCATGTGACAATGGTTCGGTATGCCTGCTTCTAGCAGGAAAGCAGCCTCTGTGACTCATTTCTTGTGTCTTTAAGATCTTTCATCCTGCCAACGTTCAGCATTTTCTGTACTTCCTCAAATTTGTATTTTCCCCCCAAAGTAAGAACTTCTGGATGGTACCTTGAACTGGAAATGTGTGGATGAATCTGAAAGTAGCAGTAGTAGTGACTTCCTACTTCCCGGAAGGACCACTAATGTCAGTTCTGCATATGACAGCAGCATTTCCGGTCCCAGCTAAATTCAGGGATCCAAAGTAGCAGCCCTTATTCAGGTGCAGAAGGAGAGAAGGCTTCTGTTCTCAGATGCTTGCAGCTTGGATCACCACGACCACCGTGAAAAGAGCTGGCTTCATCTGATAAATCCTGCTGCCTCTCCAGGGCTGTTCAGTGTTGGTTGCAGGTTCATTCTTCCCATCTGAAATGGGTGGGCTTAAATGCACAGCTGCAAAGTTGAAAAGGAAGGGGGAAATGTCTGCAAATCATCTTTCTCCTCCTTCTCTCCCTCTCCTCTATCAAGGGATGGCAGAAGTGAGAGCCAGCTGCAGCTTGTCTTGGCCTGTAAGTGGGTTTTAAGGAGTGGGAGAGGAAAGCAGAGAAATGAAGGAGGTTGTTGAGCAAATGGAAAACAGAAGCCTCTTCCAGTCTCAGTGGGTGGCAAGAAAAAATTGCAAAGCTGAGATAAAAGACAAAAGGAACAGATCGCTTATTGCATAACAATAGCAACGGAGTGCAAAATCAGTGATCTTAGGCATTGACAGACTGTTTTGGTTTACAAAGTCATGAACCAAATTTCTGTAGAAAAAAATGCACTATTGGCCTTTTCCAGCTTCTGCTTGACTGTGGTAGAGCTGAATTTGCTCCCGAGTCAGAACTTGCTTGAAAATGTCACAGAATGAGATTACGCTTATAATAGTGCTGATTTTTCTTTCTAGTCTTTTTTAATTATTCCCTTTAGAGTTTTTAAATTATTTTTTTACTTCTCCTGTAAGCATTAGAAACTTCTCCTTCTGAGAGTCTAGAATATAGTAAGTTACTATAATTCTGAAATAAATGTCCCCATTGGTACATTCGATCTGCAGTTTACACCTGGAAGAATAAAGAGTGTGTGGGAAGCAGTAAAAATGACGCAATGTGGGTGGGAAGTCTCAAGGCTCTGCAAAGTACAGCAGGATGATCCAGAACCAAGACAATATGAAATAACCATACATGTGAGACAGCTTAAGCTGTAAGTAATGCTGCAGGTGCATGTATTGAACAGTTCCTGTGACTGTTTCTTGGCATCTAGTGGGATGACAAATGAATCCAGTAAGGAGAGGATGAAGAGAAGGATTGATTCAAAACATTACACTACATTTACGCTAGTGTAAACCCCATTGAAAATGGTTCCTTTGCCCTGGCACACTGCTGAAGTGACTCAGTGGTGAGTCAGGTCCACTGTGACTAAGAGAATTAGTAAGAGTTTTCCTCCACATAATTCTCTCTTTGTCTCTTGGCTCTCACGCTTTTCTCTCCTCGGCACTGTTGTGTAACATAAGCAATAGATATTTTGCCAAATACCTTTGCCTTGATAATGTTGCCTGTCCCTTCATACCCAGTAGATGACATGATGACTGTTTACTAACTTAACCAGTATTGTATACACCTATTACTGAGTAATCCTTCAAGTCTTCTATAGCATATGCAAAACTCTGGCTTTAAATGTGAATGGAGACTTTATGTGTTTACACTTAAAGCTGGTAACTGAGCACTGTCTTCTACTTCAAGCAGCAAAGGTTATCCAATTTTCTGAATATCATCACTCCATTTTGAAAATACCCCATAGGATCCAGTTTATGGAGCAAGTATAGGCCACACAACAAATATGCCACTACGTGGATGCAATGGCAGAGTTATGAGTGTGTGGCCATTAAACAACACTTGATGGTGCAGTGCTGTGCACCTTCTCTAGGGTTATCTTGAGGTAAAGACAGAAGGACGAACATCGGGGCCCTAGATTTTACACAGCCTTTAGGATTAAACCCACATTGCACAACCTCGTGTTGCAGTGCTGGCCGAGAATGAGAGGGTTCTACTACCAGGTGGGAATAAGCAAGAACAATCCCTGATTTCAGCCTAATAGGTGGAATAACTTGATAGGAAGATTTTCTGGGGCAATTTTATGCTGCTAGGTCAGAGAGTTTTTAAATAAGAACTAATCTAGTTCTGGGAGCAGGAACTGGAATCTTAGCTCAGCCAAAGTCAGGGAACTGCATTTACTTACAGTAATTGTGAATTTGTCTCCGTAATCGGTGCAGTGACTGGTTGGGCTGTTTAAAGTCGAAATGCTGTATCTCATTCAAGAACTTTATTAAATTTCATAACGACAAATATCTGGAGTTCATTTTTATACCTGTATTGCGTTATCAGTTTCCTGTACATTTCCGCTGCCAAAGAAAAAGAACAGTTCGTTCACATAATAGCTTAATACCTCAATAAAAACAGTCATTTGAGGAATGAGTAAGGAAGTGTAAACAGGATCAATTAGATATCAACTAAAGGAGGTCAGTGGTTTTCCACCTTTTTTGATTTGTATACTCTGAAAAAATTTCCCAGTGAAGGTATGTAGTCCTCAGTGTTGAATTTAAAATGATAGAAAATGAACCTCCCTTACCCAATATTAAGGTGTTTTTCTCCTCAGATCTACTTCTGTGAATCCATGGACATAAGCGGAAGGTGGTAGGGGACTCATTTATCAAGGAGTTATATCGCGATTTTATGTTCTGTTTCAGTATAATGTACATCAAACACATCTTGATTTATTTTGATGTCTTATATTCAATTATAAGTGCTTGGAGACGCATATGGGATATCTGGGGTCCTGGTGGACAGTCAGCTAAACTTGGGAGCAGTGGGCCCTGGTAGCAATGAAGGACACCGCTATAGAAGGCAGTGTGAACAGGAACACAACCAGTAGGTTGAAGATAACCACTTTTATTGATAAGCCCCTATTATTTGTAAGACCACATATAGAACACTGCACCCAGCGTTGTGCACTCCCATACCAAAAGACGCTGATTAACTGAAGCTGTTTCGGTGGAGGGCTACCATGATAGTTCAGGGGCTGGAGCACATCTCCTGTGAGGAGATGCTCAGGGAGCTTCACTTGTCCAGCCTGGAGAAGGGATAGCTTCAAGGGGAGGGACCTAAGAGCAGCATTGCTATGCCTACAAGGAGGCCTTCAAGGGTGCAGAGACGAGCTCCTTACTGAGGTGCATAGTGGGAGAGCAGGAGACAACTATCATAAATTGAAAGAGAGGAAGTTCTTACTGGATAAAAAGAAAAAAAAATAAAACACTGTAAGGATAATTAAGTACAGGAGCATTCTGCCCAGAGGTTGTGCAGTCTCCATCATTGAAGTTTTTCAATATCTAACGGAACACGTACCTGAACAGACTGGTCTGAACTGGGCATCAACCCTGTTTTGGGCAGGAGGTTGGATTAGATGACCTACCTCCTTGAGGTCCTTTCCAACCTGAATTATTCTATCATTCCATGGTGCACTTACACACTTACTGACTTTAAACTGAGTTAAATTTCTACTATTAGCTGTATTACAAAGTGCACCTGAAGAAATCTCAGTGCCCCTTAAGGAAGGAATATGAATGTCCATGGGAATGAAAATTATTTGGGAAACGGGGTGAGGTATAGAAAAGAGAATAATTTCTTGTCTAATTGAAGTTTCAAACTTCTTCCTGTCACTACAGTACCGAGGTATTTTGCTCCTTCCCATCCCAAACAAATAGTAACTCCCTTCCACTTAAGTAGATAGCAGCAGTCAAGTTGTATGTCTTTCATGAGAGCTTTAGTCCTTCATTTCAGGCTGGGAAGCTGCCTGATGGAAAGGCTTATTGATTGTCATTGGTTTTGTGCTTTATTCTGTTTCCCTTTGCTTGAACAGGTGGTTGTCTAGTGCTGACCCAACTCTCCAACAAATTTGTTCCATGTGAGAAGCTTTTAACTAAGAATGCTTTATACCAGTCTTCTGTTGGCTTTGTTTCTGGGTCATACAACTGTACCATGCCTTGGCATGCCAGCAGGCTCAGTGTTTTGTAGGCTGACTTCCGTTATCTTTGCTCAGGATAGGGTACAGTTAGGACTTCATTTGGAGTATGAAGATGGCAGGTTTTGGACCTACCTCGATAGATAATTGTCAGTGGTAATAACACACTATTACAACAACCTATTTTGCATTTAAAATGGAAAATTTTCTTTGATATGATTGAATCATTGCAGCAGTCTAACCTTTTCTCACTTCCACAAATTCTTTACTCCCAGCAGTAAAACGTATCTCTTACTGCTGTGCGTTGTGATAATGAGAGAATTTTTTTTTTTTTTTTTTTCAGGAAAAAGTTTACTGAAAACTTTTCTTTCTCAGTAAAGGAACCAAATAATCACGAGTTTATTGAACACATTAAATGGTTTTGTCAACTAACTTTCTTCCCTCTAAATTGAAGAGATAGGGATTTGATGGTTAGACTGTTTGGTGGATATGGACTTGGTTGGATGGTCGCATCCAGAGGGTAGTGGTCAACGGCTCAATGTCCAGATGGAGATTGGTGACAAGTGGTGTCCCTCAGGGGTCCGTACTGGGACCAGTACCGTTCAGTGTCTTCATCAATGACATCGACAGTGGGATCAAGTGCACCCTCAGCAAGTTTGCAGACAACACCAAACTGAGTGGTGTGGTTGACATGCCTGAGGGACAGGATGCTATCCGGAGGGACTAGGACAGGCTTGAGAAGTTAGGCCTATGTGAACCACATGAGGTTCAAAAAGGCCAAATGCAGGGTCCTGCACCTGGGTCAGGGCAACCTCCAGTGTCAATGCAGGCTGCAGGATGAAGGGATTGAGAGCAGCCCTGCCAAGAAGTACTTGGGGGGTACTGGTGGATGAAGAGCTGGACATGAGCCGACAAAGTGCACTCACAGCCCAGGAAGCCAACCACATCCTGGGCTGCATCAAAAGAAGTGGTGCCAGCAGGTCGAGGGAGATGATTCTGCCCTTCTACTCTACTCTGGTGAGACCCTACCTGGAGTACTGCATCCAGCTCTGGAGTCCTTAGCACAGGAAAGACATGGACCTGTTGGAGTTGGGTCCAGAGGAGGGCCACAAAAATGGTTAGAGGGGTGGAGCACCTCTTCTGTAAGGACAGGCTGAGAGAGTTGGGGTTGTTCAGCCTGGAGAAGAGAAGGCTCCAGAGGGATGTTATTGCAGCCTTTCAGTACTTAAAGGGGGCTTATAAGGAAGATGGGGACAAACTTTTTTGCAGGGCCTGTTGCAATAGAACAAGGCGTAATGTTTTTAAACTAGAAGAAGGTAGATTCAGACTAGATATAAGGAAGACATTTTTTATAGTAAGGGTGGTGAAATACTGGCACGGGTTGCCCAGAGAGGCGGTAGATACCCCATCCCTGGAAACAGTCAAGGTCAGGTTGGACGGGATTCTGAGCAGACTGATCTATTTGAAGGTGTCTGTGCTCATTGCAGGGGGTGAGGACTAGATGACCTTTAAAGGTCTCTTCCAACCCAAACTATTCTGTGATTTACTAACTACTTTACTAAGTGAGTAATGTGATCAGTTAGGATGTAGTTAGACTTGGCTGGTGAGAGAATCATCAGAAATTTTGAGTGTTCTTTCCAGGACTTGGCTCATGCTTTGAGCTCTAGGCTGCTCTGATTCAGTCTCTCATGTGTAGATCCATAAGCAGTTGTCTCTCATCAACTGCAGTAAAAAATGACAACAGTCACACTCCTGGCAGTGGCATGAGGGGCCGGACAAGTAATGTCATTGTGATAGAGTTAGAATTATTACACATACCATCTTTTATTATAATACTACCACTTCATCAGTTATTGCAGCCAGAGCTAGAGAATGAGCAGAGATTTTTGCTGAGCTGTCTACAATAATGTAGTGTCTTTTTTCTGAGTGATGACAGCTAATTTAAAACCCAACCTTAACTAGATAAGGTTATCCCTTCTGGTATGAATTACTCTGGTTTTGCTAGCGTTGCATGTTTCCGAGGTCTGGTGTTCATACTGTTCTGCAGACTTTAGGATAACATCCCTCACTGTCTTCAAATTGTGCTTTAAATTATGTGATTCACATTTGTTGCATCAGGTTCATTCTTCTTGTATCTAGTTCAAGCCCTGAAGTTATGAGAAATGAGAAAAAGAGATTTTATGTATTTTGTTGCAGAGTTTTCTGGTCCTGTTTTAAGTGAAGCATGGATTTACTTTTTAATGTCTTGTTGGACAGGTAGCAACACTGTGGTGCTTAGGGCAGGGAGTGTGGGAGGGTCCTTGGCTCCACTGGGAGAACATTTCTCATGTTGACCCAGCCCAGAGGGCTCTGCCTGCTGCACAGAAGAGATTTACCATTCAAAGCGGTCCCTCATACCTACAGGGAGTGAAGTAATTCATAATACTTTGTCTCAGAGTGTTAAGAACTGTTTTGACTCCACCTTTCAATTACACACCAAGACATTGACTTGGTGACTGTGGAAGGCTGGTGTAGTCACTTGAAGAGAACTTAAAGCTATTGATAGTGTACTGTGTTCCTAAGGACCCGCTTTGCTCTTCAGGTTTGAGGAAATGTCAGTTGACGATTAATCTTTATATTGATCTTCATAATAATACTATCTTCACATCTGCATGCCTAGGCACAAAGACCTGGTGCAGCCTTGAAGCAAATGCAGGATATTGAGAAGCTTTCTTACAATCTACCACTTGAACCATAAAAGATCTCTCTGAGATGAATGTCCTTCTGTGCTATGTGTGTGTTAATATTTTATTAAACACTGAGACAACAATCTGTCAAACTAAGCTTTCAAATTGTGCAAAAAAGTAACCATATGGTTAGGAATTTGTTTGCTGCGTGAAACTTCCCCACATGAATATAACCAAGAAAAGGAAAAATAACGAGGCCATTATTACAACTAAACTGAAGACATAAACCAGTTGCTGCCCTAAGCTTATAAAATTTCCGGGTTGTGCTGGAACTGACTGTTCATCTATGAGATCTGAAAGGGACACTGATGAAAGCCCCCTTGGCATGTCCCCAAGTGGGGTTATAGTTTGCATTCGGACCCAACACACCCAAATCAGAATATGGTTTATGATATCTAATCAGGCTGACTGTATAAACATATCAGGGAATATTAGTAGTTAATTCCTGCATCAATTCCCTGGCCTCAGATTCAGCTATCACCTCTCCTTTAGAAAGATGGTGTGATCTGTTTGAAATGCTTCAAGTGGTGAAGAATCTGTCATGTCTTGTCTTCTGTGCTTTGGTTACAAGAGGGGCATCATAAAAAATGTTAAAAAGGGGGAAGAAAGAAGACTGTCAACACTTTTAGTTACATGAAAAGTTTGAGTATGTTCCATTTGAATTCAGAGGTAATTATGCAAAATCTATTGGAGTTATGCTGGTATGAGCATCAACAAAAGGATCGCTATACCTTTCCCCCCTGATTTTTCTATTATAATTGTATCTAAGTTATAAAAAGAGGTCTCTGTGCCATTCTACAGCTAGTTGGTATTACTTATTCTACAGAGTGAATTTAAATTCTGTATTTGGTTGTGCTGTTAAATTTAGGGAAATAGATTTTATTCTATGATGCATCCAGGTTATCTGAGAATGTGTTCTGGCAGTTTATTTTAGCAAAGGAGTAATTGAATTCCCCTAGAGAATGTTAGCCTGGGAATTGTATCAGCTGTGCCAAATCAATTGAATTATTGAGGCTATGCATCGCATTAGCAATGCTTGTGCAGTACAAATCTTCCAAGGGAAATTACATTTCTCTTCAGCTTGATATTTCAAATTTGAGTTTGTCTCATGATAGTTAAATAGCCTTCTGTGCTTAAACACCTGCACTCACTCAAGCAATTTTAAATCTGAAGTTTAAACCCGGTACTGATACTTCACAGTCTGATACTTTAAGGTGTTGACGCAGGTAGTAGTGATCATCTTCCATGTCTAAAGTTGCAGAAATCACCCAGGAGTCTGCACAAATGACACTATGAAAAGAAAAGAAAAAAAAAGAGAAAAGAGTGAACTGGAACAAAGCTGTTTTCAAAATGGCCATTCTGATGTGATACATTGCTCTTTCTTATTGCTGATGTAAAACACAGCAACAGGTTTTTGGGGGTGGACCAAGTTAACACTGATGAATTAAAACGAGAGATTCTTTAACCTAAATTTATCATGCTCCTGTATTTGATATTTTGAATGGGAAAATAGTCCCCAGACATAGATTATGTTCTTCAGTATAAATACCTCTGAAGGCTTTGACTTTCAGTCAATGAAAAAGAGTAAGACAAGTCATCCCGGTAGTAACAATGTTAAATTTCTAGATTAATAGAAAGGAGATTTACGGTGCAATGCTGCGAGAGCATATTTACATGCTGAAGACAGTGGGGCAATATTTGATTGTAATTCCATAAAGGTACATGCAATGCCCTTTCAATATCTCCAGGTAAACAGGTTATGAGACATTCTATGTGGATCAAAATTTACTTATTTTTAACTCCAGGAGAAATTCTACTGAAGTCAGACTTAGCTTAACTTTAGGTTAAGCTTAGTTTAATTTAGCTCTAAGCTTTAGTTACTTGGTCTCCTGGCTTTTGTTCATAATGGAAGGGGCATTGACCTTAAACCATGGGCCATTCTGTCTATCACAGAAGAGTGTGGGGTCAAAGAGGAGGAGGGAGATGCCAAGATTTGGCTTTCAGTTCTGAAAGGGTTTTGAAGAGCGAGGAGTGCTGGGACCATGTGCAAGAGCTGCCTTTGGACTGTTGAACTCTGTTTTGTGAGTGTCATCTGAAAGATGAGAGTAGGGGTGCAGTGTGGAGGGGCTGGCCCACATCGTTCACTCAAGAAGAGCACAACTCCCTAAATGCTATTTCTGTCACTGGCTCAAGCCCATGTGCCTTGTTGTGCTGCTCTCCTTGCCTGTGGGAAAGAGAGCTAAGAAGTTTGCCCACAGCCAGCCATAGAATTGAATTTTGGCCGAGGTACCAAAATTGAGTGCTGCATAAAACCCATGATCCACGAATCTTGGCTTTCTTTTCTGATAGTCATTTGAGGTTAACTTCTCCCTTGCCTGTGTTACACATTGATGTTCTGACATAGACAAGCCCTTGCTCCTTTTAGCAGGTAGATGTCTCCTCTTGAAAAACTTGCTGAGGTCAATAGTGAAACAGTTTATATTAATGGGCTTATAAAGTAAATGGAAATTTAAATTTGTGAAAATTGATGAGCTACTAAGCTGTTCTGCACAAATTTAGGGCTCTGTCCTGTTCTATTTCCAATCAATGAAAACTGTGGTATTAAATTGTGTGGATTAATGTCAGAACAATAGGCAAAGCTCCTGGCCTTTCTGTGTGAGGGAGTTAGTGCACAGTGTGCAAAAGCGTTGGCTTTGAACTTACAGTCCTGTGGGCACACCACACACATTCCTCATGGAAACCATTTGGTACCCATTACCTGCAAGACATTTTCAAAGCAGATAGAAACATTCCTTGCACAAGATGGTTCTTGCTGTGTATTAATATTATATATTCAGTGGGATCATGATGAACATACAGTTGTGAGTCCTTGCTCAAGGTTATGACTTCCCAACTTCCTTGTGCAGGTAGGTCCTAAGCTACCTTGTGCTTTGTGCACAGTATGGTGGTTTACAGGGAAAATGTGTTCACTATAGTTTCCATTCTGTACATTCAGAGACTTAACTATTGCACATTAACATTTTTATGTAGGCAAGACCGTAATTACATTTTAAATTGTGAATTGTCTAGAATCAAAAATAAGCATGGTGGTTGTAAGAGATTGTTGAACTAATTGGTATTAACTAATTTACTCTAATTAGTCATATTCTAGAGAGTGAAAGAAAAACTCATAGCGAAGCTTCTAAATTGATCAGTATACTTAATCATCTATACCTTTTTTCCCCAACAGGCAGGGGAAAAACATTATCACCCAACGTGCGCACGATGTGTCAGGTGCAATCAGATGTTTGCAGAAGGAGAAGAAATGTATCTTCAAGGTAAAAACAAAAACAAACAAGAAAAACCAAACCAAAACAAAACAAACCAGTTACACCTTGCAGCAAGTCCCTCTTACCCATACCTGTTAGCATGGCTCAGCTATTTTGCACATATTCTCACTTCATAACTACCAAAGAAAGTGAAGAATGTAGTGTGTAGGCTAAGGAAAAGCAAAAACAAACCCTTGTTGCTTCTTACTCACCTATTACTTCTCTCAGTGCAAATCCAATAGCAAGTGTGAATCACAGAAAGGATGAGTGGTAGCATTTATTTCCTACAGATGAAGGCACTTGACAGTGAAGATTATAAAATTTTTCCATTTACTAAAAAAATCAGATTTTTCTGCAGTGATAAATGGTCCAGGTGGCAGTTAACACACATGCGGGACAGCAGGTTCCCTAAAGCTGCTGTTGCAGTCCTAAGACCAGTCTGTACCCATTGCCCATTTAAGTATGAGGAGAAAATCTGAAGGTCCTTCCCTAAATTCCTCTCAGTCAGACCTAAGTGGCTCAGAGGGTGTGGAAGAGGATACCTTGGAGCTGAAGCCTTTACCACACAATGCCTATACCTTATGCATCCATAAGCTTGCATAGGGGAAATTCAATGTTTCTTGTCAGGGAATTTCAGTGGTAATAGAGAAGGACTTGCACAATAATTTACTCAATGTGAAAAAAAAAAAAAAAAAAAAAGTTTGTTAATGTAGATATGAGCTAAAATCTATATTTCATATGTAACAACTTCTAGCTCAACTAAACTGATCAGAGAAAACAATGTCTAAACAGTTAAATGCAGGGTCAGACACCAGAGAAAACAAAGGCTGTTGCCTGTGTCTGTGCCTAGCAATATCTTCTCAAAGGAAAACAGAAAAGAGAAACTCAGTAGGATGTGGGAACTGCATGGCTGTGTATTGTCCTAAAATCACATGCTTGCCCAGATCTGTGTTACAACTTCTCAATTGTCCAGTTTTCTAGAAGCGTGCTTTGAAATAATTCATTAAGCTGGAAGAGTTAGACTTTATTTAAAACACAACAGTGGTCTCAGTAAGATCTAATTAAAATTTAGTACGTTATTTAAAATGACAATTTTATTGTCACTTTGGTTTGCAACAAGAACTAGTTCATTAAAGGACATAATGATCCTTGTCTGAGCTCATGGATTCTCTCTCAGGAGCCAGAAAATGCTGTGGTTCTTCCAATTGCAGAGTAGCTTAACAGCACTAAAATCCCCTGGGAAATCAATGCTTTAAAAAGACATCAAACTTCAAATTTGTTTCTCGATTTCAAACCCTCTGAAACTGGGTTGCAAGTGAATCTTCTTTCTAAGTTCAGTTTGTTACAAGGGTGGATATTTGTTAGGCTTTGTGCTGATTTTTAGTTGAAGTAACTGCAAAGTATGCTCAGGTCCAGTTAATTTGGACCCATCTTACTTTATTTTCTGATGCATGAAACATTCATACCAGCTTACTTTTTCTCTTCACATGAAGAGCCTTTTTCATTAGAAACTGGTGCTAACTTCATGAATGGTCCATGATCAAGTATTCAGACTGCCTGACCTGATGTGTTAGATAATAAAAAAAGTCAGAGACCAGGGTTTTATAACTTATTCTTCATCCTCTCAATAAACTACTGTAAAGTTCCTTTAGGTGTTGCATGCTCCTTAGCAGAAATTGAGTCGTCAGTGCTCAACCAGCAGATGAATTTTGAGTGAAAGGACTCTACTGTGTGAAAAAGTTGCCCAGCAAGTTTTGCTTGACCATAGGTAGAAGTAATTAAAAAAAAAAAGTTGTTCTAAGTACTTCTTAAAACCATTGGGAAGATTTACATCAACTTATGCAGCAGCTGGGACAAATGCTTTCAGTGGGCAACCTCAGACCCACTTGTTACTGGAAGATAAATTAGCATTAAATTTAAAGGTGCTATAAAGATACTTCTTAGTGGTTCGGTCTCAAAAAACTTCAGTAACTTAGTAAACATAGTTTATCTGGTCTGTACTTACAGATAGTCTTTTACTGCTTGAGTCTGTGTTCATCTGGGTTATTTTTATGAAATAAATTCTAATGATCTCCATCTGTCTTCTGGGAAATAGACTTTCTGTTTCTATCTTGTTTCCAAAATCCACTGGTTAGAAAACTATCAAACTGCAACAAAAACAAAGCATTTCCAATAAATCTTCATGTTCTCCACCCAGTATAAACACGAAATATTTATAATGCAAAGGTTCTCAACTTCCCATTTAGTCAGGCAGAAGTTGCAGTGCACTCACATTATTTAACTGTGCGTAGCTTTAGTTTGTGGCTTGTCCAAGCTCAGACTGACATAAACATAAAGGTTCCTTTTTACTATTAAAATTTACAAATAATTCTTTTATATATTTACATACATTCCACTTCCATTGAACACTGAGTATTCAGCATTGTGTTCAACTTTTTAATTTTTTTTTTCCTTTGCGACTAATGCAAAACTATTTCTTTCTCACACTTAATATTTACTTACATCTCTAGAGTTCATAACCCTCTCTTCAATACTTGCATGCAGTAGAGAAGTGGTTCATGCTGTATTTCCTGCTTCCTCCAGGATGGATATTTCCCTGAATTTGGGCAGTTCTTAGTATTTGAGTTATGAGAGACAAAGATGTAGGAAGTGCAAGATCAGTACAGTGAATAATTCAGAAAGAAAATCTGGATTTTCAGCTAGTGTTAAATGTCACAATGCTATTCCATCCCATCACAGTCTGCTGCTTAGCATGACCTGAGCCAGACTATTACAAGAATATTTATTGAAAAAAGTGCAGAAAATTCTAGCTACATATAAGGAAAAAAATAAATAAATAACCATGAGTGGAACAGTTTGCCCAGAGATGCTGTGGGATCTCCATCCTTGGAGATATGCAGAACCCAACTGGGCACAGCCCCGAGCTGCCTGCTGTAGTGGGATCTGCTCTTGAGCAGGAGGTTGGGCTGGAGGAGCTCCAGAGATCCCATATCACACTTCTTAGGACTCAGGTTATGATGTTGATCTCACGTATTGAAGTACATGTAGCTTTCAAAGTGCTCCTAGTCTTTAAAATGTATGTGATCAGGCTTACTGATACAGTGCACTGTGTCTTAGAAAACCTTATAGGAATGTTTAATAAGGTTCTTATTTTAAACCTTTAAAGGTTCTTATTGAGGAATGGGATTAAGCAGAACTTGAAATTTATTTTCCAGGTACATCCATTTGGCATCCAGTTTGTAGACAGGCTGCAAAGGCTGAAGAAAAAAACAAGGTAAAAAGACTGTATTTTTATCCTGTGTTATTCCATTACTATATTATGCTCTATTCCTTTTTTTGCAGCGAGCATGGAGGGAAGGATTTGGATTTTTTTTTCACTACTATAATTTTAAATTTTAAATGACAGAAATCTAGTAGGTTAATGTAATGTAATAATGTAATACAAATATTCTGCTTTTACTTGTAGCTAAAGCTACAAGTTCAGGAGAATGCTGACCTAAGAGTTATATGTATAAACTGAAAAAAGAAAAATGTGAAAATATGAATAAGAAAAAAACAAAGTTAATTTTTAACTTCTGTCTGATTATGATGTGGTCAGTGCATGACCTCTTCTCTTTTTATGTGGCTCTGTACTTGAAAGATCAGAGGACTTTCACTTTATTTATTTTTACAAAAAAATCTCTCCTTGGAATTTCTTTTTTATTATTTGTTTGTAAAATGTTGGCAAGCCAGCCCCAACTTAATTCATCTCTGGCTTTAAGTACCTCCTTAAGTTGGATGATTTGTGCATCTGCCTGTGTGCAAGGGGAAGAAGGGGGAGTTCTGGCAACTTTAATAATTACAAAGTTAGCAGATGAATAAGCTGCCCCTAGGAAATGAAGAATTAATCTGTAGCTGGGGAAATGATCTCTTTGAAGTGGTGGGACTGAGATGCAACTATCTCATTTAATGTGGAGGCCAAGTATGGGGTTTTTCAGTTCTGATATTCCCTGATGCTCCAAGTGGTACCCTTGGTATCCTCGTTCGAAAAAGCTCTGCTTTGATTCATCAAGGCTCGGATGGAAGGCACAAATCAGAACAGCAGGCAGCAGTTATAAAAAGAGTGTTTGCAAATCTGGTATGTCAGCAAGTGCAACTTTGACTAAATTACAGTTTTGAAAAAAAACTTGGTTTGGGCTTTACCCTGTAGGATCTTGGCTGTACTTTTTTGTACCCATGTGTTTGGGGAAGCGTTTGCACTGGTATTCTTCATGGCGAGCTCTGAATATCAAATAAGTAGCATCTCAGTATAAAGTGCGATTTTTGATATATGTGTATTTAAAATTGTGAAAATACTTTACTTTAGTAAGTGCTGCAGATTCTGCCTAATACTATTAAGCAGTATTTCGGGCTTTCTAAGGTTATTATTCTGTCTGACTAACTGAAATTGCAAGCCTAAAACCCCAGGTAATTTATTGAAAATGTATTAGGTTGGGGTTTATTTTTACCTCCTTCAAAGAAAGGCAGTGGACAAAGTTGTATTGGGCTCCTACTGGCTGCTTTTTCCTCACAAAGGAAAGAAAGTGTATTTGTAAGATACTGTGTAAAGGCTGACTCATTTATAACACATCTCTGAGTGCTGGGAGCCTGCCCCAACCCCAGCAGAGAGGAAGATGTTTGTGCCTGAAAGTCAGTGGGAGTTTTGCCTGAGTAAGGAAAAAACCCAGAATGGAGCTCAAAGAATTTTTCCAAATTTAGTAACTTTTCCTCTTCTTTGGGTTTTTCCTCTTTTTTTGGTCTTTACACTCATTGTTGAAAAAATAAGCCGTTGAGAAAGGATACCATTTCAAAGAGGGTAGTAATGGACTTTTCAACATAACTTGTAAAGTTGGGAATGGGATATACTGGTTGAGAAATTTTCTGGTCAGCTTTTGCAGTTTGTTGTTTTTAAAGGTTATCTTTCTATATATTTATATAGATATATGCACAGCATGTAATTAAAGTAGGTCACAAAGGCAGGAGGAGTAAGTGGCAGCACACTCCAAAACTTTGGAGATGGAGTGGAAGGGAAAAAGAAGTTGTGAAAGAGAGTGACAGCAAAAAGAAAAATGATGGGGGAGTGAGATTGTAAGCAGAAGGGATGAAGCTGGAAAAGACTGAAGAAATCAAAGTAGCAAGAGAAAGAATAAGGGTTATCAAAAGGCATAAAGGAAAAGAGGTAGGTGGAAGGAGAATAAAAATGTGTAGTATGGAGAAAAGAACCGAAGCAATGGAATCAACCGAGATGTGAGTTTTTATTGCAAAAGCTAGATTATGTGCAGCATGTGTGGACTGGGGATGCTAAAAGGGGTAATGGATCGTGCAGAGAAGGAGGAGCATGTGTGAGATGTGGAATGAGGAGAAATGGGATGATTTGTGGGAGCAACTGAATAGTGTAA
Source organism: Chionis minor (assembly GCA_013398295.1). Lineage (NCBI taxonomy): Eukaryota > Metazoa > Chordata > Aves > Charadriiformes > Chionidae > Chionis > Chionis minor. The sequence continues at coordinate 1,854,360 of VZSF01002718.1, read as the reverse complement.
GGAAGCACAGAAACAATCTGCAGAAGTGCTGTAGAAAGATGAGACTCCGTTCTTTGATTGAAGAAGTTGGACATTTTAGTGAATTATAGTTCTTAAAAACAAGATGGCACCTCTAAGTTGAGGAAACCCCCTGAAAAACTCCAGGAATTTATTAAGGGTTCTTAAATATATTCAGCCAGGTATGTATATAACATTTTAAGGTCATGCTACACTGTGGGATCTTAAAACACACTCCACTGATGCACATGATACAGAAGGAAACTGAATCTTTGTCTAGGGAGTCCTGAGGTTAATCAAAAAATGTCATTTAACAGGGTTTAAAACATGGAAATAGTGCAGTTTTTTTCAGTTTTGGGGTGTTTTTTTTCTACAGCATTGGACCTCCTGTAGGGACATAATGAAAGAGAAGCATGCTTTCTTTACCTGTGACATCAATGTATTGATGGTACTTTCATGTCATTTACACAAGTTCTAGAAAATTGCAGTGTGCTTAACTACGCAATTACGCTGTCCGTGTTGAATGATCATCTCAATGGCAGCCACAAGTATTTCTCGGAGAATACTCTATTTCCATGCCTGTGTTTGCTGTGTCCCCTTGGACCTTCTGAACTCATCCAGAGCCTCAGTGTGAGACAACTGAAAATGAGAGGGAGAAAATTCCCAAATCCCAGCCAGACATGCCAAAACAATTAAATGGAATCTTTTTTATACAGATCAGTATCTCCACATACTGTTTTGGAGAAGTCCATAGGACTATTTGGGCTAAAGAAGGTTTGTGGAAGGATAGTTGTGACCATTGAGTTTGTTTGCTCTGCTAACACAGTACAGTACAGATATATTCACACATTGCTTCTAAAAGCTAGTAAGTATTTCAAGCAAAGACCTGGAATAGTAGGAAGGATGCTTCCTTGACCTGGCAGCTTAATAATGCTAAAATCCTTTTAAGGGTCTGAACAGTTGTAACCTCCGGTTGAGAAGTGCCAGCCTTTGGTGAGACAGTAAATGGCGGTGATTCAGAGTGCATGGAAAAATACATACTTTTTGCAATCAGGGACAGATTTTTCCCTAAATGCGAAAGAGTGTTTTATGATGAATTTACATATGTAGGTAAAAGAGGGTATAAAGCCATTGGTTTCATAGGAAGATTTGTTTAAACTTGAATTATGAAGGTCAGATCTGTTTGCTCACGGTTAGTAACATTGTGCCTGACAACTCTTTGTTATTTAAAAGTAATTATATTTTTCATCATAAAGGAATCTACCGCAAAGAAAACAATATAGGTCTGTCTCTCTGAATGCCAGAATGATTGAAAACAGAGCATTAAAATTCATCTGGTAGTATTACAATTGGAGAGGGGAAAGCTAACCTATTGGATGCCTCATTCAGGGTGCTCTGCAGGATGTCGTGCTGTTTGCTATGAGTGAGTGGCATGGTAGTATGACCTGTTCCAGAAGCAATATAGATTGGTTCAGTGCTATAATCTTCGAGTAAAAATGCTGCCACCGTATTATCTTGTGACCCTAGGCTCAGAGCTGCTGTAACTCGACCTGTCCCTGGCAGTGCCAAAAGGCTCTCCTGGCAGCCCAGAAGTGCTCCACACCATTTCATTCTGAAGGGAGGGGAAAAGAAAAGCATATGTAAAATCATTGTTGCATTTCCAAAGGTTAATTTGATTGACTAAAGGTGTTCTTTTATTTTTAACTCTGGTATACCTGTATGTTTTGGGCTTGCTGTAATACACCATTTTTGAGTGGTAAAGGTTAAATGAAATGAAATGTCTTGCACACTCTTTTTGAAGTAACTTACGTTTTCTCTCCCTCTGCTCTGTTTCTCATCTGTTTCACTTCTCTTATCCTGTCCTAGGAAACAAGGACTTCATCTGAGAGTATTATTTCTGTACCCGCTTCAAGTACATCAGGTTCCCCAAGCCGCGTGATCTATGTGAGTATTTCATGGTGAAATTTGTTCTGTGGGTTGGGGAAAACCCTGTGCTTCCTCCTACGGTTTAGCACATTGTGTGGAAAGCTAGTGTCTCCAAACCACTGCAGTTGGAGATTCCTCTAAAATGGAATTTTCTTTCTCCTGTTTAAAATGTTTGAATACTTCATTTACCATAACAGAATTCTAGCAGCTTCCTGTTATTTTTGGTGGTGTATTTGTAGCACTTTACCACTAGAGCTGGCTTATACCAAAGCATGCAGAATACCACAGTGCTTTCTAAAAAGAGAATTTTAAGTAAACAGTACAGCCCGTAGGTAGATTACAAGCTGAGTTTTGAATACAACTTGTCTAAATCGAGCTCTTGAGCCTGCATCTGATTGCTTATGAAAACACTCGTGTGTGTGATTGCAGGACTCAGGCCTTGACAAATGCCAGTCCCTAACCTCAGAGGACCTTTGATGTGTTTATGGTATAAAAAGTGCTAGCTCTGGAAAGCTCAGAGACAGAATTTAAAATAACAAGTATGATAAAAGCTTATGCTGAGAATTTTTTTTCAATACCAGTGTATCTTGCTTGTCATAGTTGCTGTAGCTAATGTTCATGGCCAAATTCTCAAGGCTACTCCCAACACGTAAAAAGTGTCCACAAGCATGGCATGTTACATACAAACATCTCTTGGAGAGCTTCAGTGTTCCCAAGGCTATTCTTTGTCCTGTCGAAGTATCCCTCAGGTAGGTAGGTCATTCTCATTGGATAGGACCATAAGCAGAGGAAATTGCTGGAAATGTGACTGACGGCCGGAGAGGTTATTACACAAAGATTAAGGGCTTTTATGTGCTACACTGAAACAAGCAAAAGAGTGCCCTGGAGCCAAACTTAGTTTTTTTCTTTAAGTAAAAATTATTTTGAATGCAATATACCCATTAACTGAATAAGACTGAACTAGAAATGGGGGAACTGCCCCTTATCTAAATACTCATCGATTTTTCCAAGTTACTTCATTAGAGCTCCGTGCTGGTGGACACCTGTGGCATATTCCCGGTAAAAAAATGTTACCTCTACTCCCTTGAAGGTGATTCATTGTGCTAGGAGCCTATTATCATGTAAGCGCTTTCTTTGGCCCAGTGGTCTATATCTCTCCAGCCATGCACTTCATTTATTTTCTTTTTTTTAGAACCATGAGCATTCTTCTGAGATTTATGTGGTTTTAGTGACATTTATCTAACTGTTGGATGGTACTGTTTTTCTTGATGTTTGTGATTACAGCTCTAAATATGCTTCACAGGCTGTTAAAAGTCAAGGACAACGCTCCATTCTCTTCCTGTATTTTTTCCAAAGGATATCATTAAATCAGCACACAACTCCCATGTTTGTTACTGTAATATACTTTAGAGGCAGCTGGGACTGTGAAAGAATAAAGTTGTGTAGCAAATATGAGTCAATTAGGAAAAAAGATTCCCCAGAAGCGTGCAAGTTATCTGTCTCATCTCTGACTGCTTAATTGTCAAAGCTGTGAGTCTGATTAAATTCTATTTTGGCTTTCACAAACAGGAAAGCAAAAAGAATTAAAAACATGTTATTGGACTTTTATATTATCAAAATTATCATTTGGTTATCTTTTGCATCTGTTTTCTATTACAGGAGTGTTATGACATACAGACGTGCTCAAGATTTGTCTTGGGTGCTTTCATGATTGGTTTTAACAAACCTAAATTCATGCTGCCACTGAAAGGCAGGTCCCACCCACACATGGCCCCATTCCTCTCTGGCCATGTCTTCCTGTCTCGTATTTGGTGCTAGTACTCGTGAATACAGAGGTATGGTCAGTCAGATTTGAGACCAGATTCAGCTAAAAAAAAACAACCAGGAAAACCCCCTAGCCAGCCAAAGGGGCAAAAAAAGACCCAACTGTCTACATGTCTCTAATGCTAATGGAGAAGGCAGAGCAGCGTGGGAAGGCACATACAGGACAGTTGCTTTCAGCAATAGCATGGATTCAGATCATTAAAACCAATAGTGAAACTGTACCTTAAAAACTGTTGAGCTCTGTGAAGTATCGTGTTGGACAGAAGAGAATTTAGAGAAAATGATTAAAGCTTAGGAACCATGGATTTGTGGTGCTTGTACTTTAAAAGGCATCAAATCATAGCAACACAGTCGTTCCGAACAACATGCTGTCTCATGGGAGATGTGTTCCTGGGTCACGGTTGAGTGGTCAGCTAGGAAAAGATGAAGAAAGCGTGTTTTGACTAAACCTGAATGTGATTCATACAGATTGTTTACTAAAGCCATGCATCTTTTTCTTCTTCAGTGGATACCAGACTTTGATGTCTTCTTGCACTGAGGGAGGGCATAGGCCAATGCCCTCTGAAGTTAATGGGCATCTTTTCGTTGACTTTAGTAATGGCTGGTTTATATCTAGGCTGAAATTCACCCCATACAGACATCCCCTCAGAGTCCTTACGTACCACTTTCAAGACAATTAATTTGTAAACTATGCCATTGAATAGGGCTTCAGTAAAAGTTCTTCTTTATACTTTGCTAAATTTTATGAAGAGACAGTTAGAAGCTCCCTGCAAAGATACATCTATCTGCAAGGTTTAGGTTAGGTTACATAGTTGTATTATCATACTAGGAATAGAAATCACGTTATATTTTTAATATAAAATCATATTTGCAATTATATAATTGTAAAATTACATGTTCCAGATGAAATAGACATTCTAAACTTAAAACATGGTTTTAACAGAATCCAAAATACCAGATTATTGAAGAAATGGCTTAAAGCCTCTTAGCTATTATTTCAGCATTCCCTAGTGTATTTAAATTCTGCTCACGTATTTGAAAGTAGGTGAAACAAAATAAAAATAACGTAGGCTGAATGTTTGTAGAATTTAGAGTGTAGAAAGCAACTGTATCTCTGAGGTGTTTTTTCATCCAAATTTGCCTACATTTTTATATTTAAGCTGAAAGGAATTACGTAACTAGATGTTTTACACTTGACAGTTCTCAAGTCTAGGAGGAGGATCTCAAGTTGCACTTCTACATGGAGAAATACAGGTTAAAATTACTGTAATTCACATTTAAATATTCCCAACTGGAAACTTCTTTGGGTTCACTAGAATAATCTACACAACTCTGAATACCTTAGAAAAGAAATTATCACAGCCTCCTTGGCCGTCCTTTAGGTACGATGCTGCCCAAAGTCTTCCTGAAATAGACCTGATGGACAGACTCCTCTTTATCTTTGCATGACCTGTCCCTGCATCAGTGCTTGCCACTGGCTTCTCAGTGGGGAAGGATTTATTCTCGTTAAGGGGCTATTTCCACTGCTCTTTAGCTTCTTAAAGTGGCTGCAAGGAAGGTGAGATCTGTAGATCACTGAAGAATCACATATTTGATTAAACCACATTTTTCTCATTAGTTTTGAGGATGAGAATATGCGATGATTATGGCAGCTTTGTTCCACTTTCTTTGTTAAGAGGAATCTTTCTCCTTTCCGTGTTGCTTGTGCTTGCACAAATTCTTACATTGCTTTAGAAAAGGGATAAATGAAAGTTGTCACACTAAATTTTTCCTGTATGATTAACCTAATAGAAAACTTCCCTGGAAAATCGATTGAACTTTTCTTAGCTCATACTAAGAAAAAAATATAATCACTGCACACATAAATCCTGGATACTTTCATATTTTTGCATGTGGAAAACATTGTTATAGTTTTATAGCTGATCATACTGAGATTTTCAGAGAATAGTGAGATTCACTCATCATTTTGTTGTTAACAAAAGAGCTTATCATTCTGCAAAGGCTGAACTGAGAATGAGACAATTATGCTGCCAGTTTCTCCACTCTCAATGTGGCCAACTTGTGTTTACAAGACAGTATGTGCTGGATACAGCTTTGGTGCACGTTACCAGTAACCTAGGGATAATCTGTGCAAATGTGGCGTTTGGTGATTATACTTTTGGAATAAGCATAGTAAGAAGAGAACAGGGAGTTGACACAGCCCTTTCCCTCTGTTGGCTGTGTAAGTCTCATGAAAGGGTTTAAACTTTTCTTAAGTGGCATCTCTGATCTCCCAACTAATCCAGAATGGTGCAAATCCATCATCTGATGGTTTGTGACCCATAATTAAGGCCTACTTAGACATAGTCAGGAAAGGAGGTGAAGCTGTGGGACACAGCTGAATGGCAAAAATTAAAGACCTGACTAATGTTTTTCAGCATCTGGAGAGTTTATGTTGGAAATAGGTATTTGGTTATTCATTACTGCTTATGGTAGGGGAACCCTGCACACTGAAACCACTTTAAAATGAACGGTGTTTTGCTTGAAAGAGACTACAATATGTCCCCCATGTCTCTTGATGCAGTAAGTCGGATATAACCAAGGGAACTGGAATGATGCCATGCTGCTCCCGTTAGCCAAATGTGAGTGGCAAAGGAAAGTAGAAAGCGCCAGTATGTAACAAACAAAACCACAAAAACAAACAGCAGTAATACTTAGCATTATATAGTAAATATAAGAGTTTTAAATGTGCACAAACAGAAAAAGTGGTTTATTATTACAATAATGACTTTTCTACCTACACTTACCTGTCCTTTTCTCATTGTATCCTGATCGTATTCTTTCTAATCCTCACTGCTTTCTTTCCTCCTTTTCTTAGGCAAAGCTTGGAGATGAAATTCTTGACTACAGGGATTTGGCTGCTCTCCCTAAAAATAAAGCCATCTATAATATTGACCGCCCAGATATGATCTCCTATTCTCCATATATCAGTTACTCTTCAGATGACAGGCATAGTTACGGGGAGGTACTGAAACATGGGTATTTTTTTTTTACTATGAATTTGAGATTTTATGTACATCATTAAACATGTTGCTGAACACTCTTAAATATGTACATAATTTAAAAAAGAAACTAACTTTTATAACTTCAGTTAATTGAGTCATGTCATTCATTCATTCACAAGGCCTTCCAAAAAACGAGTGAGATGTTCATTTCACTTTTTTAGTTTGTGGAAATTAAAGAATTGCTTTCTGTGATCATTTTTTAAACAGATGACATGTAATTAAAGTATGTTTTTGTGTGAGAAGAGTTCTACATGCATGTGGTAGGAAACAGGAGCCATTGCTAATTATAATACAAAAATCAGAAGCGAAGCCAAATGTCTGTCATATTTTTTTTTTAAAAGTGTACCATGTTATTTTGGTAACACAACAGTGGTACCACTTTCCTATGCACAAATTTCTTCCAACTGTCCCTTACTAAAGTTCATCTTCATGTCACGCATGCATTTCAACCTATTCATATGCAGAGCTAATATTACGCAGTTTGTGCTAATGAAATCTAATTTAACATAATCTTACTAATTCCGTTTTTTGTGAAGCCTATCTGTACATAACTCCTGTCATGCAAGTTAGCTTTTCGTCCCAAACCACCTCTACCTTTTGTTTGAATTTCTGATTTCTTTTATAATTTTAGATACTTTTTTATAAATCAAACTTCTTATATATACTAGGTATACTATCAAGATACATATGATATAGACTGGAAGTCTACATTGTTCTCTATAGGTGTAAGTGAATGGGTAGAAATAAATACTATAAATGATAGCCATACTGTTTATAAGAGCCCTAGTCCTGCTATCACTTACACCTTTTACACTTAATCTACTACTAAAGTCTCAGGTAGAGTGCAGCCACGTATATTAGATCTTGCAGACTGTCTTCCAAACCCTCTCTGTACAATGCTGAACCAAAGTTGCTCTGTTATATTCCATGTTAAAAGAATTAAGATAGTGTCTGGTAAAGGGTTTAAATGCTATTTAAGTTTCTGAATTCACAAAACTGAAAGCTGCTTGCTAGCCCCGAACCTATGGCGAATAAACATTGTCTTTCTACGTCAAAATTTGTGGATGCTGCTAATGTTTGTGGCCCTCCTCAATGGCCTCTTTGCATCTATACTTGGCAGAGGTGCATAGACCAAACAACCTTCTGCGTAGCTCCTGTGAGGATTCACACATTGCATCTAGTCTGAAGCAGTGGTTATAAAACCATCACACCCAGCATAAATCTGTGTTGCCACTGGGGGGAGTTTCCCCCTCCCTGCCCTCAGCATCTCCTGGGCCACTTGCTTCTGCTCCTTTCTTTTGCCAGAGCATGTGTCCACGTGGCTATGGTAGTGCTTAAGTTTCTTCTGAACCCCTGATGTGATCTGACTCCATGCCCAATCAAAAGCTGGAGATCCCACAGGCAGGACAAGCACCCGATGGTGTGGTGAAACTGCCTGTCTTGGTGGCAGCCCAGCCTTTGTTGGGACCCAGTGGTTGTGAACAGTGGGAACCTCAGCATCGCACTTACAGAAGTGAGATAAAAGGTAGTTGCAATTGAGCTCTATAAAATCCAACCAACCAACCAAAGAAATAAAACCACAGCAAAGAGAGTTGTCTGTCACCTGCTTTTAGTGGGTGGCTTAGTGGTGAGACCACAACAGGAGGAGTTTATTGGGATAACTGGAGTCATTGCCCAATTCAGTAAACATATAACTTAACAGAAGTTAAAAGGGGCCATGTCATGAATGGTGGCCTTTTCCCTTGGGGCTGTAGGAGACACCTACAGTGTTTGCACCATCAGTTTAATGCTGTCTTAAGAGAGGTCTGTGCTGATGTAAGCATTTGTGTCAGCAAGAGCTCAGTGATATCTTAAAAAATAAAAGTGGGGTCCAGACATCTGTTTCTAGGTGCCTAAACCACGATGGGGTGTTGGGCTGTGCTTGCAATCCAACATGCACATTTTCTCAGTGCTCCAGATATTTACATCCTTGATATTGCCAGGAGAAAAAAAAAAAAAAAAAGTAAAAGAAAAAAAGAAT